>QANY01010244.1:0-173704 GCA_003255025.1 Datisca glomerata
ATTTCTAAATTACAACCTTTTTAAAATAGAAACAATCGCAAAGAGGACTGTAAGAGTATATGTTTCAAAAATTGCTTCTTCTTCACTAGAGATCCATCTTCATAATCTTTAGCTTTGATCAAAACTCTTTTAATTAGAATAAAGCATTTTTCCTAATTAAAAAATCTCATTAATTATTTTTTAAAAATAAATAAATTTGATTAATCAAAAAATAATTTGATGATCATCAATCTTCAGTCAAACCCAATCAATCAATTAATTATAATTTTCAAAAATTAAAATGGATACCTAACCTTTTAAAACTTTAAAAATTCAAAATTTAAAATTTAAAAGATCAAGGATAGGATTAGGGTTTTCGCGAAGTATGTAGGGATAGGGCAACACGGTATCGGGGATCTGCAAAATATACCCTAACAATCAGAATAATTACCGCTAGCTGTAGTAGTAGGACACTCCCACCGGCACCGCCGTCTTACCTCGACCGGCGGTCCAACCATCGGTGTCCCTCACGGTGGCGCCGACACCGCCTTACCTCCACCGACGGTCCAACCGCCGGCATCCCAATGCCAGCAACCAATTTTTATGGTGATTCTACCACTGGAAAGCTGGCGGCGCTAGTGCCAGCAACCACTTTGTCAGTGCTAGTGCCAAAATTCTTAATTCATGTTTCTCTTTTCTTCTCCCCGTTCGTCTCGTGCGTTCTTCATCTTCTCGCGTACGAAATTTTTACATCATGATATTCAAAATAAAAATTACAAAAATTCCTACGCTCCAATCAACTTACACAAGATCCAAAGAAAAATAAAGAACAAAGTCTAACCGTGAAGAGCCACAGTGCCTCATGGCACTGATGACTCACGACACCACAGTAATGTCGTGAGGAAATATAGTGTGTCATGTGACACTACAGTAATCCATGTGAATCTCTGATTCAAAATCAGTGATTAATATGTGGCATTTTTTCAAATCTATTATTTTATTTTGATTTGATAAATATTTAGATATTAGTTAATTCATAATTAACTCATCTGATCTCTCAATTAATTACATTATCTGTTATTAACAGATTAGATAAATCTAATCAAATCATTATCTCATTGATATTATTTAATTTCATAAATCAAATGTCATGTCTTAGTTATCGATCCAAACAAAATTAATCAATAAAATTATTTAATTGTAATTTCTGAAAATTACATTAAATAATTTATTTAATTAATTACATATAATTATCTCATAATTATATATTTTCCCCATAAATGTAATTTCAATGAGAAGTTAGTCATTTTCTCATGTCCTGAAATATTTACATCCTAGACTGTGTAATAAAGATGTGGCTTAAGAATTATGGACTATAATTCTAAGATTCAATAAACCAGATTATTAAATAATCTTATTTATTAATTTTATTATTACTCCACTATAAATACGAAATTCAACTCTTAGTAATTACAGAATATATCTATAGAGTATTCTCGTGTATTCCATTGATATAATCACTTCATGTAGTTCTGTCGTCCAATTATTAGTTAAAATTAGAGCTGGCTAAAATTACCGTTTATCCTTCTAATTACCTATTGATCCTTAAGTATCATTAATTCACTAGTACATGATCAATTTATAATTGTATTATAAATTTAATCTCAATAACCATTCAATTTCAGAATTAACACTTAAAAATATCAATATACGATCTGTTAGAAAAACTTGAATTCTAAATCTTGTATGATCATATTCATAGCCATCCATGTCGTTGAATTTCCAAAACAAAAGTCACTAGCATTTTACAAGTAAATCTTATCGAAGATCCAGTAGACATGCATAAGAGTTCATGACTACTCAAGATTCAGACTGATCTACATATGATCATCAGTTTTGATGTGTATTAAATATTTATGATAAACGATAGGTTAAAAAATATATTAATCCACATTGTTATTGTCATATATAATCTAATTATATAAAATACATTCACTAATATGTCTATCCACATCAATAATTCGGTTCTAGATCACATGCATTCATAATGCTTAGTGAACTGTACAAGCAATCATTCATTAAATATTGCATGTTTTAATATGTTGCAGACTATTTTATTTATTCTCTATGATCTTAATCCTCTCGGACTTATACACGATCATAGTCTCATCAATGAATATGAAATTTTCGGATATTTATATATAAATTATTCAACAATAATTCAAAATAACAATTATAAGAAAAATATAATTTCATTAATTTCATATTAAAATAGTCTAAACATGTGTTTTGAGGGTACTATATCTAACATGATATTCTACTCATCTAGAATGATGTACGAAATTTGTCTAATCTCAAAATATAGCTTGCAAAGCAATTTGATATGAATGATCTTGGAGAAGCTGCATTTGTCCTTGGTATTCAGTCTTTCGGGATCAGAAGAACAAATAATTGGCATTTATGTATTCACAAAAACTTTAAGCAGTAAAATCTTTGATGGTCATCTAGAGGGCATGGGGAGACGAGATTGTACACGCCTACTTTAGTTCAAGTGGAAGATTGTTGGAATTATGTCTATAAAGTAGTACCCTACTTTATGGACATAATTATGAGTAAATAATTATTTCCTTGACCTTTATGTATTACTGAATTTTCTGAATAAATGAAAGTTTTCTTTAATAAACATGTGTTTGTAACTTACTTAAATCCTGAAACTATTATTAGTATAAGAAGAGTAAAGACCGAGCGGTCTTCCAAACAAACTCGTATGAGATAAGTCAGAATGTTATTCGCTTAGGATCGATTGAGCAATCGAATCCAATCATAAGAGTAGAGACTCTAATGGTTGACCTAGACATGTTATGGAACATGTTAAATAGACCAGTAACCAATTAGTTTAGAGCAAAGCGATTTATCTAGCTCTAAATCTAATTGTTGCACCTTAAGGGTATTTTCATAATTACCTTAATCCTGAGGTGAATACGAAACTTGACTTAGTTACTTGCAATATTTGATATGTCAAAAGAGTGAGCTCGAATTGTTGGACAATACCTCATCTGTTAGGACCGTGATTCAACTATGTTGGAGTTGCGTGATTCACAAGTATGAAATTCATGGTAATATTACAAAAGTAACAATGTCACCTTATGCATTTTTGTTAGTGTGTTAATAAATAAATCAGGCCTCATATTCGATGACATGAGTCAAGGAATAAGACATGGTGATATGTATGTGACACTTCATTGATGTATTTCTTATTCACAGTCAATAAATGAGTTAGGAAAATAATAACTATAAGGATAAAATGGTAATTTTACATCTCATTATTGTTATTGATATTCACGAAGGATAAACTCATTAAATATTCCTTGGACCATGAAATATAAATGTTTATTTGCACCAACAGAAAATGTAGCGTTCATGAATCGAGAGTTCTATCGGCATCAGACCTATCGAAGAGTCGCATGATGTCGGGACTACATAGGTCAGGAATTTATGGAGATAAATTAGCTCGGTATTTGAATCCCATAACTTTATTCATGTAAGTACATTCAGTCTCAGGAGTAGTTAATAAGGACATGAATGAGAAACAACGACAGTTGGAGCAAAAACGCGTTTTGGACCAAGGTACATTTCCCGAACCCATATGAGATAGGTGTTATCACTAAATTAGTGATATGCAAAATTAATGCTCAAATTAATTATTTGATAATTTTATAATTAGTAAATAAAAGAAATTAGTTAATTAATTGATAGGGATCAATTAATTCATCAATTTGGACGGATGAATTTAGATACAATTTGGCTCTAGGGTAGATGTAAAAATCGCAGATAGCAGTGCATAGGGAGATAATTTTTGGCAATTTAACATATAAGGATATATGTGCAAATTATGTAATTATCAATAAGGGATTGTGTCATTATCCCTCTGCCTAACCATATCCCTTAGTATGAGGTGTTCACGGTTTGGTTCTGTCGATTTTTTGGTAAAAAAATAAACCAAACCATTCATGTCAAAAGAACCAAACTGTGAGTTTTGGTTCAGTTTTTCGGTTCAGAAATTATTAATTAAAAATTAATTGTTAAAATAATATTAAATGATATTATTGAAAAAGTAATATAAAACCAAAGTTTTTTTTGTTCCGTTCGGTTCGGTTTGATATGAAATTATATATAAAAATAAAAAAAATATGAATTTAATGTTTCAGTCTGGTTTGGTTCGAGAACCACCAAAAATTCGAGCCGAACCGAAACTTCGGTTCTCTTAATTTTCTGAACCGAACCAAACCGAACATATATAAAGAACCGACCGAACCGATCATTTTCGGTTCGGTTCGACCGGTTCGATAAAATGATTTTCACGCCTATCCCTAAGTGTGTTGATCAAAGAAGTAAATTGTTTCTCTTTCCCTAGATAACACAGTTGCCGCTGATTTTTTCACAGTATGGGGAAGAATTTTTTTTATTTTCTCTTTCAATCATTGTTTTGAGAGTATATACTCAATTCCTATGAAAATTCTTGAGAGATTTACCTTTGACTCTAATGAGTGGTTGTCGGTGTAATGATCAATTGATAGCTCTGCGAATCTCAAGAACGAAGAACACGAGATAGCGAATTGGATCCCACCAAATCAGAATTTGTTTATTAATTGAAAATGTATAAATTATTTCTATCTTATCACGATACATTTATATGATTATGCATGTTCATTGATTGATTTATGTTTAATTTTATTAAACTTTTGTATGATTTTTTTATATTCTGACCATGAACTAGTAATGGTTTATTAATTTTTCTTCAAAATCTAAAACCCGATCGAAAAACCCCACCTGTGTCCTATCCCAACCCTTGCCCGACCCGTGACCCGTCCCTGCCCGACTCCCCGGGCCGCCCCCTGTCCCACCCGACCCTAGTTCCCTAACCCTAACCCGACCTGACCTCCTCACCTCGTGTCTCGACCTGTTCCTAACCTGACTCCTTGACACATCCTAACCTATGACCCGTCCGAACCCGACTCCTCGACTAATGTCCCATCCAATCTCGTCCTTTCCCCCGGCTCACCGACTCGATTCCCGGCATCACCCCAACTTGAATTCTTGGCCCTGTGATCCCGACCTGAACTCTTATCCCCGACCTGACTCCCCAACCCATCCCGACATGTGTCCCACCCGATCCCAGCTCCCTAACCCGACCGACTCAACTCCCCGACCTGTGACCCCGACATCTAAAAGAATTAAACATTCTTACTTTTTAATTTACTTTTATCTTTTCTCAATTGTCATCTTATTAATTAATTATTTCATCCTCAGTATTTTCTTAGGTAATTTTACAATGTAACCATTATGATAAAGTAACAATTTATCCATTAAAATTAGTAAACACGTAAGTAAAAGTGAATAAAAAGAAAAGAAATTTTTAAAAAATTACTTTACCATCAAAATAAATTAACAATTATATTTTACCATATTATAAATTAAGTAATAAATAATGAGGAAAAATAAATTAATTAACAAGTCATACATAAACATAATTCAGTTCAAGGGTAAAATTGGAAATTTATAATTATACTTATAACATTTTCTTCCACATTCCATCAAAACAAACAAAGTAATTTAACATCCTCATCATTAAATAATAACATTCTCAAGTATAACAAATAAAGTAATCTTGACTTTCCAGACATATACTTTTCTATAGGGTGGAAAAAAGTACTGAACCGACTAAACAGAACCAAACTAAAAATGATCGGTTCAGTCGGTTCTTTATGTATCCTTGTTTTCGTTCGATTCGGTTTAGAAATTTATGAGTTTTTGAACCGAACCAAACCGAAACATATAAATAAAACGACGTAGTTTTACTCCTTAATGTTGTTCCACATTGTTCTGTTGAATATGACGTAGTATTGACCCTACACGGCTACACCTAATATATAACATATAGATTAGGGATTAGGGTTTAGGTTCATTCTCTTTGCCAACACTAGTTGGCTTTTTCATCCTTTCCTCCATTGTTTTGTAATTCTCTTCAATCCTCCAATGTTGTGTCTATGCGTCTGAGATAAAGGTGAGTTTGATTTGCTTTTGCCTTTTTTCCTCTCCTTTCTCCTTCTTCCCTTCTCGCTTTTATTTCTCCTTCCTCGCGTCTGAGTTCTGCGTTTAGGAATTAGGGCACTCTCTCTTCTAGCTTCTCTCTCTCCTTCCTCCCTTCATGTTTCTCTTTCTCACTCCCACCTTCTGACTTCTGCGTTTAGGGATTTCTCTCTCTGTTCTACATTTCATCTATGATTCCTTTTTTAATTTGTTGTTCTTGGTTTGCTTTAGTTAATTTACGTTGCTTGTGGTGATTTTCTTATTTGTTACAATTGTTTTAGCATTTTCTGATTCGTAATACTAATTTCATGAAACGATTTATTTTCTGATTTGTATAAGATGTGAGCTACATGAAATGATTATATCAGTGGACTACATGAGAGTGTTGCTGCAAATACAATCTATAATCACTAAGAGTTCAATTCCATATTTATAGTGGAGTGATAATGACATTAATAAATACTATGATATAATTAAAGAGTTTAATTAATAATATAATTTATTGGAGCTTAGGATTATAGATTCATGATCTCCAAGTCACCTCTGTACTACGCACTCTATAGTGTGAATATTTCAGGACATGAGAAAAGTATTGACTTGCAAAAGAAAATTTTAATTATGGGGCAAGTACATATTTATGAAAAAATTATGTGTGATTAATTAATTGAATTATTGATATATATATGAATTTTGGAAATTATATATATATAAAAATAATTTTATGAAATTAGATAATTAAATTATTATTAGATTATAATTTGAATTAACTAAATCTGTTATTTGTGAAATAACAAATAAGTTAGTTGATAGGGATAATCAAATATGTTAATTTTAAATTAAAAGATATCTAGATATTTATTTGATTAAATAAATTTTTAATTCACAGTAATTGTCATGTGTCAATCACTGGTTGGGTATCAGAGATTGACATGGATTACTGTAGTGTCACGTGGTACTACGGTAGTGGGGGTGCAACACTGTAGTGTCACACGACTCTACAGTGGTGCCGTGAGGCACTATGCTACCACAAAGCACACTACAGTGCCGTGTGACACTGCAATTGTGTACAGTTGCAGTGAGTCCCACTGCAATTGACAATTTTATAATTAAATATTATTTCAGTTTATCCTTAAAAAATCTGATACGCCTTTGTCTAGACAATATACATATATTATTCTAATGAGTCTAAGTCATCAGTTCATACAAAAATCGAATTGAGAATATAGTTGGTGTCAGAATAATTTTTCTCTATGATTAATAGTTATTAAAACTCTGAAAGAATAATCATCGCCTTCTTTTAGAGAATCGTCTCACTAAAGTCATTCTCAGTAAATCTTTAGATCGCATGCGTTAAGTACATTTAGAGACAGAAAAAGTGTATTGTAATATTTTACGAGTCCATACACGTCTTAGTGCATTGAGGATTGACTTGGACGATCTTGGTGTGTATCTCGAAGTCTATTGATCGTTGAAACGGTTTTGTGGGACGGATGATCAATCAGTTTTGCAAGGACGCTTGATATAGACTACAAGAGTTATATGATTCTTAACCTTGTATGTTGTAGATTTAATGTATACATATATAATGGATCTTGATTGATTGAAAACGAGTTTTCAATAAAAAGTTTTTTATTTGGTTATCGTGGCGTTGTGCAAGTTTTATTTTATTAAAAGATTCGATCTTCATTTAAAAGTTTTATTTTTAAATGACCTTTCGCCACACGCTTTCGCCACATACGAACCGCGACAACTAACAAGTGGTATCAAAATGGTCTTTATATATTTATATGTTAAACGTTGTGGGAGTTTTCTTGCATTATTCATATAATATGAGATATGTATAAATGAATGGATGGTTATGTTTTTTGAATGTATGAAAAATAAGGGATCATTAATTATATGGTGATTATTGGGTTAGACTTTGTTCTTTTAATTTTTTCTTAGATCTTGTGTAAGCTTTTTTGGGGTGTATGAACTTTTGTAATTTTACTTTGAATATTCATTGTAATTATTCCGATCGCGAGAAGACGAAGAACGCACGAGACGAACAATAGAGGAAAAAGAAAAGAAATAAGAATTCTTTTAGAATTCTGGCGCTGGCGTCGCCGATTAAAGTTGACCAGCAATGTCACCAAATTTTACTGTTCCGGCTACATCGCCAAAAAATCAGCTTGTGGCGTTCGGTAGTGGTCGGCGGCGTTGGCCGACATCCGGCATTGGTCAACGGCTGGTGGCGGATCTAAAAGTGTTGGTGGTCGATGGCAACTGTTGTCACGTTTAGGGAAGTTTCGCACAAAATCTGATACCAACCAACCCTATCACTGTAGAACTTTATGATAACCCTAAGTCTATCAATTATCCTTTTAAATTTTAAAATTAATTTTTAATTTTTAATTTTATGAAAATTAGAAATTAATAGGTTGAATGGTTTTGACCCAAGTTTGACCAAATCGAATAACATATTTGTTTAACTAATTCAAAGTCAAATATTTTGAAAGAGATAATTATTGAAATTAATTTTAATTAAAAAATATTTTTTTCTAATTAAATAGGATTTTGTTCAAAGTTTGAAGATTATGAAGTTAGACATCAGGAGTTGAAATCAATATTTGAAAAATATGTATTCTTGAAGTCCGCTTAGTAATATTATTTTTTTATTTCAAGGGTTGTAATTTAGTAATATCCAATAGTCACTCGGTCCAGTATTATTTTATTTAATTATTAAATAATCATTTAATTATTATATTTGATAACATGCCCATGCATTAGTCAATTACATGCATATATAAAAGTTTCACACAGTTTTATTTGATCATGCATCTCATCTGTAGAAACATGATTTATTAGGATTGTCCTAATATGTTTATATGTATTATTTTATGAAATCAATAGCATGTAAACTGTTAGATTATAATTAGTTAAATCTTGATAATCATACCACACTAAGAGCTATAATAACCTTTAGGATAACCGACTTTAGTAAAAGAGTTTTACTAATTTTTTATGGATATAATTAATTAGTTAATCTAGTTCACCTAATTATGACTTAGGCACTTTAGAAGGTTAAAATGAACTTAGACCAATGAGATTGACATAACTGATTATTAAATATTGATAGGATTATTATTTTAACCAGTGATTAATTTAGAATTAATTGATTAGTTAAAATGAAGACACATAATCCTAAAATAATGAGTGAAAGAAGGTTGACATGTCAATGTAACATATGGTCTCCATCATTAATAGACACATTGAGGTGCAGTAAGAGTCTCGAGATGATATTGTTTTCATCCCCTAAGGAAGGTTTCGAGCTGTACCAATACCAAGGTTGAACTTCTTAAGAAGATAGGAGGAAGTAATGTAGTTTAGTTTTGACCGACACTAAGGCGCATATTCTAAACGAAGTCATGGAATCTGAAATGATGGGTTACACTCACAAACTCTCAATTAAGCTTTCATGTGGATAGTTGTGACTTGACCAAGCAAGCATGATACCCAATTTCAAAAGAGAAAATATGAGATATTTTAAGTTTTAATTGATAAGGATGAGAATGTCTCATAGACTGTTTGAGGTTAATCTGACTGATCCTAAGGCAACACATTAATTGTTGGGTTATTTTATCGTGATTAGTAGTTGTTAAATTTATGTATTTATTATATTGCATGCATGACGTTTACTTTTTGAATTCTATATATTTATCAATTATATTGAATCTTGTATGTTTTAAATTTCAGCTATCATAATTATGTCTACCATGGGCAACCATGTTACTGCTTTACTCGCTCTTGAGATATTGAATGGTGATAATTTTATACGTTGAAAATAAAGTATGAACTTAATGCTGATTTGTGAGAACCATAAGTTCGTTCTTACTGAGGAATGTCCTGAGGAGGCCACTGCTAATACCCCTAAGAATGTTAGGGCAAATATGATGTTTAGATAATATCAAACAACATGGTGAAATGCTACATGGTTGTGAGCATAAATGATGTCCTGAGAATCAAACATGAAAGCATGGAGACTGCCTATGAGATTATGAAATCTCTACAGGCGATGTTTGGGTAGCAGTCTGATCAAAGTCATTATGGGGCCACTATGAGCTATATGACGACTAAGTTGAGAAATGGTACTTTATGTGCGAGAACATGTTTTGAATATGATCAAAATAATGCACGAGGCAGAAGTACATGAGATGACCATTGATGAGCGGACTCAAGTTAGCATTATACTCGTGTCACTCACACCACATTTTTCTACGTTCACGATCAACTATGTTATGAATAAGTTACAATTTAACATGACCCAATTGTTGAATGAACTGCAAACTTTTGAGTCACTCAACCTTAGAATGATCAAAGAGGACGAGACAAATGTTGTTAAAAACAAGAAAATGAAGAAGAACAATGGTAAGGACAAGAGTAAGAACAAAAGAGGAAAGAAAGTCAAGACATCGCTGAAAGTCAAGAAGAACAATAACTACAATAAGTCCAAGGCAAAATGTTTTCACTGTAAGGTTAAAGGTCATTGGAAGATAAACTGTAACAAGTATCTCTTCGAGCTAAAAAGGAAAAGTAAATATGATTTACTTGTACTTGACGCTTGTTTAGTGGAATATGATTCGTCATCCTCGATACTTGATTCAGAAGCCACCAATCATGTATGTTATTCTTTGTAGATGCTTGATTCGTCAAGGGAGCTGGCTGATGGCAATGTCATTTTGAGAGTTGGCATTGGTAAGCTCGTGTGAGCTAAAACATTAGGGATAGTCTGTTTACTTTTTGGATATAGTTATTTCGTTTTGAACAATGTTTATTATATTCCTGGGTTTTCGAGAAATTTGATTTCTCTTTCCTTTTTTCAAGAACAGTTATACGAAGTTTCTTTTATTAATAAATAGTTTATTATTTCTAAGAATGAATTCTATATTTGTCATGCTAAAGTTATAAATGGATAGTATATGCTTAAACTGACTGAACACATGTTAAATAATTCTGAATTATTTAAAGTAGTAAAACTTAAAAGTAACAAACAAAAAAGAGTTTTTCATAATGATGATAACACAAATCTTTGACATTTTAGGTTGGGACATACTAATCTAGATAGGTTAAACATGTTAACAAAGCATGGTGTTGTGAGAGAACTAAAAGTTAGAACTCTTCCTGTTTGTGAATCTTGTCTAGAGGGTAAAATGACCAAGAGACCACTCTCTGGAAATACTCACTTGAGCTAGTGCATAGTGATGTCTGTGAACCGATCAATGTACAAGCTAAAGGTGGGTATGAGTATTTCATCACTTTTATTGACGATTACTCTAGATATGATTATACTTATATAATGCAAGGAAAGTCTGAAACTTTTAGAAGTTTAAACACTTCAAAACTGAAGCTGAAAAGCAATTAGGTAAATCATTGAAAACTCTTCGATCAGATCGAGATGGTGAATACTTGGATTTAGAATTGAATGATTACTTGCTAGAGTATGGAATCTCATCTCAACTCACAGCACCTGGAACGCCACAGTAACATGGTGTTTCAGAAATGAGAAATCGTACCTTATTAGATATGGTTAGGCCGATGTTAAGCTACTCATCACTACCATTTATATTTTGGGGATATGCATTGCACACAGTTACATACATTTTGAATGTAATGCCTTCTAAGTCTATAAGCAAGACACCTTTAGAGTTATGGAATGACTTTGAACCCAGTTTGTGTCATTTTCGTATATGAGGGTGTGTAGCTCACGTTCTTAGATCCAAGAATGAAAAGTTAGACTCAATGTCTGAAGTATGCATATTCGTTGGCTATGCTCCATAGACTAGATGTGAGTACTTTTATAGTCATAGGGATCAAAATGTGTTTGTATCGACAAATTCTACCTTCCTTGAACATGACTATATGAAAAGATACAAACCTCGAAGCAAAGTCATTCTCGATGAATTAGAAACTGATGAGATCAGAGCACCTTCGATTTCTACTAATAAACGACAAACCATAGAAATCATAGTTCCTGCAAAGGAAACCCCGGTGCAACGTCGTAGAGGGAGGGTTGTGAGACAACCAGTTCACTACGAACTTGAGGCACATGTCCTAATGTTAGACACTGATAAGGACTATCCATTATCTTATGAAGAAGCAATGGATGATCCTGAAAAGGAAAAATGGCAAGATGTCATGAAACCAGGAAAATTGTATCTATCTATTCCAATTTCGTTTGGGAACTTGTAGATTCACCTGAAGATGTCAGGCCTATTGGATGTAAATAGATCTTCAAGAAGAAAATAGGTGCATATGGAAAATAAGAGACTTTCAAGGCACGATTAGTATCCAAGGGCTATAAATAAATGGAATGAATCGATTATGAAGAGACATTCTCCCCTATGACCATGCTAAAATCCATTCGCATCCTTTTGTCCATTGCCTCTAGTTTTCACTAAGAGATATGGAAAATGGATGTCAAGAAAGCTTTTATGAATAGCTCTCTTGAAGAAAGCATTTATATGATGCAACTAGAAAGGTTCGTACAAAATGGGTAAGATAAGAAAGTATGCAAGTTTCTTAAATCCATTTATGGATTGAAGCAAGCATCTAGATATTTGAATCTTACCTTTGATGAGATTATAAAGTCTTATGGCTTCAATAAAGATGTTGACGAAGCCTGTGTTTATAAATGCATCAAAGATAAGATAGTTATTTTTTTAGTTATTTATGTTAATGATATTCTACTCATTGAGAATGATGTAGAAACTCTGTCAAAGGAAAAAAAAGTGGTTAGTTGAGAAATTCTAAATGAAAGATTTGGGAGAAGTGATTTATGTTCTGGGCATCCAAATCATAAGGGATAGAAAGATCAAGCTCTTGGCCCTTTCTTAGGCATCTTATATTGATAAGGTGTTGAGAGATTCTCTATGGAGAATTCCAAGAAATGTCAACTACCAATCAGACATAGAATTGTCTTCTCCAAGGAACAATGTTCTAAATACCTCAGGAGGAAGAGGATATGAAAAAGGTTCCCTATGTTTCAGCAGTTGGAAGTCTAATGTATTTCATGTTATGTACGAGTCCGAACATCTGTTATCCAGTGGGAATTGTCAGTCGTTATCAATCAAATTCAGGTTTGGAACACTGGGTTGCAGTAAAGCATATTCTCAAGTATCATAGGAGATTGAGAAACTATATGCTTATTTATTTAGGTGGAGACCTAAACCCCACCGGATATACTGATTCTGACTTCCAATCAGACAGAGACAGTCGAAAGTCGACATCTGTATCAGTATTCACCCTAGGTGGGTGAGTTGTAGTCTAGAAAAGTATTAAACAATCCAGCATTACAGATTCCACTATGGAAGCCAAATATATAGCAGCTTGTGATGCTGCAAAAGAAATGGTATGGCTCATAAAGTTCTATATTTATCTAAGGAACCAAGGAGTCACAAGAGGGGTAAACACATAGAGAGGAAATATCATCTTGTAAGAGAGATCGTGCATCGAGGGGATGTGACTGTTATGAAGATAACGTCAGAACAAAACATGGCTAATCCTTTTACAAAGACACGTCCTACGAAGTCATTGGAGGGTCACGTGCATAGCATGAGATTGGGAGAAATACCACATTTGCTTTAGGGCAAGTGAAGATTGTTGAGGTTATGCCCTCAAAGCATGTGTATTGACATTTTGATATGAAATTTAATGAGGATTACATTTTTCTTATAATTATTATTTAAATTATTGTCGAATAATTTATATAAATATCTGAAAGTTTCATATTCATTAATGAGACTATTATCTTGTATTAGTACGAGAAGATTAATGTCATAGATAATGAATAAAATTATCAGCAACATATTAAAGTATGAAATCTTTAATGAATGGTTGCTAGGACGGTTTACTAAGCATTATGAATATGTGTGTTCTAGATCTAGATTATTGATGTGAATAGATATCTTAGTGAATGTACTTTATATAATGAGATTATATATGACTGGACCGATGCGAATTAATATCTTTATTAACGTGCCATTTATCATAAAAATTTAATACACATCAATTCGATAATTATATATTAATAAGTCTGAATCCTGAGTAGTCATGAACTCCTATGCATGTCTACTAGATCTTTTAATTCGCTTGTTAAAGTATGTTTGTAAAATAAGCTAGTGACTTTTGTTTTGGAGATTCAGTAATGTGGATGGCTGGGAACACGATTTTGCAAGATTTGGAACCCAAGTTTTCGTAACGGTTGTAAATTGGTTCTCTTAAGTGCTAATTTTAGAATTGAATGGTTATTGAACTCAAATTTATAATAAAATTATAAATTAGCCATTCTCTAGTGGGTTAGTGGTACTTAAGGATCAAGAGGTATTTAGAGGGGTGAAACGGTAATTTTGATCAACTCTAATTTACGACCCAATAATTGGATGACAGAACTATATGAAATGATTATATTAGTAGACTACATGAGAATACTTTGTAAATACATTCTATAATAACTAAGAGTTCAATTTTATATTTACAGTAGAGTAATAATGGAATTAATAAATAAGATTATTTAATTAAAGAGTTTAATTAATAATATGATTTATCAGAGCTTAAGATTATAGGTTCATGGTACTCAAGTCACCTCTATACTACACAGTCTAGGGTGTGAATATTTTAGGACATGAGAAAATGACTGATTTACAAAAAAAAATTAATTCTGGGGCAATTACATAATTATGAGATAATCATGTGTGATTAATTAATTGAATTATATATATATAATCACGATTATTTTATAATTATTGATAAGTGAGACATAATATCTAATTTATGAAATTAGATAATTAAATTATTATTAGATAATAATTTGAATAAACTAAATCTGTTATTTATGAAATAACAGATAAGTTGGTTGATAGGTATAATCAGATATGTTACTTTTAAATTAACTTATATCTGATTAAAAAAATATTTAATTCACAGTATTTGTCACGTGTCAATCAGTGATTGGATATTAGAGATTGATATGGACTACTGTAGTATCACGTGATACTTTAGTGGTGCCGTGAGACACTGTGCTCCCTCACGGCACACTGCAGTTATGCACAGTTACAATGAGTCCCACTACAATTGAAAATTTCATAATTAAATATTATTTCAGTTTATTTTTAAAAAATATGATACGACACTATCTAGAAAATATAAGATATTATTTTAATGGTCTTAGCTGATGAGTGAGTTCATCAGTTCATAAAAAAATTGAATTGAGAACACTGATGGTGTCAGAGCGATTTTTCTCTGTGAATAATAGTTAATTAAAACTCTGAAAGAATGATCATCGCGTTCTTTTAGAGAATTATTTCACTAAAGTCCTTCTCTGTAAATCTCTAGATCTCATGTGTTGAGTACATCTAAAGACAAAAAAGTATCTTGAAATATTCTACGCGTCCTAGTGCGTTGAAGATTGACTTAAAAGATCTTGGTGTAGATCTCGGAGTATACTGATCTTTGGAACGATTTTGTGGGATGGAGGATCGACATTTTCAAAAGGACGCTTGATATAGACTACAAGAAGTATATGATTTCCAACCTTGTATATTGTAGATTTAATGTATATATATATATAATAGATCTTGACTTATTGAAAATGTGTTTTCAATAAAAAGATTTTTATTTGGTTATTAGGCGTTGTGCAAGTTTTATTTTATTAAAAGATTCGATCTTCATTTAAAAGTTTAATTTTTAAATGGCCTCGAGCCACACATTTTAGCCGCGCACGCGTTGCGACAACCAACATAAAGTGGAACCTCTGCGAAAAATAAATGTACAGATGCGCGGACCGACGAATCGAACGATAAGTCACAGTCGATTCAGTTCGGTTCTCAAGAGACTCACAGTTCAGTTCGATTCGGTGTAGAATAGAACCATGAATTTAGAAAAAATAGGTAAATTTATCAATTTAAAATTTGCACTGTTAAATTTATCAATTTAAAATTTGAAGGGTTTTTGGCAAGAAAAATGCACTATGATAGAAAAAATAGGTAAAAATGCCTCTAAAAAAAGTAATAGATGCAAATTAACCCCATGACTATCTTTGCTAAATTTTGTTGGGAGTCACAGTTGTCTCCTTCGTTTACGAGGAGTAGTTTTCCTAGGGAATCATTGCTGGCTTTGTTTTCGGACTCTCAGCATGGAATCTTCACTAGAAGAGAGAAATAATTTCGAGAACATCATAGAGCAGGAGCTCACGGGGCGTTTGGATGGGTGTCTCATTACGGAAGAAGAAGCATATGATGTGATTATTCCTAAAGAGATCACATATGAAAATATTGAGGCTTGTCGTCTAAGCATTTGGGTTGTTTGATTACTAATCGGAACTACAATCTATTAGGACTCAAACGAGTCCTTTCCAAAGCATGGAATATTGGTGAGGATGGACGGTTGTTTGTAATGGTTGGAAGAGATACGTTCCAGATTTTCTTTGCGAATGATGTTGATCTACTTTTTAATACAGAAAATGGGCCATGGCTTTTTGAAGATAGTTGATTTGTTGTGAAAAAATGGAGACCGGATCTGTCTCTTAATAGCGATGACTACAACAAGGAGAGTTTTTGGTTTCAGATACATGACTTTCCCTTTGAATGTAGAGGTAAGACAGTGGTTGAATTGATTGGGAGCAAAGTCGGTAGAGTAGTTGGATCTGATGAGGGGGTTGCGAGGGATGGTTTCGAACTGAAAATTTTCATTCGAGTCAGAGTAGAAGTTGATCTTGCCAAACTGTTGTTGAGTGGGCCAAATATAAATTTAGATGGGAGACGGCCATGGTGTAAGTTTAAGTATGAAAGGCTCCCACGTTTATGCTTTACATGTGGAAGAATTCTCCATGTGGATGGGTACTGTAAGGAGAAGATGAAAGGAAACAGTAACGGCGGTGGTAGTGATAGATTGGAGGGGGGNGGGGGGGGGGGGGGGGTTATGGCGAATATCTCAAAGCTTTCCCAGATTTGGCATGACGGAATAATAATGCACGAAGGATGTATGAGGGTTCTCGTGACAAACTATGGGAAGGGAGGTAATTGGAATGGTCGTGGGGCAGACCGGAGCGCCGGTTACAAAGCTGGCCGCGACAAGGGGAGGGACCATTTTTTTCATTATGAGTATGCTAGTAAAATGGCAGAAAATCAGAGATTTCCAAATCCAGCTGATAATGCTCCTATAGTGTCGATCAATAAGGAAGGCATTATTGGAGTAGATATCTTCCAAAATAAGGTCCAGGCCGAAAATACTGGAGATATTCATAATGATAGAGACATGGGCAATATTGTAAATGCGGATATTAAGGAAACAAACTTGGAAAGTGATGAGGTGGAGATGATGGGCGTGAGAGCTGACGAGAATATTGAAGAAAACATAGAAATGGATATGGGGGGTGAAAAAATCAAGGACTTCACTTTGACAATTAATGAGGTGGACAGGTCAAACCTGGTAGTGGAAAATGAGAATAAAAGCAAAGGTATTGAGTTTGAGACTTTGCAAAATGGGGGGCAGAATATGGGCTACGATGGTAAAATTCAATCTGGGCTTGAGGAGGTGCATGTCCTTGCATCTGGTTCCCTCATTGAGAAGTTCTTGGGTCAGACAGCAGCGGGCCTTCCAGAGAACCCTTTTACAGACCCTTTTAATCTTGGACCCATCATAGAGCCAGTTCGGTTAAGGGGGATTTTAAGAAAGTGCTAAATAAGAGACGGACGTGTAAGTCCAGGAGGAAGTGGACGACTAATATCATAGCTCATTCGGCTCAAGTGGAGAAAAAAGGAAAGCTGAAAATAATAGTAGCATGATTTCGTCTGGGGTGGAGGATATAGGCCAGGACTCAAAAAAATTGAAAAGCTCTTCTATTGACTTTCGGGTGGAGGTGGCGAACTTAACCGACCATATGATGATCAATGAAAGTCATGGGATAAAAATGTTAGAGTGTGGGGATTTCCTTGATAATTTCTTCGGTCTGAGGGGTATTTAGAACCCATTCTACATATCTAGTTTCCCAACTCAAAACTAAAACTAAAATGAAAGTTGTCGAAAGATTGAAAGGATTGTTAGGAACCTCGAGATTCTCGGCAGTGGATCCGGTAAGACGAAGTGGTGGTCTTACAATATTTTGGAGAGACGACAGTATGGTACAGTGATTAAATATGGGCCTTTTTTCTTTGAGATTTGTGTTCCGGATGTGTCCCATAATAAGGTTTGGAGGTTGTTCACAGTCTATGCTAGCCCAGATGAACAAACTAGACGCGATCAATTTACAGTACTTCAAGACCGAATATTAGCTAGTGATGATGAGTGTGTTCTTATAGATGATTTTAATGATCTCATGTGCCCTTCTGAATAGGTTGGAGGCATTCCTTAGAGTATGAGTACTATAACGCTTCTTCCTTCTTTGGCATTTGCATGTGACTTGGTGGATATTGGGTTTGTTGGCGTCGATCACTTGGTTTAACAAAAGGGATGAATCAGGGTTAATTCAAGAAAGGCTTGATAGGTGTCTTGTGTCCCATCAATGGTTTCTTGATTACCACGATGTGAAGCTTTTACATATCCCCACGCCTGGATCCGACCAAATTATGTTACTACTTGATACATCCAACAACCAAAAAAGATACAAACCTATATTTAGGTTTGATAAAAGATGGAGCAAGTTTGATTCTTGTAGAAGGGTTATAGAGGCTACATGGGTTTCAGAAAGCAATCGAACATCATCGAAAAACTACTGGCCATGCAAAATGAGCTTATTAGATGGAGGAAAGAAAACGTTCAAGCTAATTCCTTTAAACTTAAAAAAAAGATGCAGGAAGAGCTGCAAATATGCTACTCCATTATATAATCCTGATTTGGTTAAACCTGGAAAAAAAGTTAAAATTGGAAGCCATTGAGGAGGAAAATTATTGGAGAGACCGATCAAGAACAGAATGAATCAGAGATCAGGATCATAACTCGAAATATTTGCATGCAAAGGTTATTGGGAGACGAAAGTCAAACAGAATTCACGGACTTGAGGATAAAAACGGGGTCTAGCATTCAGACGTGAGAATTTAATGATATTGCAGTGGATTATTTCCAGAATATTTTTTTTTACTTCCTCTCATTTGGCTGAGGACATGGCGGTTGCTACAAATAACATTTCTACCAAATTGGTCGAGTCTGATATCACCATGCTGGACATGGATGTTCACCTGACGAAAATTCTCCAAGTGTTGAAATAAATTCATCCGAGCAAAGCTCCAGAGCTAGACGAGTTTAATGCTGCTTTCTTCCAACATCATTGGGACGTGATCGGTAGCGACATTTCTACCATGGTCTTTAATTTTCTTCTCATTGTATTGTTCCTGTTAATTTAAATCATACCAATATTGTTCAAATACTAAAAGTCCAGAGTCCTAGGAATATGTCTCATTTTAGATCTATAAGTCTTTTTAATGTTGCTTATAAGATTATTTCTAAAGTTCTTTCTAATAGACTTAGGAAGGTCATTTATAAGATTATAGGTGAAAGCCAAAGTGTATTTATTATAGGTCATCAAATAGTGGATAACATTCTGTTGCCGCAAGATTATGCATACCTTCCGTACAAGGAAGAAAGGGAAGAATTATGTAGCGGCTCTTAAACTCGACATGTCAAAGACCTATGGCAGAATGGAGTGGCCTTTTATTATGGAAGTTCTACCGAATCTAGGGTTTTCTCATAAAAGTGTTCATGTTGGAATATGTCCATAAAGTAGCGCGTAATAACTATTTTTTTGTATTTAGTTATTTCTCAGACATTAATATTGATGAATTTTTATGAATAAATTAAAATTTTTATTTTAAATTAAAGTGTGTTTATAAATTACTCAAGTCCTGGAACTTCTATCAAGGAACGAATAGTGAAGACAGAGGCATCTCCGATAAACTCTTCTGAGAAAGTTCAGAACGATATTCGCAGTCTTAGAATCGACTAAAAAATCGAATCTGATTATGACTGTTAGGTTGAACCAATGGATGTCAATCTCAGGGCATGGGAGTGGAGATTCAAATGGTTAACCTAAACATATTATGAGCATGTTGAATAGACCGCTAACAAATTAGTTTAGAGCTCAAAACTATTTTCCTAGCTCTAAATCTAATTGCTACACCTTAAGGGTATTTTCATAATTACTTTAATCTTGAGGTGAATACGTAGTTTGACTTAATTGGTTGCAATCTTTGATATGTGAAATGAGTGAGTTCATATTAGTGGGCAATACATCAACTGTTTGGATTGTAATTCAATTAAGTTGGAGTTACGTGATTCACATATATGAAAATTCGTGGTTGGATTGTGAAAGCAACAATATCACCTTATGTTTTATCGATCGATGTGTGAATAAATTAATCTGGTCAGGTATTCAATGGATTGAGTCGGTGATTAAGACGTGAATGTATGAGATAATTCACTATTACGTTTTTCTTATTCACAGTCAATAAAAGAGTTAAGGAAATAATAACAAGACAGCTAAAATGATAACTTTACATTCTGCTCTTGTTACTGATATTCACGATGGATATTATTTTAAAATATTCTGTGGACCGTGAAAATAAAAAAAGTTTATTTACACCAACCTAAAAGTAGCACGCATGAATCGATAGTTGATTCGGCAACGAACCTATAGTGGAGTCGTACGATGTGATGATTAAATATGTCAGGAATTTATGGAGATATATTCGCCGGGTATTTGAATCCTTAACTTTGTTCAGTGGGTCTATCCGATCTCAGAAATAGCTCATGCGAACAGGAATAGAGAAACAAAGTAAATTAGATCAAAATGTATTTTGGTGCCAAGGCATATTTCCTATACCCATATTTGATGGATGATGTCATTCAATTAGTTAAATGTGATTGTTTGTATTAAAATTAATTGTTTTACTATTTTTTAATTATTAGATAATTAGTAAACAAAAAGTTAAATTAACTAATTAATTGATAATGATCAATTAAATCTATCGATTGGATTGATAAATTCTGATACAACTCTAACATTGTGGAGATATACTCATTTTTGGCAATTTGAATATATGAGGGTGAATTTTTAGAAATTTAAAATATATGAGTATATTTGTAAATATCAAAAATTAGATTTTATAAATATCTAACAGTAATTTGATTATAGATAGAGATTGAGATATAGATCACATATCAGATATAGAGAAAAATAGTTTTCTCCCCCTAGTGATTGCGGCCGATTGAGAGTGCATTGAAGAAAAAATATTTGATTTTTTCCTTCAATCATTTTGAGAGTCTACACTTAAATTCCTAAACAAAATTTTCGTGAGATATATTTCTCAAATTAACGGGTGGTTGTTGATGGATTAAATTCGCAATTCGTTCTTGGAGTTCAAGTGCGTGATTTGGATCCCGAAACTTGAAGAACGCTCGAATGAATTCTGCCAGTTCATAAATTCTCCGATACAAAGTATATGGTTGGAAAATTGTTTATAACCTTATCTTCTCGTTTAATATCGTATATGCATAATCGCACGTTGTTTGGTTTTAAATTATTTAATTCGATTAAATAAGTTGATTGAATTCTTTTTTATTTTTGCCCATGAATCATTCGTGGTTCAAACTTATTTTTTTAGTTAATTTTAAAATCTACCAATCACATCAATTGGTATCAAAGCCATATAGGTTCTTGATTATGCATATAGATATTTGAAACGAACGTATCATGAATTTTGTGGATATTGGCATATGATTTTGTATGATAGATTCAAAATTAATATGAATGTGTTATGTGATTGGATTCCTAACTATTGACTCTAGGCGTTTTTATTTCAATATAGAATTGATGCACGCTAAATTTGGGGCACATGATTTTATGTAATTTATTTTGTTGTAATAGCTATATCTTTATAATTTGATGTAAGATCGTCATCGCCTCGAACTATCACCGGAGTACTGTTCACGCCGGAGTACTGTCCACGCCAGAATTATTGTTCATGCCAGAATCACTGTTCACGCTAGAATCACTGTTCATATTCGAGTTACTGTTCTGGCAGCCGGCGATGCTGTTCTGATGCCATCATCGCCATTGTCCGCTGCCATGCCCTGCATGGTGATTAAGGTTTGTGAAATCTTAGGCGATAACAATTAGGGTTAGGAAATCCTGTGATATTTCGCGATAACCCTTATCCTATTTTTTTATCTTTTAAAATTTTAAATTTTGAATTTTAAATTTTAAACAAATAAAAGACAATTAAAATTCAAAAAATAATTATCTATTTTATGTTTATATCTTTTGAATTTTGAATTCAAAGATAATTATATATTTTATCTTTTTATCTTTCAAATTTGAATTCAAAAGATAATTATCAATGTTATCTTTTTATTTTATTAAAAAAGGAAAAAATAGATAATTAAAGAGATTATTTAATTAAGAAAATAGTTTCCTTAATTAAAAGGTTTTAATCAAAATTTAAATTTGAAATTTTTGAAATTTGAATTTTAAGTTTTAAATTTGAATTTTAAAATGAGAATGGACTTTTGTAAAGAGTTACAAAGTGGTAAGACAACATGGAGAAGAATGAGGAAATTACAGACTCCATGAAGATTAGTTTATAAATTAATTTATAATTTATTTATTATTCTTTTTGGGTAGTAGTTAGAAATGATCCAATATGAAGTTTAATTTTAAATGTATGATTTAATTTTAATAATGTATTATCATATAACATGCCATATAGAACTAGGAAAATGCCCATATCAAATTTTCATGTAGCATGTACATGCATAATTGTAGATGAATTTATAATGGTTATAATTTAAATACAATGTGAATTTATAATGGTTATGATTTTAAATTGTGATTTAAAATTAAATAAAAGATTTATAAATTTCATCACATTTTTTAAATTAATAAAAGTTATGTTACAACCAAAAATCCAATTTTTTTAAAAATTGCATTGAAACGTTCCCAAGGTCTCCAACACGAACTTGATCGTGCCACGATGAATGGTTTAGAACCACCCATAGCGGTCCTCTCTTCAATGGGAGAAAATTTGGAGTCGTGTCACTTTGAGTCATCGAGTTGCTTGAAAGGCTAAGACTTTTAAAGAAAGTGGTGGGGCAGGGTCATCCCATAGACGGACTGTTAGTTCATAACAACTTTTAAGAGTCGATGCGTTGGTTAAACACTTAGACTGAAGCACATTGAAATCCCCACTTAGGGGCTAGTCAATGGGGTCAAGGTGACCAAAACCATTGGTGGTTGATTAAGATAGATGTGAAGACATTTGAGCGTTAACCAAATGACAAGAATTTTGATGCGTTAGGAGATAGTTTGGACTTCATCCCTCGATGAGACTCTATTTATGAAAGGCATAAGAAAGTCTGTAGAGGCTAACTTTACTGAAAGAAAGCCTTCCACCTCTGGCTCTAAGAAGAAACAGAGAAGAGGTCCAAGGAAAGTAAAGAAGCAGAAGCTGAGAGCTGCCAAAGGCAAGAGCACCATAAAAGTAAGCTGGTTGAAAGACAAGTGTCATCACTGTGGAGCTGCTGATCATTGAAAATGCATCTGCCCAGATTATCTCAAAGGGTTGAGATCTAAAGGTATAATAATTGTTACTGAGGCCTATTATGTAGTTGACTCTACTTTATCTTGGATTGTAGACTCTGCAGCTACTAACCATATCAGTTGCTCCGTGGAGGGGTTCAGGGAAGTAAGAAGGCTTGACAAAGGTGAGTACAGCTTCGGCTTGGGTAATGGAGCACTAGTATCGGATGTATCTGTGGGAACTATTAAATTATGTTTTGAGAAATATTATATTCTTTTACATGATGTTTATTATAACCCAGCTTTTGGGAAGAATCTTATTTCTATTGGTGCATTAATTGAGCAAGGATTTGATCTTAAATTCATTGATAAAGATATTGATATTTTAAGAAATGAATGCCTAATTACTGTTGCACGCATATTTAATAAACTGTATCACGTAAAATCAATAGTTCCAATGATATATGACAGTGAAGTAAATAATGATTCACAAAGTGATAGAAAAAGGTTGAAGTATGACTCAACTGATCTAACCTATTTGTGGCACTTACGCCTTGGGCATATTAGTCTGGACAGGATTAAAAGACTTGTGAAGGATGGTCATTTGCAAACTTTAAATGTGGGATCACTACCCACATGCGAATCCTATATTGAAAGCAAAATGACCAAGAGACCTATTTAAGCAAAGGTGAAAGAGCCACTCAATGCCTTGAACTCATGCATAGTGATGTATGTGGGCCATTGAATATCCAAGCAAGAGGAAGTCATGAATAGTTCGTAACCTTCAGTGATGATTACTCACATTTTGGTCATGTTTATCTAATGCGTCAAAAGTCTGAAACCTTTGAAAAGTTCAAAGCGTATAAGGCCTTGGTTGAAAAGCAATTAGAAAAATAAATCAAAACACTACGATCGGATCGTGGTGGAGAGTACTTGTTAGGAGAGTTCGAAGACTTTCTTAAAGAAGAATGTATTCTTTCTCAGCTTACAACACTGGTACCCCATAGCAGAATGATGTGTCTGAGAGAATGAATTGAACTCTGTTGGATATGGTTAGATCCATGATGAGTTACTCATCCCTCTCAAATTCCTTCTGGGGATATGCCTTGAAAACAACGACATATATTCTGAACCAAGTTTCGTCGAAGACGGTGCCTGATACACCATATGAAAGATGGTATGGATGAAAGTTGTCTATTAACCATTTTAAAATATGGGGGTGCCTAACACATGTTCTCAAACTGAAGACAGACAAGTTGGTCAGTCGTTCAGAATTATGCATGTTCATAGTATATCCTAAAGGAACGAATGAGTACATCTTCTGCAGTACGATTGACCAGAAAATATCTGTTAGCACGAATGCTTATTCTCTTGAAGATGATTACATTAAAAGTGCACATCCAAGAAGCACAGTTGTGCTAGAGGAATTATTGAGTGGGAGGACACCAACTCCCCAATCAGAAATTGTTTCTGATTCAATAATGGAAGAATCACGAAAAGAGCCAGTCTATGGAGCCTCGACGCAGTGGGAGGGTTGTGAGTCAACCTAAGAAGTATATGTCTATCGAGAAGCTTTGAAAGCTGTCTCAGATACGTGCCTTGATGAATTTGTCTCCTACTTAGAGGCCATGGCTGGTTCTGAAGTAAACTTATGATAAGAGGCCATGAACGTTGAGATATATTCGATGTAATCGAACGGAGTCTGGAAGCTTGTAGATCCTCTTGAAGGGGTAAAACCCGTAGGATGGAAATGAATCTATAAGAAGAAAAGAGGTCCAGAATGTGAATGTAGAGACATTCAAAGCTAGGCTAGTAGCCAAGGGCTACACCCAAAAAGAAGGATAAGACTATGAAGATACATTCTCGCCGGTGGCCATGCTCTATCCGAATTCGTTTATCCATTGCTGCTACCCTTGATTATGAAATCTGGCAAATGGACATCAAGATTGCATTTTTGAATGACAATCTTGATTAGCGCATTTATATGGCTCAACCAGACGAGTTCTGGAGAAAGGCCAATAGGGAAAAGTTTGTGAACTATAGAAGTCCATTTATGGACTTAAGCAAGCGTCACCGTCGTGGAATATTAGATTTGACAAAACTGTTAAGATCTATGGTTCGGAACAGTTAGTGGATGAACCTTATGTGTATAAGCTGATATACGAAGGGAATGCGATTTTTCTAGTCTAGTACGTAAATGACATTCTACTAATTGGGAATTATGTAGGAAAATTATCTGATGTCAAGATTTGGCTTGCAAAATAATTTGATATGAAGAATCTTGGAGAAGCTGAATTTGTCTTAGGTATTCAGATCTTTCGAGATAGGAAGAACAGACAATTGATATTATCTTAAGCATCTTATATTGATAAGGTGTTGGATCACTTCAGTATGCAAAACTCCAAGAAATGATTTCTTCCTTTGAGACATGCAGTCAACCTCTCCGAGGAGCAGTCCCCCAAGACTCCTCAAGAAGAGAAAACATGAGAAAGATTCCTTATGCTTCAGCCGTAGGGAGTCTAATGTATGCGATGCTTTACACTAGGCCAGACATTTGCTATGCCGTGGTCATGGTGAGTCATTTCCAATTTAATCCTGAAATTGAGCATTGGATTGCCGTCAAACATATCCTTAAGTTTCTTAGGAGAATAAGGAATTACATGCTTGTGTATTCAGGTAATGACTTGAATATGACGGGATATACTGATTCTGATTTCCAAGTTGATAATTTTTCAGGAGGTCCACTTCGGGATCGGCGTTCATCCTGAACGGTTGAGCAATTGCATGGAGAAGTATCAAGAAATCTTGCTTTGTTGATTCTACCATGAAAGATGAATATGTGACAGCTTGTGAAGCTACAAAAGAGGCTGTATGGCTTAGAAAATTCTTAAAGACTCAAGAAGTTGTTTTAGACGTTGACAACCCCATGACACTTTATTACGATAATAATGGGGTTGTAGCGAATTCTAAGGAACCTAGAAGACATAAGAAGTCCAAATACATAGAAGGTAAATATCACATAATTAGAGAAATTGTTAAGCGTGAAGACGTTGTGGTTACGCATATTTCGAGGGTCAACAACATGGCAGATTCATTCACGAAGACTTTAAGTGGTAAATTTTTTTAATCTGGAGGGTTTGGAGATAAGAGATTGTACACGTCTACTTTAGTCCAAGTGGGAGATTGTTGAAATATATCCATAAAATAGCATGTAATAACTATTTATTTGTATTTAATTATTTTTTAGACATCAATATTATTGACTTTTTATGAATAAATTGAAATTTTTATTTTAAATTAAAGCGTGTTTATAAATTACTTAAGTCCTGAAACTTTCATCAACGAACGAAGAGTGAAGACAGAGGCATCTCCAGATGAACTCTTTTGAGAAAGTTGAGAACAATATTTACAGTCTTAGGATCGACTGGGCAATCGAATCTGATTACGACTGTTAGGTTGAACCAATGGATGCCAGTCTTGGGGAATGGGAGCGGAGACTCAAACGGTTAACTTAGACATGTTATGAACATGTTGAATAGACCGGTGACAAATTAATTTAGAATCCAAAACCGTTTACCTGGCTTTAAATTTAATTGTTACACCTTAAGGGTATTCTCATAATTACATTAATCCTGATGTGAATACGTAGTTGGGCCTTACATCTTCAGGTGGATCTACAACTTCTCAGACGGAATTAGAATACATAGATTCTATTTCCTGATTCATGGCATCTTGTCATTTTCTCCTTTTCAGGATCACCCATTGCTTCTTTATAAGATAATGTAACGTCCTTATCAGTGTCTGAACTAGGACATGTGCTTCTATTTCGTAGCGAACTGGTTGTCTCACAACCCTCCCACTACGATGTTGCAGTGGGAATTTTTTTGTAGGAAATGTGGTTTCTCTGGTTTGTCGTTTATTAGAAGAAATTGAATGTGGTATGATCTCATCAACCGCTAATTTCTCGAGAACTATTTTACTTCGAGGTTTGTAGTTTTGCATATAGTCATACTCAAGGAAGGTTGCATTTGTCGACACAAACACCTTTTGATCGTTATAACTATAAAAATACTCACCTCTAGTTTCTGGAGCATAGCCAACGAATATGCATACTTTAGACTTAGAGTCTAACTTTTTAGTCTTGGATCAAAGAAAATGAGTTGGATACCTTCATATACGAAAATGACGCAAACTAGGTTTAGAGTCATTCCATAACTCTAAAGACATCTTGCTTACAGACTTAGAAGGCACTACTACATTAAAAATTTAGGTTGCTGTGTGAAGTAAATATCCCTAAAATGTAAGTGACAGTGATGAGTAGCCTAACAACTACCTAAACATAACCAATATGGTTTGGTTTCTCTTCTCTGCAACACCATTTGTTGTGGTGTTCCAGGTGCTGTGAGTTGGGATAGGATTCTACACTCCAGCAAATAATCCTTGAATTCTAAATCCAAGTATTCACTTCCTTGATCGGATCGAAGAGTTTTCAATGATTTACCTAATTACTTTTCAGCTTCATCTTTGAAGTCTTTAAACTTTCCAAAAATTCCAGACTTTCTTTTCATTAGGTAAGTATCACCATATATTGAGTAATCATCAATAAAAGTGACAAAATACTCATACCCACCTCTAGCTTGTACATTGATCGATCCACAGATATCACTATGTACTAGTTCAAATTGCTCCTTGGCTCTTTGGCCGTTTCCTGTGAAAGGTATCTTAGTCATTTTACCTTCTAGACAGGATTCACAAACAGAAAAAGTTTCAAGTTTTAGTTCTCTCAAAGCATCATGCTTTGTTTATCTGTTTAACTTATCTAGATTAATATATCCCAACCTAAGATGCCAAAGATATGTGTTATCATCATGAGAAATTCTATGTCGTTTGTTACTTTTAGGTTTTGCTACTTTAAATAATTCAGAATTATTTCATGTGCGTTCACTCAGTTTAAGCATATATAGTCTGTTTATAACTTTTGCATGAAAAATATCGAATCCATTCTTTGAAATAATAAACTCTTTGTCAGTAAAAGAAACTTCGAATAATTGTTCTTGCAAAAATATTTGAGAAATCAAATTTCTCAAAAATCCAAGAATATAATAAACATCGTTCAAAACTAAATAATTATATCCAAAAAGTAAATGGACTGTCCCTAATACTTTAGCTAACTCGAGAGCACCACTGCCAACTCTCAAAACAACTTCGCCATCAGCCAGCTCTCTTGTTGAATCAAACATCTGCAAAGAAGAACATACATGGTTAGTGGCTCATGAATCCAGTATCTTGGATGACAAGTCATATTCCACTACACAAGCTTCAAGTACAAGTAAATCCAGTATCTTGTTACATTTTCTTTTCCAGTGACCTTCAACTCCACAATGAAAACATTTTCCCTTGGGTTTGCTGTCTTTATTGTTTTTACTTTTGCCCTTACCATTGATCCTTTTCCTCTTGTTACTTTTAACATTGGAAGAAGACTTCTGCTCGATAACATTTACCTCCACCTCTTTGGTCATTTTAAGGTTGAGTGACTCAAAAGTCTGCTGTTCATTCAACAATTGGGTCATGTTGAATTACAACTTATTCTTAACATAGTTGGACATGAATACAAAAAAAGCTGGTGTGAGCGACTCAAGCATAATGCTGAGTCCGCTCATCCATGGTCACCCCATGTACTTCTGCTTCGTGCATTATGTTTGTCATGTTCAAAACATGTTCTCGCACAGAAGTACCCTTTCTCATCTTAGTCGTCATATAGCTCCTAGTGGGCTCATGAAGACTTTGATCATATTTTTACCCAAACATCTCTTATAGAGATTCCATAATCTCATAGGCAGTCTTCATTCTTTCATGCTTGGTTATCAGAACATCATTCATGCTCACAAGCATGTAGCACTTCGGCTCATTATTTGATATGATCCAAGCATCATATTTGTCCCTAACATTCTTAGAGGCATTAATGGCGGGCTCCTCAGGACATTGCTCACTAAAAACAAACTTATGGTTCTCACAAATCAGCATTAAGTTCATATTTGATTTCCAATGCTCGCAATTATCACCATTCAACTTCTCAAGAGCGAGTAAAGCAGTAACATGATTGCCCATGACAGACATAATAATGATAACTGAAATTTAAAACATATAAGATTTAATATAATTGATAAGTATCTAGAATTTGAATAGTAAACGCGATGCATGAATGCAACATAATAAACACACAAATTAAACATTTACTAATCACGATAAAATAACTCAATGATTAATGTACTACCTTAGGGTCAGTCAGATTAACCTCAGATTATCTATGAGACATTCTCATCCTTATTAATTAAAACTTTAAATATCTCATATTTTCATTTTTAACAATAAGATATCGCTTGTTCGGTCATGTCACAACTATCCACATGAAAGCTTAATTGTGATTTTGTGCGTGTAACCCACCATTTCAGATTTCATGACTTCATTTAGAATGTGTCGCCTTAGCGTCAGTAAAAACTAAACTACATCACTTCCTCCTATCTTTTTAAGAAGCCTGACATTTGTATTAGTACAACTCAAAACCTTCCTTAGGGGGTGAAAACAAAGCCATCTCGAGGCCCCCACTGCAGCTCACGGTGTTGTACTAATGATGAAGATCATAGCTTACATTGACATGTCAACCTTCTCTCATTCACTATTTTAGGATTATGTGTTTCTATTTAACTAATCAATTAATTCCAAAATGATTACTAGTTAAAATAATAACCCTATGAATATTTAATAATCAGTTATGTCAATCTCATTGGCCTAAGTTCATTTAACCTTCTAAAATGCCTAAATCATAACTAGGTGAATTTAGATTAACTAATTAATTGTATTTATCAAACTTTAATAATATTTTTTTACTAAAATCGGTTATTCTAAAGGTTATTGTAGCCTTAGTGTGGTGTGATTACTAAGTTTTAATTAATTAAAATCTATAGTTTACATGCAATTAATTTCATAAAACAATACATATAAACATATTAGGGCAATCCTAATAAATCATGTTTCTGCAGATGAGACGTATGATTAAATAAAATTATGTGAGTTTTTTCATGTATGACATGTGATCGACTAATGCATGGACATGTTATCAAACATAACAATTAAAAAATTATTTAACAATTAAATAAAATACTAATAGATCAAGTGACTATTAAGTATTTCTAAATTACAACCCTTGAAAAATAATGAAATAAAATTAAAAGCAGACTTCAAGAATACATATTTCCCAAATATTATCTTCTACTCCTGATGTTCATTTTTATAATCTTTAAACTTCGAACTAAAAACCCTTTTAATTAGAAAAAACAATTTTTTAAGTAAAATTAATTTCTATAATTATCCTTTTAAAAATAGTTGAATTTGACTTAGTCAATTACACACTTTATTTGATTTGGTCAAACTTAGGTCAAACCAATCAATTTATTAATTTCTATTTTTCATAAAATTAATAATTAATAATTAATTTTAAAATTACATTAATTTTAAAATTTAAAAGGATAATTGATAAATTTAGGGTTATCATCAAAATCTACAGTGATAGCGTTAGTTGGTATCAGTGTTTCTGTGAAACTTTCTTAAATATGACAATAGTTGCCACTGACCACAACCCACCAATAGTAAATTCTCGTGACATTGCCCGTTTTCAAAATTTGGCGGCGCCAACGCCGAAAATCTGATTTCTGGTGTCGGGGCTAGGATTCTAAAAGAATTCTTATTTCTTTTCTTTTTCCTATGTCGTTCATCTCGTGCGTTCTTCGTCTTCTCGCAATCGGAATAATTATAATAAATATTTAAAATAAAATTATAAAAATTTCTATACCTTAAAACGGCTGACACAAGAACTAAGAAAAAAAATAAAGAATAAGGTATATCCCAATAATCACCATACAATTAACGATTAATTATTTTTCATACATTCAAAAAATATATACATTCGTTCATTCATACATATGTCATGGTATAAGAATAATGCAAGAAAACTCATGCAACATTTAACATATAAATATATAAAGACCGCTCTGATACCAATTGTTAGAAAAGCGGAATACACGCAATGAACGCGTTTAAATTTTTTTAATAAAAAAGAATCTTTTTATAAAAAAGAAAATAAGCACGACCCAACAATTTTCAAAAATAAAAACTTTTATTGAAAACCTTTTTCAATCAGGATTCATTATGTATTTATATATTAAATCTACGACATATGAGATTAGGAATCATATACCTCTTGTAGTCTTAATCATGCGTCCTTGCAAAATCGATCGATCCTCCATGCCACGAAACCGTTCCAACGATCAGTAGACTATGAGATCCACACCAAGATCTTCCAAGTCAATCCTCAATGCACTAGGACGCGTGTGAGCACGTAGAATATTACAAGACACTTTTTCTATCTCTATATGTTCTCATCACATGAGATCTAGAGATTTACTAAGAATGACTTTTGTGAGACGATTCTCTAAAAGAACACGATGGTTATTCCTTTTGAGATTTGATTAACTATTAATCGTAGAGAAAAAATCATTATGAGTGATTGTGTTCACAACTCAATTCTTTGATTGATCAACTGATGATCTGATCAACTCCTCCATCAACTAAGGCCATTTGAATAAAATCTGTAACTTATTCTTAAAAATGGTGCACAATTGCAGTGTCACACAGTAGGACTCACTGTATAATGGTGCACAATTGTAATGCCACACAATACTATATTTGGCGTGAAGCAATACAGTGCCTCACGACATTGTATGTCACGCTACACTGCAGTGTCATATGTACTGCAATGTTACACGATTACTACCGTAGTGTCACGTGACACTATAGCAGTCCATGATGATCTATGATTCTCAATCATTGATCGACACATGACAATTACTACAAAATAAATATTAATTTTAATTAAAAAAATATCTATATATTTGTTAACTCAAAATTAATATATTTGATTATCCATATCNCACACATGATTATCTCATAATTATGTACTTACTCCAAAATAAAAATTCTTTTACAAGTCAGTCGTTTTCTCATGTCCTGAAATATTCACATCCTAAACTGCGTAGTATAGAGGTGACTTTGGGACCATGGACCTATAATCCTAAGCTTAAATAAACCAGATTATTAATTAAACTCTTTAATTAAATAATTTTATTTATTTTAAATAATTTTATTTATTAATTCCATTATTACTCCACTATAAATATGGAATTGAACTCTTAGTGATTATAGATTATGTTTACAAAGTATTCTCATGTAGTCTACTAATATAATCATTTCACGCAGTTCTCTCCTCCAATTATTGGTTCGTAAATTAGAACTTATCAAAATTACCATTTTACCCTTCTAATTACATTTTGATCCTTAAATACCATTAATCCACTAGTGAATGTCTAATTTATAATCTAATTATAAATTTAAGCTCAATAACCATTCAGTTTCAGAATTAACACTTAAGGGAACCAATATACGATCCGTTAGAAAAGCTTGGTTCCAAATCTTGTAAGATCATGCTCACAGCCATTCGTATCACTGAATTTTCAAAACAAAAGTCACTAGCTTGTTTTACAAACAAATCTTAACGAGTGAATCAAAAGATCTAGTAGACCTATATAGGAGTTCATGACTACTCAAAATTCAAACTAGTCTATATATGATCATCGAATTAAAGTGTATTAAATCTTTATTATGAACAGCACGTTGATAAAGATATTAATTCACATCGGTTCAGTCATATATAATCTCATTATATAAAGTACATTCATTAATATGTCTATCTACATCAATGATCCAGATCTAGATCACATGCATTCATGATGCTTAGTGGACCGTACTAGCAAACATTCATTAAAGATTACATAGTTTAATATGTTGCTGACAATTTTATCCATTATCCATTATCTTAATCATCTCGTATTAATACAATATCATAGTCTCATTAATGAATATGGAATTTTCAGATATTTATATAAATTATTCAATAATATTTTAAAAGAACAATTATAAGAAAAATGTAATCCTCATTAAATTTCATATCAAAATGTCAATACACATGCTTTGAGGGCATAACCCCCAATAATATTTACTACAATATACTATAGATATACTGCGATATACTTATGACATATAAGAATATACTAGTATATTATTATATATCATAGAGTATATACCTATAAACTATGTAACATTGTCTGTGAGGGTTGCACAGGGGTCCCTTATTAGTGAGGGTAATTTTGTATATTTATTATGTTTTTTAGATTTTAAGCATATCATTATAAATTTTGGCCATTTATGTAAATATGACAACTTTTTTCCATATTTTTATTTTCCTACAGTGGCATATTTGCCTAATTGAGCCTCAATTTCTTTCCTCCCTAAAGAAGCCCAAAAGTCCCTAGAATATTCTGAAATTGAATATTTTGGACTCGTAATGGCTATATAACAGCCAAAAAAAATGTTTTTGGCATTGATCATTGGGTCAAATATTTTTTGGTGCATAAAGACCATTGTGGTGGCTCTTCCCCATGAACGATATGAAATGAGGTGTTCTCCTTATTTTTCACACTAAAAAGTAAATAGCTTTTTATCTTCTCTCTTTTTTTTGTCTCTTGTGCTATGTAAAAGTTAGTTGGTTCGAGTTTTAGTGTGAAGGTTAGTCAAGTCTCGATTTGAGTTTTTGGTTTGGGTATTGGTTCTTCAGTCGTTACTCTGGTAGTAGAATTCAGATAAGTCAATTCAATTAGGTGGTAAAATCTAGTGCTCTTTAGCTATCTCTGACCATTTTATCTTGAAAAATAGATATCGATACCAACCTTTAGTACCACAAGTAAGAGGGCGTAACTGTTTTAAGACTGTGAAAACATGACTCGGTATGAATTGTTTCTAGCATTTTTTAGTTTCCCTATTTTTTATATTGTTGTTATTCTGTTGCTATCTATTTATTTCACTAATAATATTTAGTTATTTGGTAATTTTATAATTATTGCATTTCTGTATTTTTTAAGTTTCATTTTAATTTTATAATACAATACATTATCTCTAACATATGGAAGAGCGACAATCTTCAGGAAAGAAAAGTATTTAGTTTCTTAATTTAGGCTTTGTACTATTTAGTTTATGAACGTTTTGTTGACATTAGGGTCCCGTTTGTTTCGCGTTATCCTCATGTAATTCTTTTGTAATTGAATTAACATGTTTGTTTGAAATAATCTTTAAATAAGACTGCAATCCTAATTTAGAATCCTTTTAGGCAATTGAACTGCAGAATAAAATGGAAGCAATCTTAGTTTACAATGCCATTGTAATTCTAATATCAAACAAAATTATTTTCCTACCATTATTGAAATATTCTCTCTCTCTCATTTTATTAATATAATTAAAAATAAACTTTATTAATGTTTAGTTTAGCTTTAATTTATTTAAATATTAATAAAAATTATTTAAATTAACGTTAAAATTTCACGTGATATTATATCTCTTATTTTATTAATTTGATTACATTTTTTTAAATTTAATCCAGCATTATTAATTTATTTAAATATTTATCAAAATTAATAAAACCTCATTTTATTAATTTAATTAAAATTAAATTTATTAAATTTTATTCTAGCGCTCAAAAGTATTTAAATCTTAACAACAAATAATTAAAAATGATGTTAAAATTTCACGTGAATATAATTTTTTTTATTATATCTCTTATTTTATTAATTTGGTCAAAAATATTTTTAAATTTAATCTAGCATTATTAATTTATTTAAATATTAACTAAAATTAATATAAAATTACACGTCAAAATATTTTTTATATAAAAAATAATTAAAAGGGCATTTAAGTAACTTCGTGTTATTTACACAAATTTTCAACAAAAGTCAACATATACCAAATATAACAATCATTAATTATCATTCATCACATCATAGATGACCATGCACTACCAAACATGACAATCCTATTTTACAAGTAATTGAAATGCACGCAATTGAATTGTCAATGATTGAATTGCGATGGTCATTATAGATTACGCGAACCAAACGACCTGTTGATGTTATTTGTGTCAGTGGATATAGATTTTTCTTGAAATTGGTCTTTGTATGCTCAAATTACAAAATCTGTCAGAGAATTGAGAGAGCAAGCTTAAGAATATGATTTTGGTTATTATGAGACTTTGCTTTGTTTTCTGCTTTTTTTTTTCACTTGTGTGAATGGGAGAATTCTCACATAAGGGGCAATTTCTGATGATGTATAAAAAATGAAATCGCTTCTTTCAGAGTCGATTTTCAACGTGGTGAAATAAGTATCGTTTTTTTATTAGTTTTAAATGTATTATTTTTTAATGGATTTGTAAAAGGGAAATTTCAGCTTAATACCTTTGGGAGGGGAGTTAACGATATAAAGAGACACCTTCCCTTTTTAAGTAAATTTGGCTTTTGTAAAGTAAATAGTCAATTTTACCCTTTCTATTTAAAGACCCATGGACCCCACAAAGGATTACATACTTCTCTGTCTCTTTTGTTTTATTCTCCCTCCAATTTTGTGTCTTCTCTCTTCGTATTTTCCATTTCCAGTTACAATAAGGGTATCTTTTCTCTCTCCATTTTATCATTCATTCACTCAATCTCTCACTTATTTCCTCCATTAATACAAACTCTCATTCATATCTTCTACTGACATAAACTCTAAAGTTATTGGGTTTACCATTAACAAGGGCAAGGTGGTTGTAGAATAAAAAAGGTGGTGGACAACAAAGAATATATCTTGCATAGTGATGGTTAGATGGTTAAAGAAGTACACTGCTAAAGCTTATAACTTTGATTAGAATTATTTTTGTTAGATGTTCACTTAGTTATTGTGCATTTGAGTTAGAAAATAGTTCATATAAAAATCATACTTTTGTATTACTGATTTATATAGATTGATATAATGAGTTTTGTTACACAATGTTATATTATAGTCTAGTATATGGCTAGACTACTAGACTAGATTGTTAGACTATAGTATAGTATATGGCTAGACTGTTAGACTATAATATTCATACAATTGTGTGAAATTTAATTGTACATTAATCTTACCATATACAATTAAACTCAAGTGTAGCAAACATCAATATGCTAATCGATTTCTTCATTGTTAGATTTCTAGAGTAGACCGATAGACTGTTATACTACTAGACTGCTAGACTTCTAGTTATTAACAAGCTTGTTATCATCATATTTATATTAATTTTAAATGTTTTAATTGTCAAATCTTCCATGTATATCAGAAATACGGACAGTTTTGATGTTTGAAGGGGAATGGGTAAGTAAAGATGAATGCTTTAAGCATGTGACTACAACTCCAGTGAAAGAGGTGTGGTAGATGTGGTGGGCTAGGCCATAATATATGGACTTGTAAAGAGCCGATTCGTTTCTCACCAAGACAGCTCGTGGCTTGATGGTGATGATTTGCTAATAGATCAAAACATTTTTTGTGTGAATGTTTCACGGTAGGATTACATAGGTGTTGATGTGCTTTATTAATAGTTGTAAGATTCACATCCTATACAACTACAAATCTCTAATAACATAATAAACATCCTAAAATCTAGAGTCTTCAATGTCATGCCCATGATAAAAAATATCAACTGACATTCTTCTCTTGAAGCTTACCAATTCTACTTTGAGTACATCCAGATAAGTCTTGACCCACACACAACAAACCCATAAACTTCAACGTAAACATGCCACATCTTTTTTCCCTCAACATTTATTTCTCATTTTCTTTGGATACCTCCCAGGTTTCTCCGAACTACATTCAACATCATATTGAATATCAAAATGAGTCTCATCCTTATGCTTTTGAGAACCATCTACAGAATGGTCATCTGAAAGGATAACATTCAAGTTCAAACCTTACAACAGGATAACCCTTGAAAGGGAAAGGGGTGAATTTTTAGCTTTATCTTCTTATGCTTCCGACTCTTCCAAATTGGGAACATTGGAACCACACTCATGGATGTCTTTCTCGGGTAACCTCTTTGTATTGACCATATGAACAAGGGGTGGGCATTCCCAGAGATGTTTGGTCCCGTGAATTTGAGCCTCCAATGTGTAAGTAAGGGCAATAAGTTTGAGATCAACATTTGAAAGTGTCTGTAACTCACTAGTAGCCCTCGCAAATTTGATGACTACAAAAAAAATCAGATAGAGATTACTTAAGAAACTAAACTCGAGATGACTTTCATAGTCTCACTTGCTAGGGAAACTAACAATCATTGGAAAGATTGAAATTTAACAATAGCGAAAAAAGTTATACCTTTATTCATGGCTTCATAGGAGGGTTCCATTAGATCGAGGGGGATGAAAGCGAGCCTGTGACGGGACATAGGGTCACGAACCTCATCCCAAACCTCAGGGACATTTTTGGCGCATGTTCCAAGCTTCTCTCCGCCTTGGATTAAGGACTTTGCATCCATGACAACAACAACAATGCCTTTGTTGGACTTGCAGCTATCCACGAAAACTTGGCTGGTTGGGGTGGAGCATTGATGCTGAGGCTTTAGAGCTGGTTAGGTTTTAACTATACTGCTCAAGGATGGAGTTGGATTCGTAGAGAGAAGGGTTTTGCAGAGACGATCAATAGTTGGGGGAGAAAGTTGAAAGTCAGAAAAAACGACTCAAATGGAATTGTTTCATTATAAATGATAAATAAGTCTTTTATTCTATAAAAAATCACAAATCATTTTCAAGGGTCTTAGTATCGTTAAAACAATGCCTAGAGTTTTAGTATCATTAAAATCTTTTCCACGGGTCTTTTTCCTGTTAATTTCCCTTTGTCAAAAAAACAATACTTGCATAAAAAAACCCTTAAATTACTGGTTACGTAAGGTGATGGGTCTGACAAAAGGTGCATGCATGTTGCATAGAGCCGATGACGAGGACATCCGGTCAACTAGTGTTATATAACAACGCAAGCCATACACGTGTCGATACCCAACCTCCCGATCAACCGCTACAACTACAAGTGCAACGGAAAACCGTGCCTTTTCTTTCTTCTAACGGTCATCCCTTCCCTACTGCTATTGTTATGCTCTTCTTCTCCCTCTCTCTTTCTCACATACATTTGCTTATTTCACTTGTCTCCCTCATTTCACGCATTCCTTCTTCTGCGTTTTCTCCGATTTCGATCTGTAAATATTAAAATTCTCCAACCTTTTTCATGGGCTTGTTTTTCGCTTCTCGTTCAGATTCCTTGAGAAGGAGGGTTAGTTTGACTAACACAGTCTTTTTAATCTGTATTATTCGTGATCTTATTTTCTAGTTCACCTTGTGAAACTCGGGTAGAGTGCTGATTAGCGATCTGCAGCATAGCGGCTATTGAGTTTTTGTTTGGATCTGAATAATGGGGTTTGAGTTACGAGGAATATGGCCCCGGAGAGTGGAATTTCACTTTATATAACCAGATTTGGAAGTGGGTGTTTTAAGAGTGCTGGTGGTTTTGCCATGGAAGATCAGACTCAGAGGGAAGATGAAATTGGGGATTTCAATCAGACTAGTACCGGGAAGCCTCCGCGGAATCTGTCCGTTATTCGTCATTGCAGCAGCTCTACATGGTTGGCTGAATTGGTGAGTTAGAGTGAGCTGAGATCATTTTATATCCATCCCTATCTCAGCAGCATTGTGATTTCTGTAAAATTGTTCAGATCTAGTAATTGTGCATATTCTTAATTAGGAACACTTAGAAGTGATGAATGAAAGAATCTTGTATTTAGATCTTAAGAGTGGAGAGTAGTACTGTGTGGTATAATTAGGAAGCATTCTCCTAATTACGTTAAGTACTGATGATATCCATATTTTTTTCTTGAAATATGAAGCATTCTCCTGTTTGTTGGTTAATTAGGAAGCATTATCCTGTAATTAATTATGTAATTATTGCTTATGCATAGATTAAAAGGTTTGTTAGATTGGAAACTTCCGTTTACAGCGAGTAAATATTTGCATTCATAGGGTAATTCTCATTCAATTTCCACTACATTCCATTCCAAACCAAACACCACCTAATTCTTTTTTTTATTTTTTCTTGGGAAGTTGACTTTACTTCATCCACTTAAAAAAACTATGAAGATTACAAGTTTTTACAGAATTCTGACTTCTCAATATGAATTATGTTCTTCTGTACTGTCTTTCAGTTTCAGTGCCTACTTGATGACATCATGTATAGGTATAGTTTTATGCACACGTTTTGACTGATATATTCATCCACATTCCTCTGTCTAGGAATCAGATTCTGTCATTGGCTTCAGATCGCCGTCAGACGATAAATCCGGGTTTCTACCTATATTTCGTTCAGGAAGCTGTTCTGAGAAAGGACCAAAAGAATATATGGAAGATGAATACGTCTGTGTAGACAATCTCCATGAACATCTCAGTACAACTGCAAACTTTCCGTCTCCTGGCGCATTTTACGGGGTGTGTAGCTTGATCTTTATTTTGTATGTTAGATGAAAATTGGAAATGTTTAGGATAATTTGTTGAGCTTATATAGGTTTTTGATGGACATGGTGGTACTGATGCGGCATCATTCACCAGAAAGAACATCCTTAGGTTCATTATTGAAGACTTCCCTTCAGGCATAAAAAAGGCTATTAAGAGTGCTTTTGCAAAGGCCGATCATGCATTCGCGGATGCTACCTCTCTCGATAGTTCCTCAGGCACCACGGCTTTGACTGCCCTCATGTTCGGCAGGTGAGCTTGAGCCATCGAGCTGCCGTGCACGACATAACCTTTATCTCGATGTTTACTAGGTTGAACTAATTACCAAGTTTCTTTATGTAGGATTAAGCACTTATTGTTGAACTAAATGTTGTAACTTATAGTTACGATCGTGCAAATTATTCACTTATTTAATTCAAACACAAGGCAGGAAGCTTACCCACCTTCCAACACTTTATAGTTGACATGAATATTTGAGATTGGTTTCATGTAGTTTAACATGTCAAGATTATTATTAGTTTATCAATGTCATACTCGTGCAGGAAAATGTTAGTTGCAAATGCGGGAGATTCACGAGCAGTGTTGGGAAAGCGAGGTAGAGCAGTTGAACTGTCTAAGGATCACAAACCCAACTGCACATCGGAAAGACTAAGAATTGAGAAATTAGGAGGCGTCATTTACGACGGGTATCTGAATGGCCAACTATCGGTGGCACGTGCTCTCGGAGATTGGCATATCAAGGGCTCTAAAGGGTCAATCGGGCCATTAAGCTCAGAGCCAGATTTAGAGGAGATTGTATTAACAGAAGAAGATGAGTTTCTGATAATGGGTTGTGATGGTTTATGGGATGTAATGAGCAGCCAGTGTGCAGTTACAATGGTGAGGAAAGAGTTGATGCAGCATAACAATCCCGAAAGGTGTTCGAAAGCGCTTGTTAAAGAAGCGCTTCAACGGAATACATGTGACAATCTGACGGTCGTGGTTGTCTGTTTCTCCCCGGATCCTCCCCCGAAGATTGAAATTCCTAAATCACAGAAGAGGAGGAGTATATCAGCTGAAGGCTTGGATCTTCTTAAAGGAGTTCTGAATAATGTCTGAACAACATTTTCTTTTTGTTGGTTTTAAAATTTAAATCTCTTGTACACATGAATTTCGAGTTTTTAATTTCTTCTTCATCGCGGTGGATTTTTCAGACTGTCTACTGCAAAACATATAGCAGAATTTCAGGACATTCTTCACAAAATTCTTTGAAGTTTCAGTATGATTCGTCATTTTTAGTGTTTTAACTCGGCATCATTGTTGTATTGGTTCCTCAATTGTAATTAAGACATTAAAGTTTCATACTGTTGCAGTGTCAACCTTCTATCTAACATCAGTTAAAATTCCATTAGTAGCACACAGGAGAGACCAACATGGCTCGTCTTGTATCAATTCGTCCACCCTTTGTATAATATTCTGCCGACACACGGTGAGAACACCTCTTAAAATTTTTTGGACAAACGCGAACCCCACATCTCTAATATGTGCTTGTAACGGAAATTTTAATTAAAATTAGATACAAGGTGGAAATTGCAAGATTTTTTATACTCTAATATCTTACTTGTTACAAAAAACAAGTGAAACTTTAAATAATTACAAGCCTAATGGTTAGAATACATTTTTTTTCATAAAACACATATGACACGCATCCCAAAAAAATGAGCATCCCCTCGCAATTCTCTTCTAAAATTTTCATATATAAATATACGTCATACTTCTACATTTTCGATATTATATTTTCTACCACCACGGTCTCCTCACTAGTCAGCCTTGCTCTGTCTATTTTGACATCAAGTATTCATGAATTTCTTGATTTGGTATTAACCCGTGTCGTTTCAGAAAAATACTTGATTTTTTATGTCATGTCAACTGTTACTCCTCAACGCACTTCAATTGCATTTTACCACTAACCACAAAGTCATCTAATGATTCTTCAGCAGCAACAGATTAAGACATCCACTCAGTATCACCTCAGCTTCATTCTAGTCATGAATGAATAACTTAGGTTGAGTCCATAAGTAGTAACAATTGCTAACGAAGACCCGCTTTGGCTACAAACTTGTGGGTTTCCTTAACTAAGTTTCCCCTCAAACAAATGGCCGGAGGAACATTAACTAAGTTTGTATTTTCTTCTTCTTCTTCTTCTTCAGCGAGACCTCTTCTTCTTCTTCTTCTTCTTCTTCAGCGAGACCTCTTCTTCTTCTTCTTCTTCTTCTTCTTCAGCGAGACCTCTTCTTCTTCTTCTTCTTCAGCGAGACCTCTTCTTCTTCTTCTTCTTCAGGGAGACCTCTTCCTCTCCACCTTGTGGTAGAGATAATCGTTGTACATCTTGGCTAGGTTGAGTTTCTTGACAATATTTAAGAACCTGATTTACCAAAATAGTAAAAATCAGTCTCAAAGTCCCAATTCAAGTAGTAAAAAATAGTAAAAAATCGTTGTACATCTTGGCTAGGAGGAGTATTTCCTTAACTAAGTTTCATACTGCATTATGAATCACGAGATGTTCTTTTTTCAGGAAGCTTATGGTTTCATCTTCTCATTCGCTTTCAATGAGATACAGATAATCTGTCGTTACTGACAACAACAGACATATTGTTGCATCTGATTCGTCCAGTCATTTCTAGACAGGGTAAAGGAAAAACAAAATAAAAGCAAAATTAAAGTAAAAAATTAATGCAAAAAATTGGTCAAATCTAAGTCATCTATAACTGATTAAACGGTGAGATCTTACCTAACTGCACATTTGTCGACCACAAAATATATTGAACCCCTGTTGGGTTCTGATATTACGTGTGTCGAAAGCTTGTAGCTAGATAGGCCAAGAGCTGGTCTTGGAAAATGGGCCTCCAATTCATTGAGGCCCAATGTTAATGGGAAAAACCTTGCTATGGTCGTTAGTCGACTCATTTACCTTTGCTCTGTGCAAAACCTCGACGGAGAGCAGCCATGTCAACCCTGAAAGAGATCCTAACGAGACGACCGGTAGCGGCAACCATCAGACTCACCGTGCCAGCAGGCGCCGCTCGTCCAGCACCACCGGTTGGTCCGGCTCTGGGTCAGTACAGGCTGAACCTAATGGCCTTCTGCAAGGACTTCAACGCCCGGACTCAGAAGTACAAGCCTGACACTCCCATGGCCGTGACGATAACGGCCTTCAAGGACAACACCTTCGAGTTCACCGTCAAGTCTCCTTCGGTAACCTGGTATCTGAAGAAGGCCGCTGGGATCGAGTCCGGTAGCAGCCGTCCAGGGCACGTGATGGCCTCTACTCTCTCCGTAAGGCACATCTATGAGATCGCTAAGGTCAAACAGTCAGATCCTTATTGCCAGTATATGTCTTTGGAGTCTATTTGTAAGTCCATTATTGGAACTGCTAACACTATGGGCATTAAGGTGGTTAAGGACTTGGATTGATGATTGAATTCAATGCTCTCTGTTTCTTTTTTGTTCTTCCTTTTCAATGAGCAAAATTACATGAACATTTCGATATGGAATCATGTGTTTGTAGATTGAGTTTGCTGTCAAGAATATATAATAGCTTTTGTCTATTCCAGATTGATGGTACTTTATGCTTCATTGTATTGATACTGAATTGAATAATGGGAGATAGCATGACATACAAGAGTTATTAGAGATTTTTCTAGAGAGAAATTTATCATAGACTTCTGAGAAATAAAAAACGATTCTAGGACCCTGATTTGTTTTAGTGAAATTTTCATTTTCTTATAAGGAAAAGGACTAAGTTGAACATTTTACTTGATGCTAACTTGGAGTTTGCTAGACCATGTTCTAGCTAACAAGTGTTAATCTTGTTAGCTAGAGTCAAGAAGAAATTTTGATCTAGTAAGGGCAACTTAGTCTTTTTCATTGCAAAAAAGCCACATATCTTTAAAATCAACCTAAGGGTCCAAATATCAATTTTCTTTTCTTTTTTCAATGGTCTATGATATAAATAGAAAAGATATAATCTATCTCAGAAGAAAAGCTTTGGAAATTGAAGAATTTCCGTCGTTTAACTTGTCAATTAGTGAAGAGGCGTATTTGACTAATATTTATACTTGTAATTACTTTGATAAACTGCTGCATCGAACATGTGTACAAATAGCATTTAAGGCAAGTTATTGAAGCTGTAAGCTAGAGCTGTGAACCTGGATCCTCTGTCTATTATTAATGGTGTATCTTTTTATACCAGTTCTTTCTTTGTTTCTATTTCATTGTTTATGAGGAATGTATACAAGTCTATTGATCAATGACACTTAGCACATACCTAATGCAATGACACTTAGCACACAATTTTGAATGATTTTTCATGTGTTTCTATTCTTAAACAGAACACTATCATAGCATCCTTTTTCAAGTCTAGGAGAAATTTGTTTCATGTGTCACTCGATGCTCTTTCATCAGATGACTTGCTGAATGCTGGTTCACATATTTTAAGTCGCTGACACGTCTACTCGTACACTCATATAAATGTATACATACATTACATTTAAAGAGAGAAAGAGAATGGATCTTTGAAGAATGAAAAACTTTTACTCGAGGCACGCAATCGCGTGGAGAGTATGTGATCAATGAGTACTGAAGATTCTCTCCAAGCATTGATGTGCAAGCGCTTGATTTGAGTTGAGGTACTTCAAGCCCTTTGAACGTGAGTTTGTTCAAATACTCAGCATCTTTTGTGATGTGAAACAATGTAATTGAATCCTTGTACCAATAGAAGAATGTTTTTATTTGTTTGTATCTGACGTGTTTCATGAACAAGCAATGGATAGTCTGGCAAAGCTAGTATATGGGGTTTCTCTATGTGGTTGCTCCTCATATTCCCCTTTGTCTCCATCAAGTGCAGTCTTCTCATGATCTTGCAGATGCAGTTGCATCTCTCACATGGTCATTACTATCTTCCATACCAAGAAACCGTCCTACAAGTGTTAAGTCTAACAACATTTTGTTTATTTATTTATTTTGTAGAGTTTTACAACGGGTGAGTTGCCGATTAACACATATGGTTCAAATTATAACACACAATCATTATCTCTAACTGTGTCATCAACGGTGAGATAGGTTTAATACAGTGACTAACTCTCCATAGACACAATAAGATCGTGAGTTGGATTATTAGTATTTTTTTCCTTGTATAATTTGTAAAGTTGATTAAAAAATGTCAAAAACAATATATGAGCGAGCATGATTATGCAAGGGAGAAGCGGTCGAGGGACCTAAAGAATGGGGATATCATAATGAGTGGCCATATTTTAAAGTTTTAAATGTAAAAATGGCTCTTAAATATTTCAATTGCAAAAATAACTCTTTTTAAGAAAAATTAACCGGTTTCATCTTCTTCTGGACAAATGGTACATAATACTTTTACATAGAGCTAAAACGTTGTTTTCATATATAAAACACCCTGGTGTTAGTGCAAGGTTTTGGCTTCTTAGGACACCAAAAAACATGTGATTTTTAGGTAAATATTATTGTTAAAATGTCTAATAAGATTTGTATCAAAGCTTTTGAAAACATCAGATTTATATCAAATCTATTTTTAAACTCATTTTATAATTTAAATACCATAAATGCCCTTCATATTTAATTTCGAATTTCTCATTTAAATATCATGTTTTATTTCTATCAATTATTCTCCCTCAATCTTTCTCTCAAAATCAATATAAATGTAAATAAAAATAAAATAATAAATACTTACATATATATCTTCATCAACTACTATCTCTCTCTCCCAACTAATTTTCTCACTCAAATCACTCTCTCTTAAATCAAATCAAAACTTTGTCTCTCACCTTAAAAGTATCATATAAATATTTAATATTTAATTTTTTTAATCAAATCTATATTATTTACCTTATCAATTATTCTCCGTCACCATAAAATATTAAATGAATTTTTAATTTTTAATTTTTTAATCAAATCAAAATATTAATTAATATTTATCTTATCAATCACTCTCTCTCCTTCAATAATGTTTCCCTCTCTCCCAAAAAGGAGTTTAATGCCAATTTCTCTCTCAATTAATGTATCACTCCTTCTCTCTTTCAACCCAAAATTCACTGGAGTAGCTCAAGAGTTCAACGTCGATTTCTATCTACTGTAAATCAAGAGTTTAACCCGGAAGCCTTCCATAACCGCTTTGACACGTAAACACAACTCAAAAGGTAATGTAAATCAATATTAATCGCCAAAAATTAACGTCGATTTAATGATATTGACATGTTTGCTTGGTGAAAAATCGTTCATATATAGACATGTTTGTTTGGTGAAAAATCGTTCATATATAGACATGTATGGATATTTCACAATTTACTTTTGTTATAAAAAAATTATTCTCAAACCCCAATAACATAAAGATGATTTATTGTTAGTACAGTTGACCTGTAATGGATAAAAGTAGAAAAAATATGTTAATAACTAAAAAATCAGATGCTTTGGAATCTACAAAAAAAGGAGGTACACGACTATTACTTGATTCTGTGTAATTTTTTATTTGATGTTATTATTTGATATTGTGTAACTTTTTGTTAATAGATATTTTATTATAACATATCATTAGTGTTGACGTAAATAATTTGTAAATTATTTATAGGACACAAATGGAGAAATATCTTGCGGGGCATGAGAACACTAGCATGAGAAATACATATTCATCAAAGAAGAAGCTAATAATTAATAAACATTAATTTAATGGTTTAAAATGTAAAAAAATAAAAAATGGGAAAAATAAATTAAATTCTAAAAAAGTTTATCAATTAATTAACTATGAGTGTAAATATGTCTATTAATCAAATAATGTAATTAAACAAATTAAATTTCACAAAAATCTAAAAAATTGAAAATGTTGGCAACAATCTAATTAAATTTATAGAAACTGTTATTTAGTGTAATGTTTTAAAAAAACATGATAGTCCTGAGATTCACGGACTCAAAACCTCAAAGTGTGAACGTACGAAGATCAAGTCCAACCCTACTCCATAGGATCAGATCTTGTAAACAAAACTTCTTATCTGGAGTATGTTTGTGAAAGCCGTCAGCGATCCGTAACACAATTAGTAGAATGAAAACAAAATGCGAATTATGGTGCAAAAGAAATTGAAGGAATCAACTTTAAATAGTTTCACGATCACAAACACTCGTTCTATCTAAGCATTTATAACAGTTCACTAAAATTTTCATGAGCATGGTGAAGTGACAACATGGAAACATGAGGGTTTGTAAAATGACAATGAAAGAAAAGGGGAATAAGTATAGTGACAATGGGTAATAAAATCATGGGAATGGATTTGTGGAAGAAGGGTATAAGATTATGAAGGGCAGGCTTCAGATAGATGGGTTTCTTTTGCTATCTTCGCTCCAATCGCTCCACCATCCACCTTAACTTCTCCCTTCTTTTATATACTTTATTTTAGGCTCTCGTGACAGCGTGGAAAGATAACTACCCACTGTTCCACTCTTAGTAAGTTGGTGGTGATATAGGAAAGGGTTTTCTAATTTTAGCTCCCGAGCTTCTGACTCTCTTAGTCTTCGTCTCCACTCATTCCCTGATAGGAATGTTAGGAAATGTTGAACTCACAAAGCTAAACAACCCTACCAACAATATGAAGATTGACTTCACATTTTATTGAAACACAACCATGGCTTTTATAGTCGTTTACAGTTCTAGCTCTAACATAAAAATAACACATGTTAGTAACAACTAAGCTACGTGATTAACTAAAACAGGAATGAGTCAAAAACAGTTAACACTCCTAGAGACTAGGCTTATTGAAACAGAATGTGAACTAAGTACTGCTGATTTTACACACAACATATTTCAACTAACAACGACTCTTTCATTGCCTCCTTTAAACTATTTGCAGAATGCAGTTAGTTTAAATTAGTGGCATCACATATTATCATCTTTTCTGTGTTTCTGTTTCTCAACACAACAGCTAAGTAAACAGACTGTCGTGAAATACGAAACGAATGGAATAATCAAGGCAAAAAAATGAATTATATCATTCCCATCGATATCGGTGGCTGCCAACAATTGACCACCGAAAATGCCTTTCGAACGACAACCATCAATGAAAATAAAAGGCCTACATCCATCAATAAAAGCCTTTTTTACATGCATATAGGCTAATATAAAGTTTTTGAAACACATTATTTTCAGCCTTTACATATGTTGAGGATCCATGATTCCACTTTTTAATGGCTGCACAATAGTCCCAAAGTTGAGCATATTCTGTCTGTTGTGAACTTTCAATCAATTTCAAAACCTTTTTCTTTGCTCTATAACACTTATCTAGAGAGATAGAGACTTGGTAATCTCTCATAATCTCTTCCCTAAATGCAGTTATTTCTCAAGTAAGAGAATCCCTAAACTTCACCCAAAATTTCTCAGCTAGCCAAGTAGATGTCATCCTGGTGTTTATCCTATGTCGGCTGCAATAATGTGTAATGGCTGGAAAATGTTGATGTGCTTTCTCCAAAATCTGCTCTAAAACCATCCTATCAATCGAATGGAACAAGTGGTTCTTCACCTTGAGGTCTTTAACCCTCAAACCATCTAATTGTGTCTGTTGCGCCTCACTCAACATTGCTCCAGCATGAGGTTCTTCAAAAAGAGTCTTAACAAGGCTCCAAAAACCCTTTGATTTCAAGAGGTTTTCCATAAGCATGCTCCAATGATTTTAGGAGGTTTTCACTCATCTCTTTGCTCGTGTGTTTATGAGTCATTCAAAAGCTGCAGCTCGTTTTCTTCTCAGGCCCCAATGGGGAGCTCTGATACCAAATGTGTTGAAGAAGGAAAAGCTGCAGCCTCAGAAGAAAATCTTCATCATAGGCAAAAGAGGGAAGCAAAACAGAGACTTTCCCAAACACAGTGGGTGTCTAACCATTTCTGGTAAAAAACGATTTCAGGCTACAAGTAGGCATCCGTTGGATTCATAGGAGATCGTAGGCAACCGTTAGAATCATTTGTATATATACATCATCCCTCATTGTAAACAAACATAATTTATCTTCAATAACAGATCAGAACCAGAAAGGTTCATCATCTCTGAAGCTCATCACTTTCCAAAGATCAGAACCAACAGGTTCATCATTTCTACATGGTATTAGAGCAGTGATTCTGAGAACCAACACAAATGGCAGAACCATCAACCTCCGGCCAGCTTCACCACCATGACACCAACCCCAGACTAACCTCCATCCTGCTCACTGGCCACAACTATATACCGTGGGCCAGGGCGGCTCGGGTGAGCCTGAAAGGAAGAGGCAGACTGGGCTTCGTGGATGGCAGTAAGCCAAGACCGGACCGAAACTCAGAAGAATGGGACATCATGGACAGCCAGGTAATGACCTGGATAACAAACTCAATAGACCCAAAACTCAGTGAAATTTTTTGTTTTTGTGAAACAGGACAGGAACTCTGGGAAGAAATCCGGAGCAACTATTGTGAACAAAACAATTTTGCACAAGTCTTTGAACTTAAACGAGAGATCTCCCAAGCAAAACAGGGGGACAGATCAGTACCGGAGCTAACCGGGTTTTTAAAATCGAAGTTCAAAGAACTTGAAACCTTGAGACCGATGACCACTGACCTGAAGGAACTCCAAGAACGGGCTGAGCAAGATATGGTTTACCACTTCTTGACGGCTCTCGACTCAAGCTACGAAGCATTCCGAGCTCAGATCTTGATGTCGACAGAAAAGCCAACTTTTGCCACCGTCTCAGCCATAGTTCAAAGAGAAGAAACCAGGCGACGAGTCATGAGTACCAGAGATGAAAAGGGGGAAGCACTAGCCATGGCGACCCGCGGCTTCCTCCGAAACCCTAACCCTAAGGAAGGGGGAAGACACCGCGGACAACCAGGCGAGCAGGTGAGATGCAGCCACTGCCGAAAGGAAGGACACACCCATGATCGGTGCTGGAATCTGCACCCTCACCTCCGACAGAACCAGAGAAAGTTCCAGAACGAGCGAGGGAGCTGCGCGAAGAGTGACGAGCGAGGAGGCTCCGCGAAACGCTCACCCTTTTATACCGAGGGTTTTATTGGCGCGGGTCACGGGTCAGGACCCGACCCAGACCGCAGGGCAAATAATATACATGGACCCGGTTCGGGCAGTGGGTACCGACCCGACCAAATGGAAGAAATAGACCGATCCGGATCCATTAGGGCAGACCTGTCCCCAGACAACAACGCACAGATGGCTGCACTGCTCAAACAATTCGGAGAATTTTTACGCGATACCCCAGGTTCATCTAATTGCAATACTGTCAATTATTTTTCTAAATCTGCAAACTTTTGTCACAACTTAGAACACTGGATAATAGACTCTGGTGCCTCTGACCACATGACTTATAACACAAAAAATCTACACAGTCTCACTAAATTAGAAAAACCACAACACGTGACGGTAGCCAATGGAAATAAAGTTCCAATTTTTGGCACAGGGTCAACCACACTCTTCACAAAAACCATTAACAACGTACTTTGTCTCCCCAATTTTAACTCCAATCTCCTATCCGTCAGTAAAATAACCAAAGACCTGAACTGCAATGTTACATTTTCACCTGACAAAGTAATTTTTCAGGATCGGGTCACCGGGAGGAAGATTGGTGAAGGGAAATTTAGAAACGGTCTGTACTACTTAGAAGATACCGACAAAACATGTCTGGCCACCTCCAGTACAGTACAAAAGGACAAATTACTTCATTGGAGATTCGGTCATCCCTATGACAAAATCCTAAACAAATTACTTGGTTGTAATTCAGACTCTAGCAGTTGCTCAGTCTGCAAACTCTCAAAACAAACCAGGTTACCTTTTCCACTATCTAGTAGTACGACAAAACGATGTTTTGAATTGATCCATTCTGATGTTTGGGGGCCTGCCCCAGTTGACTCGTATAATAAATTCAAATATTTTGTTACCTTTATTGATGATTTCTCTCGCACCACCTGGTTATATCTTTTAAAATAAAAAAGTGAAGTCTTCAGTCGTTTTCAAGAATTCAATAAGTTAGTCGAAACTCAATTTGAAACAACCATAAAAATCTTTAGGTCTGACAATGGAACCGAATATACTAACAACACCTTTTTTGAGTTCTTTAAACAAAACGGTATACGACATCAAACCACCTGTATCCACACCCCACAACAAAATGGTGTCTCAGAACGCAAAAACCGACACCTTCTTGAAATGACTAGGGCTCTCCTCCTCCAAAATAACGTACCAAAAAAGGTACTGGTCAGACGCAATACTTACAGCAACATACCTTATCAATCGAAATTGTGTGATGATGGTGGCGCGGTAGATGACACCATCGTGGTCGGCAATGCTGTGAGATTTAATTCTATGAGATGGTCTAAGAAGGAGAGACAACAAGGGAATGAAGATGATTTATTTGGGGTGGGGGGTTGGAATAGTTGTTCTACTGTATATTTTTTTCCTAAAGGGTCATTTTTTCTTAATTTGTAATAAGCGTACCACATTTTCAATTACATTTTTTGTAGGGTCATTCTTGAAACTGTCCTTACAAAATTTAATGTGAACAGAAGAATAGAAAACCCCAAAATATATGAGGAGAAAAATTTAAAAATAGACATTTGATAAGAGGAAAATCAGAGTTAGAACCTTCAATATTTTTAACCAAATTCAATTTGTTTTATAAAGAAAATGACTAAGTTACCAATTTAATTTACAATTTAATTTAGACCGTGATCTAACTAAAATATTTTGTTAGTCTAGATAGTATTATATTAATTTTGGAATACTAAACTTTTGACTAACAAAATTTTTATTCACTGGACAAAAGTCAAACACGGAATACTTATTCTTTTTTATGTGAAAAAGTCATGTTTTGTAAAAAAAAAAAAAAGAGTCAAGTCGTCCTAATTTCATTTTTCCATTTCAATGGGATCCTATCACAATTTCCTAAAAAGGCAATGTTGCTTATTTATAATGAATAATTTAACATAGAATAATTGTTTAAATTTTAAGAAATTAAATTATACTTAAATCATTTATCGATTGATCTTTCAAAATATTTTAATAAATATAAATATATCAATATATAAATTATTAAAATATCATTTCATCACTTCAAATTTAATAAATGCTTAATGATTTGACAAAATGAAAAATTACTTAAAAACACCAACAAACCACTCCATCCATCATCTTGGGTTTTTGCTTAAAGTGTGCCTCTAGAAAACCACTGACCCACCCCTCCCTCCACTCAAAATAAGTCAATGAAGTTATCCTTTCACGAATTCTAAACACCTGGCCCACTCTTCTATCTCTTCCATTGCTGGTTTTAGCTTTCCTGCTGAAGAGCTCGTTCCAAACCCTTGACCCACTTTTGAAATGATTTGCCCTCAGTTTTTTATTTACAATCTGGGTCATTAATCTCTCTCTGTGTCCCCCTCCCTCTGCAAAACCCAGTTTCGACCTCGCTACAGCTAATGGAGAAACCCATCTCTGTCTAATTCATTCCATATAAACATAAACGAACCCAACCAAAATTAGGAAAATGGTCCTTACATAAAACATGTCATTTCTACGGGTTTCTCTCTGTCTTGATTTTTATAACCAAAGTTCTTCTTCTACTGATTTCAAGATGGATTTTACAGATGATTTTACAGTAGTTTCTAGTCGATCTTCAAGATGGATTTTTTATAACCAAAGTTCGCGACGGAGGGGGTGGAGGGTGGTTTTACAGATGGTTTCTGAATCTGATTAAGAGGGGTTTCTCATATCTGATTCATAGCTCTAAATTGTGGGGGTTAGAAGATCTGATCCATGATGTGTTACACATTTATCTTATACTCATCTTGTCATGATTGTATCACAAACGGTTCATGATAATATTATTTAAAAAATATTTTTATATTATTTTTTTAATAATATAATTTGTAAATATTTTAGTTAATAATGACGAACCGGATAACTAATCTGAACTAATGATAATTTTGTAGTTGATTGTGTATGCTACAATATGATCTTAAAATCATATTGTTGACTACATGATCGTTTTAAGCAGTTTATGATGCAGTAAGATGTACAAGATAACTATAAGATCGTCTTATAATAAATCTCGAAGTGCTCAAGTCAAGATATATTTATTTAGATATAAATCAATATGGAGCTTGAGTGTTGAAGAAAAATATATTAACATTTGATTTAATGTTGTGTAAAAAATATATCGAGAGGAAGAATGAAGGAAAATTAAGTGGGTGGTGGACCATAGATATAAATCAGCCAAAATTAATGAGGTATATTTTAGTAAATTGAGTTTTATAGGGGTGTACTTTATACAAAAACAGTGTTTAAAACTACACCCATGGATAAAGCAATTTACAAAAGTAGAACCTCATTTTTGTTTATCCTAACCCCTGCTGACCCACACTCTACTCAAAATGAGCCTATGAAGTTACAAGTTTACCTTTCAAAATTGGTTTTTTACTAAAACTATACCCCTCAATAAAGTCATTTACAAAACTATACCTTTAGCCTAATTTTTGCTTATCCTAACCCCTAACTCACACTCCACTCAAAATTGGACTATGAAATTACAAGTTTGCCCTTTTAAATCTCTAACCCACTCTCTATCTCTCTCTCCGTTTTGCACTCTCTCTTTGTAAAAATGGGTTTTTGCCCGAAGAAGAAGGCTCTATATTTTTCCCAGATCTGGTTCAAATCTAGTTTATCGCCACGCTCGTTGCCAGAGCACGAAAAGAATGGGGGAGGACATGGCAAGCGAATAGCTACACAGATCTGGTATGCGCTCGTTCATATGCATCTCGTTTGCCCATATCTGGTTCAGACATGGTCGCGCTCATCGTTGGAGAGCGAGAAGAAGACTCGTCGCTGGAGCGCGAGAAGAAGGTGTTGGGGGTTATGCCCTCAAAGCATGTGTATTGACATTTTGATATGAAATTTAAATAGGATTACATTTTTCTCATAATTGTTCTTTTAAATTATTGTTGGATAATTTATATGAATATCTAAAAATTCTATATTCATTAATGAGCCTATGATCTTGTATTACTATAAGAGGATTAAGATCATAGATAATGAATAAAATTGTTAGCAACATATTAAAGTGCGAAATCTTTAATGAATAGTTGCTAGTACGGTTCGCTAAGCATTATGAATGTGTGTGATCTAGATCCAGATCATTGATGCGGACAGATATCTTAGTGAATGTACTTTATATAATAAGATTATATATGACAGGACCGATGTGAATCAATATCTTTATTAATGTGCCGTTTATCATGCAGATTTAATACACATCAATTCAATGATCATATGTAGATCAATCTTAATCCTGAGTAGTCATGAACTTCTATGCATGTTTACTGCATCTTTTGATTCACTCGTTAATGTCTGTTTGTTAATAATGCTAGCGACTTTGGTTTTGGAGATTCAGTGATGTGAATGGCTGGAGACATGATCTTACAAGATTTGAAATCTAAGTTTTTCTAACGGATCGTATATTGGTTCTCTTAAGTGTAAATTCTGAAACTGAATGATTATTAAGCTTAAATTTATAATAAAATTATAAATTAGCTATTGACTAGTGGATTAATTGTGCTTAAGGATCGGTAATTAGAAGAGTAAAACGGTATTTTTGATCAATTCCAATTTACGAACCAATAATTGGAAAACATAACTACATGAAATGATTATGTGAGCGGACTATATGAGAATACTTTGTAAATACATTTATAATCTCTAAGAATGCAATTTCATATTTATAGTGGAGTAATAATGGAATTGATAAATAAGATTATTTAATTAAAAAGTTTAATTAATAATATGGTTTATTGAAACTTAGGATTATAGGTCAATGGTCTCAAGTCACATATATACTACGCTGTCTAGGGTGTGAATATTTCAGGACATGAAAAAATGACTGACTTGTAAAATGAATTTTTATTATGGGGCAAGTACATAATTACGTGTGATTAATTAACTAATTAAATTATTTATATATATATATATAATTATTGATTTTCTTAATTATCGATAAGTGAGATAGAATATCTAATTTGTGAAATTAGATAATAATTTAAATAAACTAAATCTGTTATTTGTGAAATAACAGATAAGTTAGTTGATATGGATAACCAAATATGTTAATTTTGAATTAACTGATATTTAGATAATTATCTGATTAAAATAAATATTTAATTCACAATAATTGTCACGTGTCAATCATTTATAGGATATCAGAAATTTGCATGAACTACTGTGGTGTCACAGGGCACAACAGTGGTGCCGTGAGGCACTGTGCTAGCTCACTGCACAATTGCAGTGGGTGCCACTACAATTGAGAATTTTACAATTAAATATTATTTCAATTTATTCCTAAAAATCTGATACGTAATTATCTAGAAAAAATGGGAGAGAATCAGTTGATCAGATAATCAGTTCGTCTATCATGAGTTGAATTGAGAACATGATTGGTGTCAGAAAGATTTTATTCTATGATTAAACGTTAATCAAATCTCTAAAACAATAATCATTACGTTCTTTTAGAGAATCGTATCTAAAGTCTTTCTCAGTAAATCTCTAGATCTCATGTGTTAAGAACATATAAAGACAGAAAAAGTGACTTGTAATACTCTATATGCCCACACACATCCTAGTGCGCTGAGGAATGACTTGGAAGATCTTGATGTGGATCTCGGAGTCTACTGATCGTTGGAACGATTTCATGGGAATGGAGGATCGATCGGTTTTTGCAATGACACTAGATATAGACTATAAGAGATGTATGATTCCTAACTTTGTATGTTGTAGATTAACTTATAAATAATTTTTAATAATAGTTTTTATTTAGTTATCGTAACGTTGCGCAAATTTTATTTTATTAAAATATTTAATTTTTATTAAAAATTTAATTTTTTAAAAGGTCTCGCGTTTTCACGCTTCTGAAAAATCAAAAATTGACGCTAGGGCGTGAGATGAATGCTCATCGCCGAAGCGTTCGTCTGTCTGTATGGCAAAGCTGGTTGACATCCGATCTGATTCAGATCTGGTTTATCACAAAATTGGATCGACGCCCGATAGATTGAAGAATTTTTACTGATACAATTTTGTTCGAAACTTTGGTTTTAATATATTATTTTGGGGGATGATGATGAAAAACATTGGGCATGAGTTGCAAAAATAATTTTTACGCACTGTGTTATTGGGACGATGACGTGCTTTGTGGGTTTTCATTGGGTATCCATGGCAGATCCCATGGAATTAAAAATCCAATAAATGATTTCATCAAAGAGAAAACCTCAACAAATGGCAAAGCAAACAGCAGTAAAAAATTGCGAACTTGGGTATTTGGAAAGAGAGAAAAATGGAGATGAAAATGAACTTAGGTTGTGCAGTTGTGTCGGGGATCGGTAGTGGGTTTCACATCTTTTCTGTCTTGCTGTGAGCTATTGTTGTATTTGTTGGGTTCATGATACTCGTGCACCTGTTGTGTAGAATGTATGATGATTATATGATGTCTGTGTATTAATCGTGTACCCTTTTTGTATACGGGCATCGTTTAGCTATTTTATACACTACACGACCATCATATAGGCTACACGATTATTACACAGACATCATGTAGTCATCCTATACACTATATAATGGGTACACGAGCATCGTGTAATCATTATGTAGACTACACAATGCCCGTATAACAATTTGTAGGCTACGCGATTGATACACGGGCATCATGTAATCATCGTGTAGACTATCCAATGGGTACACGGGCACCGTGTAGCATCCTGTAGACTACCCGATAGGTACACTGGTATCGTGTAGACTACACGATTGGTATATGAGTATCATGTAGTCGTCGTGTAGACTACACGATGAGTACATAACCATCTTATAGACTACACGATGTATACACGAGTATCGTGTAGCCATTATATAGACTCGTGTACATATCTATAAGTTCTAATAATTTTTTTAGATTTTATTATTAATTATTTTATCTTATAATAAAATTGAATATTAATATTTAAAAAACATAATTAAATATTCAGAACCTAAATAAGTCCAGGAATATTCGCATATATAATAGAAATTATAGACTACACGATTGGTACGCGGACGTCCTGTATCCTCTCTCTCGATGTTGTGTCTCTTTCTAAACGTTCTCTCTCTCTATGTTCTCTCTCTTTCTATGCTCTCTCTCAAAATTAACAAAATCCACCAACATTAACAAAATCTACAAAAATTAACAAAATCCACAAAAATTAACTAAACCTACCAAAATTAACAAAACCTACAAAAAGTTAACAAACCCCACAAAAATTAATAAAATCTATTAAAATTAACAAAACTCATTCTCTTTATAATTTCTTTTTTAACATACTTTCTTTTTCTACCATTTTTGTTGTGTTTAGTTGTTACATATTTCAGTAAAATATATAGAGATTCAGTCTTTAAATTTTTTATTATAGATTATGTTGAAAAAGATTTTCGAGAAAATGAGTCTCTCGATGAAATTGAGTTTCTGAAGAAAAATAAGAGAGAAGAATGAAGATGGAAGATGGAAGATGAAAAAAGAGTGAGTTAGGAGTTTGATAAGTAGTACAATAAGAGAAAAAAAAAGAGAAAAAGGGAAAGGAGATGACCATGGGGTTAGGGCAAGTAAAAATTAGCGGTGGATATATTTTTGCAAGATGCTTTTCTCAATTATAGTCTTTCAAAAAATCCATACAAAAACCCATCCATCTTCCCTCTCACCCAAAAACAGCAAACCACCATCAGTACCACTGTCCCGCCACCGCCATCGCCCGGGAAGCCGAGGAGGGGCCTCCGTTTCTCTGACCTCATCTGTTAAAATTTTTCTTCTTCTTCGTCTTCTTCTTTCATAGTTGTACTTTCCCTCTTTGAAAGGACGAAGTTGGAGACCCCGACAGGTGCAGTCGCCCACTCTTTCTGTTTTTTTTTTTTTTTGTGTTAAGATTTTGGTTATCTAGGGTTTGTTCGTATTACATTTGTGATTAATAATGAGCTATGACGGAAGTATCAAATTGTGAAAGACAACATCTTTGCTATGGAAAATACTTTAAAGCCTCAATCGAGTAGATCCAAACGAATCTAACCACTCATCTTTTGTACGGTTCGGTTCGGTTCATGCTATATGGAATCCACAAGCTCTTTTAATCCTGTTTGATCCTTTTAATGGCCGACCGACGAACGGTAAATTAGGATAATTACATTGTACATTTTCAATGCGACAACTGAACCTCTCAGCCTTTGCGAATATATGACAATTTTTTATCAGATGCAAATTCAGTTTGATTTCCTAATGGAACGATCTTACACGCTCAAATTCTCTAATCATTGTAAGATTCCAATCTTTCCCGTCGCATACTGTCATAAATTTTTTGTCAGACTGCAAGCGAGACCCCTTTCATCACCAGCAGCATCTTCATCTTTAATTCCAGTCCCAACCAACGAGCACATTGCCCATCTCATACTAGACCAGAAATCCGCGTCGGAAGCCATTGAGACATTTAGATGGGCCTCAAAGCTACCTGCCTTCACTCACTCTCAGTCCAGCTATCGTGCTCTAATCCACAAGCTTTGCACTTTCCGTCACTTTGACACCGCCAAACAAATACTCGGCGAAATTCCCAGCTCCATTGGATTACCCCCTGATGATGATATTTTCATTACGATCATACGTGGCCTTGGGCGGGCCCACATGATTCGCCAGGTCATCAAAGTGCCTGATTTGGTTTCTGGCTTTGGGAGGAAACCTTCTTTGAAGATTTTCAATACCATACTAGACGTCTTAGTTAAGGAAGACATTGACATAGCCAGGGAGTTTTACCGGAAGAAAATGATGGGAAGTGGTGCTGAAGGTGATTATTACACTTTTGGAATCTTAATGAAAGGACTTTGCTTGACAAATAGAATTGGTGATGCATTTAAGCTGCTGCAAGTCATGAAGTCTCGAGGAATTTCGCCAAATGCAGTCATTTATAACACGTTACTTCATGCACTTTGCAAAAATGGGAAAGTTGGAAGGGCAAGGAGCTTGATGAATGAGATTGGGGCACCCAATGATGTGACTTTTAATCTCTTAATATCTGCTTACTGTAATGAGGAAAATTTAGTTCAAGCTCTTGTGCTGCTTGAGAAGAGCTTCAGTCTAGGGTTCGTTCCTGATGTTGTCACTGTCACTAAAGTAGTGGAACTTCTCTGCAGTTTAAACCGTGTGACAGAGGCTGTTGACCTTTTGGAGAGAATGGAGAGAAAGGGAGGTCTAGTTGATGTTGTCGCATACAACACCTTGGTAAGAGGACTTTGTGAACATGGAAAGGTGAAAGTTGGGAATCTCTTTCTCAAGGAGATGGAGAGAAAGGGTTGCCTTCCAAATGTTGATACATACAATGCATTGATCTCTGGTTACTGCACGTCTGGGATGTTGGATTCAGCTCTTGATTTGTTTGCTGATATGAAAACAGAGGGGATCAACTGCAATTTCGTTACATATGATATATTACTCAAGGGGTTGTGCGCAGGAGGAAGAATTGAAGATGGATTTAAGATTTTAGAGCTAATGGAGGACACAAAGAGAGGTTCTGATGGTAATATTAGTCCATATAACAGTGTGCTGTACGGTTTATATAAGGAAAACCAAATGGATGCAGCAGTAGAATTTCTTGCAAAGATGTCGAAACTGTTTCCAAGAGCTGTGCTTAGAAGCTTCAAGATATTAGGTTTCTGTGAGGAAAGTGCCATTGAGGATGCAAAGATGGTTTATGATGAAATGATTAATGAGGGGGCCACTCCCAACGCTCTGGTTTACAACGATCTAATCCATGGGTTTTGTCATAAAGGGAATGTTGGTGAAGCATTTGACTTGATGAATGAGATGGTTCAACATGGTTATTTTCCGGCTACATCTACATTCAATGCTTTGATCAGCGAGTTTTGCAGTCAAGGGAAAACAAGTAGTGCTTTGAAGCTTGTGGAGGACATGATTGCGAGAGGCTGCGTGCCCGATACGGGAAGTTATATTCCAATAGTCTGTGCTCGTTGTAAGAGCGGGGACTTTGAAAGGGCAGTGAGCCTTCTCGTAGAAATGATAGAAAGGGGCATTCTTCCTGATTATCCCACATGGAATTCGTTGCTCCTATGCCTCGCTCAGGAAAAATTTTCGAGTAGGATGGGCATTGTCAATAAGATGGTAGAATGGATTGTTGAGACTTGATATTTTCCATTGGCTACTACTTTTCAATTATAGCTGGTCCCTGTGAGTCCAGAGACTTCCTTATCATCTCCTTCCTGATTTATTCCATCACAAGAATTGGATATTTATTCTTCTGAACTTTAGTTCCATTATCCGCAGATTCACCTCACTTAGGTCTGCTCGGGACTTAAATACATGCCGGAGGTTAAATTTGGACATCTCATTGCCTAACTTTCTTGCTAACCAAACAATGACTGGGAAATACCACGGCAGGATCCATAAAAGTAGTTTTATAAATCAATTGACAAAAAAATTTCTCAAGGTCTGCATATTTTGAGTTTCTTATTTGATTACAGATGTAGAGGCACATTGCTCAAATTGAGGGAATTTTCTATGACGAATTGGAGATATAGCTACAGTCATGAGAACAAGTGGCCCTCTGAAGCAGTTGACACTCACCACGTGTTTGTTCTTCGAAGTAACAAATGCAGAAAGGGTTTTCTTGTGGGTCTCTTTGCTGCTATTGCCTTGGTCAACGCCTTCTATCTTTTCCTGATCAAGGTTAATTATTTTTAATTCAGTTCTTCATCTTCATTCCGGGTTAAAGATTGTGACTAATATGATAGAACTTTAAATCTTTTCATATCTCTTGAAATTTTGAGGATATATGGAATTATGGACTCTAGATTAGTCTGTAGTGTCTAGTCCTTGAAATTCTGAACATTGGTTTTCTCTGTTTTTCGTCTCAAAGGTTTTTCCTTGAAACACTTCCATGCTTGACATCGATTTGAATGTATTGGAGACAATATCTGTTGAATATATGTTTTCATCGTAAAAATTCAAAACAAGATGTTTGACATTTTACATTTAACATGGAGTTTATCCATTGTCTAGTTTAAAGTCTGTAAATGATTTCATAGTATCTGAAGGATGACTATCCAATCAACAGGAGAAATCTGCCATGGCTGGCTTTTGGACCTTCCTTTTAGATGCATTCCTTGTCAAGTTGTTTGTTTGGAAGCCCTTACAGAAAGGTGAGGTAAACTAAGAAACTTTTTCTTCGCTTCAGAAGTAGTAACCATAACTATTCTACATCTGAATCTTTTCGATTTTGCTCAAAGCATTATTGTTGCTTACACTATTGCGTGTGAATGTTCAGAGTCTGTTGTTGTTATGCCATCTTTCGGTGTCCAACTTGAAACGCACTACGTAAGGTAAATTTATTTCTGAATTGTGCAATGTGAAAATTTTTCATTTGCAAGGTGGTTATGGACTTATTTTCTAGGAATTCGGATTCTACAACTAGAAGGAACTAGTTCTATTGTGTCCAAATTCTCTTGAAATAAGCTCACTCGTCGGTGTTGCCAGTCTCTAAGGTGTTACAGTCATTAAATAGAGAGTTCATGAAAGTTGTACAGCTAAATACAACATAAAATGATGCATAAGTTATTCAAATATTTTTCGTTGTATTTACCGATAAAAAGGATATATTCCATTGTATTCATATCTAAACAATTTTCAAAATTTAGTTAAGATATGGATACACATTTGATAAAATTTGTTTTTGGGTAATTTTTATTGTGAAAACAGAAAAAACAAAATTGAAAATCCATCTAGTGATACTACCAATGACTGAATAGTTCAATGGCAATCTATTATAGATCTATCTCACAGATCTTCACTATATCAATTTTGTTATTTTCTGATCAAATGTTTCTCCTCGTAGCGGGAAAGTGATACGCCGATTCATTCCTGTCGATAGGATTATGAAACCGGTGCTCCTGGAATGTGTGACCCCGGTCACTTGTTACTGGAGCCTGTCTTTGATTGTACGTGATGAAGATGAACTAATGTCGGTTTTCAAGGTATTTTCTATTCTCTAATCCAACATCTCTGACTTCGAAACAGAATCCTAGTGAGGAAGGTTATGTTTGGATATCGGAAAATATCAACAAAAGAATATGAGTAAATGATTAATGTTAAAAAACGCTCATATCCTTATTTTCCTTTCTATATTTTAAGACGGTAAATGATGAAAATACAATTGTTCATAGCTCATACTGTCCTTTCCTTTTCATCATAATTTCGAAGATTGAAGATTTAAATATAGCACAAGGAAAATCATTGATATAAGATCTCTTTGAGGAAAAGGGTTTTGCGCGAGACCTTATGAATTCTACAAATATTCAAATAAATGGCTATTTCAGTTTGTGGAGGTCATTCTTTACCAATCATTTTCCTAATGGTTGAAATCAATACTTCCAGGAATTACGGCCACCATTGAAAATATTGATCCCTATCTGGAAGGCATTGCGTGCGGCCACTGGTGGAGATGACAGCCGAGACGCATAGCGCCTAGGACTAGGCGGCAGGACCACTGCCGGAATGGATTTTTTGAAATATATTTATAATGTAGGTAATGGGATGTTACATGATCATTCATACTAAAGACCCAAAGAAGTTTTAATATAAACTACATCTTTATAGATTCTATTTCAAAGTTAGTTGTCAGAGTGGAACGCATTGATCTACAATATCGTACTGTCACAAATTTCGAATTAGCTCTAACTAGCCTGGGTTAGAGAGAGAAATGTTGGGGGATGGGATGGTTATTATTAATGTCTTGCGTGACATTAATTTATTCCCAAAATATACGAATGGGTGCCCCCAAAGAATAGTCCTAATTGGAATTTCAGTTTTTTTTTTAAGGAAATGAAAATTTGGTGGAGATCAAATTTTCGATCACATTATAGTTAATATGCTTATACACTGGGACGAGGACACTTGTTAGTGGAGGGGGCAATATTAATGTTTATTATGTCTTGAATAATAATGTAATCTTAATTTATTATATGTAATAATCAATGTAAATGTTTTGAATAATAAAAAAATCTACTATTTACCCCTATCAATTTATAAAATTACAAAATATATATGTTATATGCCCCTTCCAAATTTATATAATTATCAGACTATAGTCTCTCTCACCCTCAAATTTGTAAAATAATCAATTTATATGTTTTTTTCTCAATCAAAATTAAAAATTATTAAATTTTATAAAATACCTTTTTTATTTATTATTATCTCAAAATAACATGAGGCTTGGAAACTTTTTTTACCCCCTTTCTATAAATCTTCTGGCCTCACCCTGCTTATACGTAAGTCTTTCTAATGGAAGTCTCATTTCACTCTAATGGTCTTTCATGTCAAACAAACATAAACAGTCTAAATGCAACAATTACAAGAACGAAAATAAGGAAACATATAGCACCTTTGGTCAAGAACAGGAGCTGGTTCTTGGTTCACACTATGATCAAGTTGCTCTCCATTTTATACAATGCAACAAATTCACTCATGAACATTAATATCAGTAAAAACGTTATAAAATCTGGCTAGCTACAGTACATGCCAACACAAATCCTACCATTATAGCCAAATATTGCCTCGCTGATGTTATTTGCTCACAAGAATCATTGCTAATTTACATTTCATAGTTAATCAAAAAATCAATCTTATTAGAACTGTAAAACCCCGAAAAACCAAAAATCTTAATCAATGGTCAGACAGGTTAAGAGAAGAAGCCGATGGTATGGATGCAAGCATCACCTTTCCTCCCCTTTCACTTACCCACCTTGATCTGAAGGTTGTTGATACCAACATTAACTTTTTCCACATTTGCTTCATTTTTCATCTCATTCTGAGTCGTATCCGTGAAACTAAGCCATGGGTGCTGCAGGCACTGCTGAGCAGTTGGCCGCTTCTCAGGGGCAAAATCAAGAATGGGACAAAGAAAATCAGCAAACTCACGAGCATCCGTCTCGGCAAATTTGTACTTATCAACCAGCAATCGATCTAGTGTCCAGAATTTCAGCCTCCGAATCCTCTTAAGATCCCCATGCCTGTCAAAGAAATCTTTTGATCGAGCTCCTCCTGTGGCAACCTGCTACCCACACACACCAAAAAGAAAAGATTAAAAAAACAGAGAGAGAGACGAGGAAGAATCAGACGATGTAAATGGATAAAAAAATAGCAGTGGCACAATAATTTGCTGACTTTTCGAGGCATCTTTCCAAGTAGCTCCATCATCAAGGCAAGGTGATCCTGAAATCAGCCCATTGAAGTGAGTCAAGTAACTATATACACGGAATCAATTTTATGACTACAAATCTTTTGTGCTAAGAAGTTCTGACATATGAAATACAAAACCTAGCACATTGGTAACCCATGATGGAAAACAAGATCCTACATGAACCCCTTATAGTCGACATAGTCAGTATCCAGCGATCAACAACATCAAACTTCACAAGTTTTCACTCTAATACAGGGAGATTCATTCTCTAAAATGCAAAAATCCTAGATAAAGTATATAGACATACATACTGCAAAATATGCACAACTGGTTGGGTCAGCATTGCAATTTTGTTCGACATCTCGTTGTTTCTTAATTACAATCTCTCTCAGATGTTGTAGGAACAGGATGGAAACCAAGTTATATGCCGTTACCACCAATCATCCTTGTAATTTTCAGGAGTTCCACATCACATTGTCCATTGTTTGACAAAAAATAATGGGTAAAATAATTAGTGAGAATTCCTTACCTCATCCTCACTAAAACCTTGACCACCTTTTGGCGTAAACATCATGTCCCCAGTAGCAAGCTCAAAAGCAGTGCAAGCAAATGACCACATGTCAACTGAGTAGGAATATCCAGCCTGCAGAATCACTTCAGGAGCTCTATACTGCCTAGTTTGAATTTCTTCAGCAAACTGCTTCTCAGCCCAACATGCATTTCCAAAATCCACAATCTTACATCTCACATCTACGCCATCCAGGTTTCTCTCAGACTTCTGTGCTACTCCTCCCATAGATGCTCTTCTTACAGAGATATTAGCCACGGCCCTCCTTGCTCTCCTTTTCAATTTTTTCTCAATGAGAGTCATGGTAACTCCACCATTAGGGTTACCCTCAGGCCGCTCGAGAATTGGGGTGACCCCAGATCTTAAAGGATCTTTGGCGGGGTCAATAGTTGAAAGTAGTAGAATGTTTTCAGGTTTTAGGTCAGAGTGAATTATGCCGAGTTCTCTATGCAAGTAGTCCAGGCCTATCAAAATGCATTTGCAGATCTCCCTAACTTTATTTAACTCAAGGCCTCTGTAGCGGTTAAACCTTATGAGTCGAAGTAAGCTGTCACCAAGAAATTCAAGAACCATGCATAGATGTTGCCCATTTGGTCCCGTGTGCTTAAAATGATCGACCAGCTGTACAATGTACTTGGAATTTGAGGGGTCACCTGTTGCAATGGCTGAAAGGACTTCGATCTCATGAAGTGCAGCTTGAGCAAACTGTGCCGCACTTTTCTGAATCTTAAGAGCCACATATCTCTGATAAACCAGTTAATGGGATGAATTAAAATAAGGAATAAACCACATTTGGCATGCCAGTAACAATAGTGAGAATACAGTAACAACCACTAATCATATTGATACGAACAATATGATTCAGATCGGGAGAAAAGTACAACACTGCATGCATGAAGATATATTTCTTTTCCAAGATGCAGAAACTAGTTCAAAATGAATGATACTTGAGAATGGCTTGAAAATTAGATGCAATGCGTCATGCACTTAGGTCCAGTATATTTGCAGGTTGCAAAATAATGAATATTCCCATATCTCAAATCATCCAATTCTCATAATCACACCTCGATCCTGATCCTTGAGCTTTTTCTCCGAACGAAGGAGATCAAGTCGATCATTTAATTAATACCGGGACAATAACTGCAAATGCTGCAGAAGTATAGAAATGGTCGTTGGAGAAGAGTTGATCGATCCCTCCAAAAAAAATCGGACAAACACGATATGATTTAATTTATGGCTACATCACGTTGAATTTGAAGAGCGAAAAATTGAACATGCCGCCTAATGCATTGACAGCTCCACTTACGACAGGAGATGGAAGGGCGTTTAATGCACAATCTTGGTGGAGCATGTGGGAACTTTTATTATTATTATTATTATTATTTTTTATCTTCTCCTTCTTTACCTTCTTAATTAAGACAAGGTAAACGTGTTGACCAGAGCAAATACGCGAAGTTATTGGTAAACCAGGTGGAGACATGAGGAGAAAGAAACTACCACATCAATTTCATCGACGGTTCGAAGAAAGAGATAACAAAACAAAATGTGAATGTCGAAGAAAAATGAGTACATCACATCTTCCTGAAAGAGAAAAGGGAAAGATAGAAGATCAATCTTCCAACATAATATTTCTTTTCGTAGGAGATTTCTTCTTTAACTTTGAAATGATTTAGTTATGGTAATTAGGAACGCTAATCGAGGAAGAAATAGGTGATCATCCGCACCCATAGAAGCCGCCTAATAATCCAATAAAATACAGCAAGTACAGATAAAAATCAAGCAATTAAATCAATTAAGAAATAACATGGACATTTATAAATAAATCAGATTTAATGAGAGCAGAGGGAAAAATAAAGAGAGGGAGCCGTACAGAGGTGCGAGTATCATAGGCGAGCCAAACAGTAGAGAACTGACCCCAACCAAGCTTCCTCTGAGCGACGTAGCGACCACCGGCGAACTGATCACCTATCCTAACAGCGTGGTAGCCACCTTTCCTGTAAGAATCGACGCCCTCATCGTCTTCCTCAGATCCTGATGATGATGAACACGACATCACTCGCAAACAAAATAAGAAATTCGATCTGATCCGATTCAAATAGATTTGATACCAATCGAATCTGTTGTGAAATTGAAGGAAGAGTGAGATTTGGGAGAAAATGAAAAGCTTTTACGCGATTACGATTTCATTTCAGAAAAAAAAATATATAAGAAATGAAAAGATGGATTGAGCTTTTCTTTTGAATTAAAAATTAAGCGCAGGGTGGATTGAGACTCCGTTGATGAAGTGTGGCCTTCAATCAATAGAAAACTCTCTCTCCCCACTTTTTTCTCTCAGTTTATTATTTGTTTTTCTTTTTCACTTAACTAAAAAACACCAACAACAAAGCCCTTTATAAATACAAAAGATTACATAACTGTAAAGGCATGCCCCAAGTGTAAACAAAAATCAAAAGAAGTTGGATTAAGAAATTAGGAGGTGTATCAGGACATCTTAGTTAGACTAACACATTTATCATCTAACTTGCACCAACTCGAATAAAACCCCCTAGCTAGCATTAAAACTTTAACTAAAAAAACTCCAAAGAGGAAAAATCAGAAAAGGAAAAAGGACCCTAGACAACCAAAGAGGAAGGTTGTCCACCCATACATGACATAAACCATCTCTGCTCAAACTAGCTAGCTTATGAGCAATCTGATTATCTTTCCTAGAGACATGTTTAAAGGATAGTCGATAAAAATCCTTCAAGTATATAATGTCAGAAATAATAGTGTCATTCTCTGAGTCCTTACTACATGCTTCAGAAAGAAATTGATCAATTCTAATAAATCACTTCTATAAAAAATCTGAATATGTAGAAAATACTACACAATCATCGTCATTCCAAGGAAGCGCAAGGCCACTACTAAGACCTCGAGGATTAACAGTTAGACAAAACTTCATACCCAATGATCTACACACAATTTTCCATAAGTTTAGCACCATTCTTAATCTCACTCAAAATCACGACATCTAGGAAATGGAGCTTCTTAAGAGAAAGAATTATTGGGGGACTCCCCACTCCCTAGTAATTCCAGTACGTAATCTTCATTGATGGAGGTTGGATCTATTTAGGTTGGCTTCCTCCACCCTCAAAGAAAATTCCTCGTCAATTTTCCTCCTCTTCTCTTCTGTTTAATTCAACATGTCAATGTTAACATGCAACAATAATTCACTCTTCCTCTTAGAACCTGAAGCAATATACAAAGAATCTTTAGGTGAATTTCATTTCTTGGGCCGTTTAACTTTTCTTTTTTTACCTTTAGCTTCCTTGTCCATTCGTTCAAGTACTGGCTCAAGGAAGAATGAGTATGCATGACTAAAATTGAGCCTTGAATTTGGTCAAGAGATAGCTCAGCACCCTTGCTAGTTTCGTTAACCATGATATTAACCATGGTCTCACGATTTTCACCCATGTGTGATGATTCTCCATTAAAAAAACTATTATTGGCATTTAAGTCATGTAGATTTGAGATTTCACTTTGCCAATATAAAGGAGGAAAGAGGTAGGAAAGATTTTCTCCCTACACTCTTCGCATTGGCTGTACAACTAATCTTGATTAAAATATAATTTTAATTACATTTTAGGGAGAGAAAATAGACAAACCTTTAAAATTTAAAAAAGATATACCGTCGTGACGATATCACAAGTTATTGGAAAATATTTAATTTTCCGTACTCTATTAATATTGAGTTTGAGTAATGATTTTAGGTGAGATGTATGATTCGAATCTTGTCCTGTCAGGGAACATAAAGTGTTACGCCTGACCGACGTGGATCCATTATCGTAAAAAGTATTCTGTACATCTAAAGTACTGAATATTCAATACTCTTTCATATCATCAATTACCACGTATCTAAAAATATTATACTTTATTTAAATTTTAAGGAGATAATAAATAAATTTATAAAATTTATAAAATGTGTACATATATCATCAAATTATATGAAAAAAGTACTAAATATTTGATAATTTAAGACTACTATAAATTTGTTCCCATTATCCTGACTCAAGCTGACTTACTTTTGCTTATTGGGCTTTGCTATTGTCCTCATTCCACAGTCCCACGGCCTGTTTTCCCTCCCAACCCCATTACTTTGGGAGCAGTATTCTAATGGTTCAAAAGCCTAAATTTGCCAAATAGGAGATGGCCTTTGTGCTGTCCCAACTCAAAAGTGTGCAACATTCACAACACAACTCACCACACCATTAAGGGACATTTCGAAGTAAAATTACTAAAATCTAATTCATGAGAAAATAAAATATTTCAAAAGTTAAGATTATCGTGTCTACATAAATAATATTCTGATAAGATATTGAGATGTTAAATATTTTTGTACTGATTTTTAAATATCTATATCTATATTATATCTATAAGTGTAGAAGTTGAAAAAAAAAATTGGACAATACTATCCCTAATTAGTTTTTAGATTTTCAGCATTATCCTCTCAATGTATTTATTATCTCATTTTATTCATATGAAACTCTTTTTTTACTATTTTTTATTTATTATCCAAAATTGTTTGTATCAATTTTTTTTAAATATTTTTTTTAAATATCATCTTAAAAAATTTGATCCTATTCATTAATCTAAAATCTTAAAGAACTAATTATAAGCAAAAAATAAGTTTCAAATTAACTCAATATTTTTTAGTTAATATTTTCTTATTATTATCTTTGTGTACATTAATCTACCGAGCATTAAAAATAAAAAGAAAAAAGAAAATTTCATTGAGCGGAATGAATCCATAAACTAATAATAATTATAAAATTTTGTGTTCACGTGACACAGGTCTAAAAAATTAAAAAACTAGTACCCTTAAAGAGAGAGTACTGTGAGAATAAAGAATAAAATGAAACATTTTAATAATAAAAATGGAAAACCCCAAAATAAGATAAGAGGCTTCAAATACTGTCCAAATGAGAGAAAACGAAGAGGCCTGAAATCAAATCACTTCAATTTTTCTTGAACCAAATTGCGGGTTTTACGTTTTCCATATATCTTGCCAAACATCTCCTTACCAAATGTGCACTAAAGATTACATTACACCATACAAAACGTACAATATTTCCAAGTTAAACAAAACTTGAGAGTTGCAGTACCATAGTCATTAATAACTGATTAGAGAAAGCACTAGTAATGTCATGCAATATTACAATTTTTGAATATCTATAAGTAAACAGCATACATAAATTCTTAATGTAGTCTACAAATGTACAATATTTTAAGTGGTATACAGATTAAGATCTCACGCATACATTAGTACATTACATAAATAATTAGGCTTTAGGTGCAAGAATCTCCAAGAGAGAAGACCAAGTCCCAGAGACTGCAATCACCAAACCCAAAACAACAATAACCCCATCAACAACTATACGTTTCCATCCCAACCCATCTTTGAAAACCATGAAATGAAACAAAGCAGGCAACACAAAACCCAAAACCACACACACACTACTCCCCACCAGAGACAAGAAATCTGCAAAATTAGGCACTAAAACTGCCACTAAGCTCACCCCCAATACCATTAACCACCTTACCCACAAACTGTACCTGTAATCACACAATCTCCTCTCTACTACCTCGAAAACTGGATTCATCATCAATGGTAAACTGAAGAAAAGATTTATGCAGAGCCCAAGTTGAACCAGAGTGCTCACCAGGCCTTTCCCTAGGTTAGTGGTGATTATATCTTTGGTTTCTTCCCCAAATGCCATGTAACCCAGAATTCCAAATCCTGCATAGATTAAAGAAATGAACGCCATTGATAAACCCAAGATTTTTCCAAATTTTCCTTTATCTCTTGCCTCTGACTCTAATGGCAGTATCATTCCGACTCCTTCGAAGGCGTAGACGGCCACTCCCAGACCGTAGAAGAAGACGGAGAAGCCTCTGAAAGCCTCCAGTGGCGGCCTCTCCTTGAGAAAAACCATCACGTCCTCCGCCATAACTACCCCCATCGAACCGAGGTCGACCACGTCGGCGAAAATGCTCAGCGGGGCCAAATGCGTTAGCGTGGGGATCGAATTTAGCCCCAATTGAAAGGGAAAGCAACCCCAGATGTAAAAATATTTGGGGGTTAATCCCAAAATTCGAGATGTGGATGAGGAATTGAAAAGGTGCGCTAGAGTGTTGGAGATGAAAATTAGGTAGCTAACGCAAAAGCCAGCTTGAGCGAGGACGATCATGGCGTCGACTGAGAATCGGCCGATAGGGCCACAAATAGAAAAGCCTAAATCGCCGAACGAGGCGATCTTGGTGAATCCATGGAGGGATTCGAGGTGGTGACGAGTGTAGACGAGAAGCATCATGCAGTAGTAAGTGAGGGAAGCGACAGAGAGAAGCATAAGAAGGCCAAAAAGCCAACCGGTTTTCATGAAGGTGTAAGGAAGGCCAAGGACACCGGCGCCGACGATGGCGATGAAGACATTAGCGAAGGTCTTGAATTGGGAAGAGAGGTTTGGGGAGTTTCCGAGGAGTGGAGTGTCTTCTCTTGGGAAAGGAGGTAGAACATGGGTTGATGAGCTTGCGTCTTTGTCAAATCCCATGGCTGAAGCAGAAGAAGCTCCAACTTTCACTGATTCACAATTTGTTGAAAAGTATAAAGCCTCTGGAATTTCCTTCGAGACGAAAAGAGATGAAGCTGATGGGTTTGTTTGGCTTGAAATTCAAAATTGGAAGCAGAGGAAATGAGGATTTATTCAAAATTGAATCAGAGAAATTAGTTTTCGTGTTCAAGTTTAAGATATTTTAGGAAGAGAATGGAGGAGGAGAGTCTGTGTGTTTGCTGTTCTATTAGCACACGGCAGCTGGGTTGGGGGGAATGGAAAAACGCTGGAGTGGAATTGGCAATCAATTATCATATCTCAGTTCCAATCAAATTTAGACTTTTTGACAAGGGTTATTTACGTAAATATATACTTTTCATTTTTTGCTGGGATTTTTATAACCCACCAAAAATTAAGAATTTTATATTGATGGTCTACTATTATCAACATCAAACATGTCAACTATCTATTTCATCATCATTTCCTTTCTATTCCCCATGCAAAAATCAAATCAAACATGGTCCCCCACTTCTTCAACTAAAACGTCTTCTTCTTCTTCTTTTTCGTTTTTTTTTTCTTCTTTTTCTTTTTCTTCTTCTGCTTATTCTTTATCTTCATCTTCTTATTCTTTTATTATTCTTCTGTTGCTTTTTCTTCTTCATCATCTTCTCCTCCTCCTCCTTCTTCTCCTCATTCTCCTCCTCCTCCTCCTTCTTCTTTTATTCTTCTTCGAGACCATGTGACACATCCTTTTTAGCGAAACCCGACCATTCTTCTCATTCTTCTTCTTCAACGAGAGTAGTCTAATACCCATTCTTATCTTAATTTTTGATGCATAAAGTGCTTCAAGTAATGACATAATAAAACCAATTATTTGGACGAACAACTATTTGAATTCTTCAATTAGCCACTGATGTTTGAGTTGCTGATGTAAAAAAAATAACTACTTGAACGGTTAAAGCAGTTAGAGGCTCATTCTTAACCCTTCAAATAGTCAAGTGGTCTATGCTTTACTGTTGTCATAATAAAATCAAATACTTGAAGGATTCAAGTAGTTATAAACAACTATTTGAACCTTTCAAGTAGTCACATGCTCCATGGCTAAGTGAGTGAGAGAATCAGAATGACTACTTGAAGGATTCAAGTAGTTATAAAACACTACTTGAACCCTTCAAGTAGCCCAATCTCTCTAGATAAATGACTTTCTTCTACTACTTCTTCGAGATGCTGTGACTCAATCTTCTTTAGCGAGACCCAACCCATTCTTCCTCAGCGAGACCTGACCCGTTCTTCCTCAGCGAGACCTGACTCATTCTTCTTCAGCGAGACCCGGCCCATTCTTCTTCTTCTTCAACGAGAGCTACTCTAGCCCACATTCGTCTCTTATTTTTTATGCACAAGTATTCATAACAAACTACTTGAATTCTTCAAGTACTGATTTTGATTCTGGAAGAAAAAAAATTATTTGAAGGGTTCAAGTAGTTGAGAACCCTTCAAGTGATATTTATTTTTTTTGTTTTCATAATCAAAATCACTACTTGAAGGGTTCAAGTAGTCAACTACTTGAACCCTTCAAGTTAATTTTTTTTAACTTTCATAATCAAAATCACCACTTGAAGGATTCAAGTGGTCAGATACATCTCTTGAACTATTCAAGTAGTGAACAAGTGAGTACTTGAAGGGTTCAAGTAGTCATAAAAGCTACTTGAACCCTTCAAATATTCAAAGTTCGTTTTCTCATTTTTTTAGACGTAAAAAAAGACTCAAGTAGTCATAAAAAAGTTACTTGAATCCTTCAAGTATTTTTTTTACTTACAGAATCAAAACCACCACTTGAATGGTTCAAGTAGTCAGATACAACTACTTGAATCTTTTATGTAATATTTTTTTAACTTCTAGAATCAAAATCACTACTTGAAGGGTTCAAGTAGTCATAAAAAGCTACATGTATCCTTCAAGTGGTCATACAAAATTACATGAACGCTTTAAGTAGTCACATGGTGTTTGAGTTGTCGTCTGACAAAATAAAAAATAACTACTTGAAGGATTCAAGTAGTTATAAATAACTACTTAAAAATCCTTTAAGTAGTCACCTGAAGAAGAAGAAGAAGATATGATTTGATTGTACATTGGAAAAAGAAGAGAATTTGGTGAGATTGTTAGTATTTAATTGAATAGTGTGGATCTCAGGGTATAGAATTCTGATTTTTCAAAAAATGGTATATATTTCCTAATCCAAAATTGAGAATGTACATTATTCCAAATAACCCGAAATTTTTCCCATCCAAAGAAGTAACATAAAAAAAACTCAAATGGTCATAAAAAATTAATTGAACCAGTCAAGTAGTCATAAAAAATTACATGAATCCTTTAAGTAGTCACCTGATGTTTGAGTTGCTGTTTTATAAAATAAAAAATAACTACTTGAAGAATTCAAATAGTTATAAATAACTACTTAAACCCTTCAAGTAGTCACCTGAAAAAAAAAGAATGAGTTTCGTTAAATAAAAGATAAGAAGAAGAAGAAGAAAATATAATTTGATTGTACATTGGAAAAAGAACAGAATTTAGTGAGATTATTAATATTTAATTGAATAGTGTGGATCTCAGGATATAAATTCTAATTTTTTAAAAAGTTGTATATATTTATTATTCCAAATAACCCGAAATTTTTCCAATCCAAAGAAGTAACATATTTTTTGTCTGATTCTACTTTGACGGGATATAGGTGGGAGAAGCAACAAATCAAGGAGTGTTTAACCGCACCTTTCGTTCTTACACCACCTAGAAAGAACAAGCAACTGAAGCTTAATGTAACACCTTCAGAAATATCAATTTCGAGAGCCGGCTAGCTCAAGAAAGAAATACAAGAATGAGCAAGTTACTTGCGTAGATTTCTCATACCCAATGAATTGAAGTACTCATCAATAATCTACCCAATGAATTGAAGTACTCATCAATTGAAATGTGCCTTGTGTTATAAATTCTATGGAGAAATTTTGAGGAAGTATGAGTCAAATTCATGAGTCACGACTTCTAAAGTATGAATGTAAATATTTAATTAACTGCGTCAACTTAACGTATCAGATACTATATGTTACTCATAGTAAATAGTAATGTTTATCGTCTCAATAACTAACATGGCTAAAATATACACTTTCTAGGCTCATTATGGAAGAATTGGCAATTAGATCATTACTCGATCAAAGATTCTCATTCTTATTTGTACCACAACAATCAGTTTAAGGTAAAGGTTAGCAGACCTTTTGGCTTATTCGTGCCTAGAGTTATAAGGAGAGAGACCTTATTGAGATTGCCTCAATAGTTTTGAGCCAACGGAGAAGCTTTGATGAGTTTAGAATAGAGAGTTGGGCAAGGGTGGTACGTAGTCATTGAATCACCAAGGGCATGGAGAATTCAACTAGCCTAGAAATTCTTAAGAAACTGAGGGCTACAACGGTTGAAATCATGAGTGATTCTCTTTAGCGTTGAAGCAAGTTTCTGGAGAGTTCAAGTTTTGAAGTTGGGCAGAAGCTTCATATTATGCCGTAGCGGAACAAGTAAAGGCCTTCTCAAAAGCATCCAACAATGGAGTTTTATAGCAACCAACCACTCAATGAAGACACTGACATATCACTTTCATTTACAGTCACTAAGTCTTCAGAACTGAAGATGTCGAAGAAAGTAAAAGCGGCTAACAACTTTCCACACTTTTTCCATAACATCATCCTCTAAAAACTCTCCAAAAGTTAACACCATTGCCAGAATTCTCACACTACATCTCCAAAAACAAGATCAGTCTTACACCAAAACAAGAGCAAGCTAAAACTATGTACTAGTATATCTCTATTCAACCTTATGTTCACAAAATCAGCAAACCACGGGCGGGTGTAGGTAACTCTGTCATCTTTAGGTCTAGTATTATCTGCATAACTAGATGGATATGTTTACTTTGATTGATAGAAGCAACTAACATCAAGATGGGAACCATATGACATATATCTTTACTACTGAACTTTGCACGACAGAAGAAATCACCCCATCATGCCGTAGTCGTCTGCCTGCTGATAAAGATTATAGCTTTCTGGAATTTCCAGTTTTCCCGTCAGGTGATCATTGCCTGCAGCAATCAATTTATATAAGGTTATTTGCTACCACATTTATGTACTTAAGTTCAGAAAACCAAACGGTCGGCCATTATAGCAAAGTGGTAAAAATTGTTGCAAACAAGCAAAGGCTTTGTTAGTTTGAGTTCTGCAATCCTTAAAAGACTTTGAGATGCTAACTAATTTTACATGTTTACGGTTTACATATGCTACTATATACCAATAACTAATGGCCCATTTAGTCTGTGACTTGAAAAAGAGTCTTCAGATAAAGTGAAAACAAGAGAAACAAAGTTGATCTCCAAAAAAATCTTAATATCAAAAAACCGGTTTGATAGTAGTATGGTACTTTTTGCGTATAAATTTTCTGAAAATTTGTTTAGAACAATTTCCAAAATCAGTGCAGATTGGAATAGATGTTTACCAAACTTGTTTTTAGGTAACTTTTTTATATCAAGACTGAAAAGCAAAAATGAAAACCGCATCATTAAATTGTCATGCTTTTATATTTCCCGTACATATGATTAAACTAGGTTACTCCGATGTCACCGAATCTTTTTGATATCACATAGATTATTTGCATTCAAGTAAGATAGTTAACAGTGCAATGAAAACTTAAAATGTGTCCTACTCTACTTTGATAGCATACCCTCATAAATTGACATATGGTCGAAACTTCTTCCAGCTTTCATACTTCCATTCGATGAAAACAATGTCTCTGCTTTATCATTATGTGGAGCTAAGAAATGCAGTTCAGAATTTAACTCAGAGCCCCGGAAACACATATCCTCCACCCTGGATCCAGAGTTCTGATTGGATTGAAAATCCACTGGTTTGTTCTTTTTATCCTTGGGTGACTCAACATCTGTCTCCACTTCTGATTCACTATTGATGGGTGCTGAATTTTGTTGTTTCCTTTTTGATCGAGCGCGCCTATTCTGGAACCAATTGTAGACATTTGTTTCAGAGATTTGGCCATGCTGGCTCAGTTCAGAGGTTATCTCCTTGATTTTTTGCTTGCTTGGAGTTCCATTACCCTGATCAAATATACGCTCCAGGATCTGAAGCTGCACGGGTGTTGGAGTCCATCGCTGTCTAGAGGTGATTTTGTGGCCAGCAGATGTCATTAATGACTCGCAGTATAGATTGCCCAGCCCAATCCCTGCTAAGGCAATGAAATCACCGATTTTTAGACAATTCGGAAGAGCTAAACAAACTTCATTGAAGAATCTAATAGGTCTATGAACTTTATGAAGGAAATATGATATTCACGTCTGTGAGAAATCTGGGATCCACTTGAGGTAGGGCAATCCAGTCCCTAACGCACCATTACATCTGATAAACATCAATTCATTCCAATAAAAAAACAATATTAAGTATTCGACCCACATTTGAGGCAAAGCAAGAACTGATTTATAACATAGCTGTAAATTAAGTTAATATTGGGAAGAAGATAATGTGGTGATAGTTATGACATGCTAATAATCAAACAACATACATGGGGAAGAGCCCTTAAATCCAATTGACAAGATAACAGTAGTATATTGAAACTCCATCTTCTCCAAAGGTCAAGGAAATGAAATAATTAATTCTGTATAGCTTGACTTGTTAAGTGAAAAAAAGCGGGATTGATAAAAACAAAAGATTATTTTCAAATGAACTTTAATGTGATTGAGTTAGAAGTCAAGACTCGATGATGAAGGACTGAATTAAAAATTTCAGAATACCACATCGTTCCTCAGATTAAGTGAAACGATTAAATCTCCAGATGCAAGTTCCCTCAGTATATTTTCAACATCTTAATTAATGGTGAATCGGTGATATCTCAACCTATACATAATTGACACTTCACTTTGTCAAATAGACTTGGCCTACGAGTTGGCCAGCGGTAGGAAAATCTGAATTTCTTGTCCACATGTTCACGAAACCACACAATGTTGTGCCGTACAATATTCAGTTATGCAGCGTGGCAGCATAAGAAGTGAAGCTTTGTAGCATGGTCTCCAGAGAAGGATCCATTTATACAAAAATGAAAAATCAACAAACAAGATGAGAATAAGAGAAAAATGGAAGCAGCCGGGTTTGAGCAGTGAGTGAAGAAATTTTACCAAACAACCATTTTCCCTCTCATCAACCTACTCTAGATTGAAGAGAAGACAGCAGTGGAAACAGTGAATTATGCAAACCAAATATGAGCGAATGCATGGAATTGGGCATAATCATGAATATTCAATGTAACAAACAGAAAACCTCACAAAAATTCCCTGAAAAACAAACATAATGCTCTTCAAGATTTTAGCCGAGTAAACAAAGACTACACAGGAGAACCCTAAAAGAAGATATATTCCCAAAAATAGTGAGCCAAAAACTATACTAACGAGTAATCAGTACGATCACTGTTAGCTTATCCACTACCAGCGACCCCATAATCAAGTGAAACTCGGCAAGATTTAAACACAAAGCAGAAAGATAGAGTAAATGAGAGAGAAGGAAGAGAGACCAGCAAGATCTTGGCGGGCAGTGAGGGTCTTGTGCATCTCAACAAGCTGCTCGCAAATAGTGGCGTAAACCGCAATTTGCTTACGAAGAGTCTCCAATTGCTCATCAGTCATCACTTTCACATACAAAACTCCACCATTCTCAACCAGACCAACATTACCACTCTGGCGGTCATCTCCGTGGGAATGTTGTGGCTGTTGGAACGGCAGGTGCTGATGTTGCTCTGGTTTTTCCCATTCCATCATAGTCTGGAACACTGTATCACTGTTTCTCTGTCTTGAATATCGAATTAAGAGAAGGGAAGAGGAGGAAAGGGAGGGGAAGGTATGTCAGAGAGAGACAAAGATGCAGCAAAAGAAAAAGGGCGTGGATGAATTTTGTCTGTTGGTGACTTTTTGAGTGGGTATAATATCCAGTTAGTGTACGTTAGCAGTTTATTCATGTCGTGCGCCTTACCCTATTTTTATTGTATTCTCCGAGGTCGATGATGAAAACTAGTACGAACTAAATTACATCAATGGCCTTTTGAGTTAACTTAATTACACCCATAACCTCCCCTATCTTTCCTTTATCTACTTTTATACTAATTCTCAATTTAATCTATGTAAGTTTATTTTTTAATCAAGTCTTTCGACAAGTTAAAATGTTATGACTTATCATTCTCAAAAAATCATAAATAGATGGGTTGTTGTTACAATTTTCTCAAATAATGATACCCACAATTTTATCAAAGTTTATTACAAATTTTATAGGGATTGAGTATATTATATAGATAATATCGATGATATGATCATTGATACTAATATTTCAATATGATCTGTTAGTATGTGTTAACGTGTACACAATTTATTTACATGAACTATTAACTAAATATGAGAAGTCATTTTTATTTTCCCTTGAGTTTAGATCACAATAAAACATGAGATCTTTTTAGAGAAAGCATGATACTCTATTATTAATCTTATGTGAGGGGTCATGATTTGTCGAGCTGAGCTATTTTTTATCAAAATCTAGGTTAGATCATTTTATCATTTTTTCAAGAGTTAGATCAAATCAACACATTTTTTTAACCCAACTAATTTTTGTTATGACCAATTAAAATGGTTGTAAAACAATGTGACATCTCAAATTTACTAACTACACCTCTCCTATTTTGCAAAATAGAAGAGGATTTGTTTCCTTTTTGGCATATTTGACCATTAATTTTATTTTCAATAATCAAAAGAGAAGAGGATTTTTTTGTCAAGAATAAGACACCTGGTTTCAGGTGTGGAAAAAGCAGAAAAAGGAGCAGCTGGCTGACACCAGGGGGATTTCTGTCAGAGTTTAACTGTCAGCTACCTTTTGCCCACTCTACAGTGTACTCTAATTACCTATTCTTTTCAATGTCGGATTTAAATTCAATCCCAAACACCCCAACCCAAAAAATCATATTCTAGAGTTTTTTTTTTTAATCTCTCGAAAACTTTCCTGCTAGATTTGAGCCGCTAATTTATACTTATAAATTATTTACATTTACAGACTAAATGTAATAATATATAATTTATTTCCAGTGCATAAGTTCGGTAACATTCTTATTAAATTTTAGAGTTAATTATGCTAACACCTCTGATAATTTATTTAAATTATATAGACACTCTCTACATTTTTAAAAAGTATACAGACATCTCATATACTTCACATTTTATAATATATAAATCAAATTTCTTAACACAAAATTTTAACGGTAGTTAAATGGAGACTATAAATGTCCTAAAATATCTATATCTCAACTTAAAATCTGAATTTAATCCTAAGACACATTAACTAAGTAATTCAATTATAATCATATCAAATTACAATGCATCCTACTCATAAACTTTATTCAAAATTTGGTACAATTCTTGATTGAATTTCTTAATTAATGTATATTTGGATGAAGTTTTGGGTTCAAACAAGGGTATGGTTTTTTGGACATTTCAATGTTCATTTAACTGTCGTTAGAATATTCTGTTGAAGAATTAGACCTATTTATTATAAAATGTAAAGTATAGGGAGGTCTGTGTAATTTTTAACTATAGATGGGTGTCTGAGTAAATTAGATAAATTACATAGGATGTTGGCATAATTTTCTTTAAAGTTTACTTAACAAACTTGTCTGAGGAATTTAGATTACTACTTGTATTCAAGTTTTCTTTTCTGGTATATTTAAGGCAAAACCAATATCAGATGCAGATTGGGTTTTGGACCATATGAACCAATGTGTGGATGATCTCACCGATGATGACTTACTTAGGGATATCATTATGGAGTAGCTAAAGTGTGTAATTTTTTTCCTTGGGAGACAGTAAATCCCCATGACCCGACGACATATCATGTATATTCTATCAGAATAATTGGAGTCTTATCTGCAATGACTTATTGGGAGTTGTCAAAGAGTTCTTTCAGAGTTTCTATTTGCCCAATGCTATGAATGAGACCAACATTGTGCTATTTCCTAACTCATAACCCCTCCCAATTCAGGCCTATTGTGCTTTACAATTTCTCTTAGAAGGTATTAGACTCAGTAAGCCTTTTCACTCACTTAGCACAAGCAGTGTGCTTACCAAGTCTCCAGTTCAACATCCAACTCAACCTCCCTCACTCAATACATCATCAAATATATCTTGCTCAGAAATAGAAAGGAGTTCGGATGATATTATTACATATGGCAGTGGCGGAGCTCAAGTAAGGTGTATTTTGCTAGTCACAAAAGGACAAAATTGGTTAGAGAGAAATATTCTTCAGTTTTCAATTCTGGACAGCAAGCCTTTTTTCGTTCTTCTTCAACCTTCTTTATATCTTTGCCTTGCTCATTTTTTGCTTCGGTAATCTGTAAGAAATTATACTAAAATATCAATATACCAGTAGATTTTCCACTAGTTTTCCTTTTCTCTAAATTATCTTATATGGTATCATTGCCTTAAGGCTAAAGCCATGAGCAACTCGACTAAAACAAGTGGAAACGCCATGCCTACAAATAATTGTGAGATTCTTCCAGGTAATCAATTTTCAGCATCTTTCAATTCAACATTATCCATCAAACTAGATAGGAGCAACTTCATTCTTTGGAAATCTCAAGTCATACCAGCAGTAGTAGGACATTGCCTGGATGACATTTTATTTAGTGAAAAAGAATGCACACCTAAGTTCAATGAGAAAGGTGAGGTTACCACTGCCTACAAAATGTGAGTTATGTGTGATCAACTGTTACTCAGTTGGCTAAGAACAGGCATGACTGGAGGAGTGTTGGGGTTTGTTATTAACTACAGAACCTCAAATGACGTATGAACCTCTTTATAAAGGAATTTTGCTAGTTCTTCCTAAGCTAGGCTAATGTTTTTGAAAAGACAACTGCAAGATTCAAGCAAAGAAAACATAACTATAAGTGAATATTGTGATTATGTAAGATCATTAGCAGATTCCCTTGTTGCAGCGGGGCAACCGGTGCAAGAAAAATATCTTAATCTTCATATTCTAGTGGACTAGGTCTAGAATATGACTTAGTTGTAGTTAATATAAATTCTAGGAGTTTTAGCACGCGTTTAGAAGATGTTCAATCTCTGTTAATGAACCATGAAAAATTTAACTTAGCAAATGCTCTAGCTGTCAAAGCCATTGCCAACCTAGTAACTTCAAACAACAATGCTAGAAAAGGTTCAAATTTTTTTTAGGAACAACAACAACACCAACAGAGGAAACAACAATTTCTCTTCAAATGGTCCAAGATTTTTCAATGGTCGAGGAGAAAGAATGGGTGCCAAGTTTTGCAGAAATTGGAACAGACTGATCTGTCAAGTTTGTGGTAAGCTAGGTCATGGAGAAAACATATGTTATTACAAATTTCACAAGAATGCCAACCCCAACTATCAAGTCCCACCACAACACACAACTCCAACTCACTTTCAAGCTTCTCATGCAGCTTTCAGTATGCACAGTGGCCCTAAATATGCCTGTGACTCTTTCTTGTATGTGGATAGTTGGGCAAACAACTATGTCACCTCCGACTTTGGCAATATGAGCATTGCACCTAAATACACAGGACCAGACAGACTTGAAGTTGGTAAGGGTACTCTCTTGCCTATAACTCACACTAGACTTATGAATTTATCAACTAAAGGCCCTTCCCTTTCTCTTAAATACGTGTTATGTGTGCCTGCTATTACAAATAATCTTGTTAGTGTTTCTAAATAAACACATGACAATAATGTCTTCATTGAATTTCATTATCTTTATTGTCTTTTGAAGGACAACCAAACATGGAAGGTACTTCCTCAAGGGAAGCTTAAGGAGGGACTATATTAGTTGATTCCACCACATGACAGAAGAGCTACTGCTTTAGCTTACTCAATTGTTTCGAAGTTTCCCACTGTCTACTCTATCTACTGTAATGACAAATGCCCTAGGTTTATAAATAAGTTAGACACATCTAGAGGCATTTCTAGGATAAAGTCTAGTTGCAATTTGAATTCCAAAAGTTGTAATCAAGTCACAACAGTTTCTAATAAGAAAAACACATTACTGGCAAATTCTATCTTGGATTCAAATACCTTATGGCACTTAAGACTCGGTCATCCCTCTCCCCTAGTTTTGTCTAAAGTATTTAAATAATTGCATCTAAGCATTCCCACCTCACTAAGGCAATTATGTGAATCATGTCAACTTGGCAAGACGTATGCACTTCCCTTTCCAAACATACAGTCAACTTACTCTCAACCCTTAGAACTCATTTACACTGACATTTGGGGTCTTTCTGCCACTATTTCTAGGGAAGGCTTTGAGTACTATATTCACTTCATTGATGCTTACAGCAAGTACACCTAGGTTTACCCTTTGTAAGTCAAGTCTCAATCCATTAACATCTTTTTCCAATTTAAACTTATATTTGAAAAATAATTTGGTTTACCTATTAAAATTGTGCAAACAGACTGGGGAGGTGAGTTTAGACCTTTCAAAACCTATTTAGCTTCCCAAGGCATTGCCCTAAGATATCATTATCCCTACACTCACCAGTAAGATAAGGTTGCAGAGAGAAAACATAGACATCTAATTGAGACCACTCTTACCCTCTTAGCTCAAGCTTCTGTTCCCCGTAAATTCTGGTGGGATGTTATTTTGTGTGCTGCCTATATTATAAACATGTTACCTACTGTTACTCTACAATTTTAGTCTACTTTTGAGAAGTTATTCAAAAAAACCCCTAACTATATCACTCTTAGGGTATTTGGGTGTTCTTGTTATCCATACTTAAGGGCATATAACTCTCACAAGCTAGAATTCAGATCCTCTGTCTGTGTGTTTCTAGGTTACTTTCTCATTCACAAAGGATACAAATTCATTCATCCCTCAGGCAGAGTCTACATTTCTAGACATGTTGTGTTCAATGAACGTGAGTTCCCATTTTCTACTCCTTCGTTTAGACAGTTTTCCTCTCATGCCACTCTTTCTATCTCTTGTTCTAGCCTACCTTTTGTGCCCTTCACAGTGCCCAGCAATGCAGCAGCTCCTCCTTCATCTGGTGGTTTATAATAACAGGATCCTCCCTCAACTTCCACTGATATAAGTCCTTCTACTTCTAACTCCTCTACACCAGAGATTCCAACTGTTACCTACCCACCAAACCTCTTTGATATATCCAACAGACTTTCCATTCTGCTTACATTTGATCATGTTCGAACTGCCTCTCCTGTTAACTCTCCAAAACTAATTCCAAATTCCCTTTTATCCATACATACTTGCTCATTAGAGCTAAGACATGCTCACTTAAACCAAAACTATTGTTTGTCTCTAAATATCCTTTCCTAGATAACTCCATTTCCAATGAACCATTATCGACAAAGCAAACCCTTAATGATCCCTTGTGGCTTCAAGCAATGCAGGAAGAATTCAGAGCTCTTCAACTCAATCATACATGGGATTTGGTTCCCTACTACCCAACAATGAATCTCATTGGTAACAAGTGGTATATAAGGTGAAATTAAACTTAAATGGCACTGTTTAGAGATTGAAAGAAAGGCTTGTGGTTAAGGGCTTTCACCAAACACCTAGGGTTAACTTCAATGAAACATTCAACCCTATGATAAATCATAACACTATTAGAATAGTGCTTACTCTTGCAGTTATCTTTAATTGGCCTATCCAACAGCTTGATGTCAATAATGCATTTCTTAATGGTATGCTCACTGAAGCTGTTTTCATGGACCAACCTGTTGGTTTCATCGATCAGTCAAAACCCAATCATGTTTGCAGGTTAATAAAGCTATATATGGTATGAAGTAAGCCCCAAAAGCCTGGTTTGACAAGCTTAGATCTACTCTTCTTCAATGGGGCTTTGTTAATGCAAAATCTGATGCGTCCTTTTTCATTCTAGCTCAAGGTTCTAATCTGATTTATATACTATTATATGTGGATGCTATCTTAGTAACTAGTAACAACAAGTCTCTCATCAGCACATTTATCCAGAAACTCAACTCTTGCTTTGCTATCAAGGATCTTGAGCCTATTCACTATTTCTTAGGCATTGAGGTGGTTAGGACAGCTCGCGGTCTCTCTGTCTCAATCTAACTACATCAGTGACCTTATTCACAAGACAAAAATGGATGGTGCAAAGCCTACCTCTAGTCCTACTAGTGCTTCTATCAAGCTATCTCTCAATAATGGTGACCCTCTTCCTGTTGTAACTCTGTACTGAAGCACAGTTGGTGCTCTCCAATACCTCACACTCACCAGAGTTGATCTCTCATTTATAGTTAACAGTCTTAGTCACTTCATGTAGAATCCAAACATTACTCATTGGGAGGCCTAGAATAGAGTTCTTAGATACATCAAGTCAACTATTCGTGAAGGCACTTGCATTAAACCATCCACTTCTCTTCATCTTCAAGCCTTCTCGGACGTTGATCGAGCTAGCAATCTAGATGACAGAAGAAGCACATGGGGGTATGTTATCTTTCTTGGAGGTTCTCTCATTTCATGGTTTTCAAAAAAGCAGAACATGGTGTCTCGATCTAGCACTGAAAGTGAATATCGATCTCTTGCCAACACAGTTGCTGATCATTTAGATCAGATCCTTACTTCATGAGCTTCACTTCAATCTTCTTAGTCCTTCTACTATCTAGTGTGATAGTTTGAGTGCAGCTGCCTTGGCCTATAATCCAATTATGTATGCTTGATCCAAACACAATAAGATTAATCTCCATTTCATTAGAGATCAGATTCTGTCTAAGGATTTATAGGTTTTTTATGTGACATCTCATGATCAAACCGCATACATCTTCACCAAGACTCTATCTAAGGACAAATTTTTGTTTCTGAAGTCAAAGCTCCATGTGTGATCCTCCCCCTTTCGCTTGAGGGGGATATTAGACTCAGTAAGCCTTCTCACTCACCTAACACATGCAGTCTGCTTACCAAGTCTCTAGCTCAACATCCAACACATCCTCTCTTACTCAATGAATCATCAAATATATCATGGTCAGAGAAAGGAGTTCGAATGATATTATTACATACGGCAGTGGCTGAGCTCAAGTAGGGTGTACTGTGTCAGTGACAAAAGGAAAAAATTGGTTAGAGAGAAATATTATTCAGTTTTCAAATCTGGATAGTAAGGCTATTTTCGTTCTTCTTCAACCTTCTTTATATCTTTACCTTGCTCGTTTTTTGCTTCAGTAAGAAATTATAGTGAAATATCAATATACTAGAAGCAATATACCAGTAGATTTTCCACTGGTTTTCCTTTTCTCTATTTTATCTTATACAAGGTTATAGCCAAGATCATATTTCTAAGACTCAAACCTTTTCTTAATTCTTTTATTAATGAATAGAAAGGTGCTTTCATCAGTAGTAGACATATTCAGGATAATATACTAATTGCTCAAGAGAGGTTTTACCATATTAAAAAAAGAAAGGGAAAAGAGGAATTCTTGCTTTAAATCAGATATGATAAAAACTTATGACAGAATTGACTATTTTTTCTTATAAAGCCTTTCCATAAGATGGGGTTCAATGAGAAATTTATTACTCTTATCATGATATATGTGAATTTCTACTAAGTATATCTTTTTACTTTGGCCGCCTTAGTTTCCTGGTGAATCCGAGCAGAAGTCTTAGACAAGGTGATCCTTTATCACCTTATCTTTTTATATTGGTAACTCACTATTTGTCTAGAGTTATTAAAAGAGTAGTTGGGGATGGAAGAATTAAAGCTGTGAAAATTAAGAGGAATAGCCCACCTATTTCACATTTATTCTTTGCATATGGCAGCCTCTTCTTCTGTCAAGCTGATATTAGTTCTTGTGCTGCCTTAAAAGATTGCATTGGCAGGTTTTGTAGTGCTTCATGCCAAAAAATTAGTTCATCTAGAGTTGTTCCTGATTCAGCAAAAATGTTCATCCTGATAAGCAAAGAGAAATAGTTGATATCCTGGATATTCCCATTTCAAGTGAGGTAGGTAATTACCTTGGTCTTCACACAGATTGGGGCCATTACAAAGCTAATGTTTTTTCCATGCTCTCTCAGAATCTTGACTAGAGAACATCACTTTGAAAAACCAAGCTTCTCTCTTATAGAGGCAAAGATATGTTGCTTTAGTCAGTGGCTCAAGCCATCCCAATTTAAGTCATGAGTACATTCAAGCTTCCTAAAAGAGTTTGCAAAAATATTTAGGATGTCATCTTAAAATTCTAGTGGAGTTGAAATGGAGAGCAGCAAGGTATGCGATGGTACTCTATGAAGAAGTTCTTCAATAGTAAGGATAAATGAGGTTTTGGGTTCAGAGAAATTGAGTCTTTCAACCTTTCCATATTAGCCAAATAAGATTGGAACCATATCCAGCATCAGAGATCCTCTCTTCCATAGTGATAAAAAGTATATACTTTCCCCATTCTAGTTTCTTTAATTCCCATTCTTCCAAGTGTGGATTCTGGGCTTGGAGGAGTCTTTGGCAAGGGAAAGAAGAAATTAGAAATAATGTCATTTGAAGATTAGGCAATGGAGATTCTATAAATATATGGGAAGATAAATGGCTAGCTAGTGGAAGTGACCTTTCTCGTTTCAGGAATACTGAACTTACAAAAGTTGCAGATTTAATGTCTTTGGGAAGATGAAATATGGATAAAATCAAGGCTATTTTTTCTCCATTGATCTGTAATGAGATTCTTTCAATTAACCTCTCAAAAGTCGTTTGGTACGATTAAATAATAATCCTGGAAAAATTTATTGAAAATTTTAAGTGGTAAAGTTAGATGACAGTAATATATTTTAAATACGAGAAAGTATCTTTTAACATGATATAATTATTTCTTAAGAACATGATAAATTGGTAAAATAAAATTATTTTCTATACTATTCAAATAGCACTAAGATTTTAATATTAAATAGGTTATTATTATTACTATTTCACATTTAGTTTAGTGTAGAATAATTTTTAAAAATGATGGTATATTTATTTCAACGTTAATATTAATTTAAAATTATATGGACAATTTAATTTGGTTGAACACATGCGAATCACGTACATGCCGAGTAGTATATTGAAATGGACTTAAATGGACGAAACTTTTTATTCTCTTTTTAACCCTTCAAGTCTCCTTAAAATATAGTTCACTTTGCATTTAATATAATGAGCTATTATGAAATCTTATTTTCTATTCAATGATAATTTGTTTAGAATAGTTTTGTAAAATTAAATAATTTTTATAATATTTTACAATTAGAAATGTAAATATCCATAAAGATGAATTTTAATGAATTTTGAGATTATTCATTAACAATAGTGATTATTCGTTAGATATTTATAAAACTAAATATTATGTAATATTCATGTTATCGCAACATGAAAATTCATATAAATGAATTGAGAGAAATATTTTTGAATAAGATAAAGTATCTCTTTATATAATAAAATCTTAAAAATTATCGAATAATCAATTTTATATTTTATTCAAATAGCAATGATATATTGTGCAATTTTAACATTATTATAAACAAGCGAACTTATTATTACTATTACTATTTTACTTTTAGTTTAGATGTACACTTATTTACAAAAATAATATTTATTTTAACGTTTATTAGGTTCAAATTCTACATGTATTTTAAATTACTTTAACACGCGTAAAGCATGTACGTTCTGGACTAGTGTATATTATATTAAAATAAGTTTAAAGGGGAAAATTTTTTATTTTCATTTTTGCCCTTTAAAGTCTATTAAAATATAGTACAGATTAGGTATTCCACTTCTTTCCTCATTTAATTCATTTGATAATGTTTAATTTTGTATTCAATGATAGTTTATTTATAGTTAGTAAAATAAAATATTTTGATAATATTATGTAATTAGAGACTTGAATATCCGTAAATTCATTTTAAGATTTTTTATGACTAATATTTAATTATAAGTCAATAATAATTTCTCCGGTATAAATTTATATATTAAATATTCTCTAATATTTATGTTATCAGTAACATAGAATTTCATATACGTGAATTTATAGAAAGACGCTAATATATTTTAGATACGAAAAAGTATCTCTTATCATGATATAATTATTTCTTAAGAATATGACAAATTGATAAATAAAATTATTTTCTATACTATTCAAATAGCACTAAGATTTTAATATTATAAATAGGCTATTATTATTACTATTTCACTTTTAATTTAGATTAGAATAATTTTTAAAGATGATGGTATATTTATGTCAACGTTAATATTAATTTAAAATTATATGTATAATTTAAGTTAATTGAATACATGCGAAGCATGTACGTGTTGAGTAGTATATTGAAATGAACTTAAATGGGTGAAACTTTTGATTCTCATTTTAACCCTTCAGGTCTCCTTAAAATATAGTACAACCTAATAATTTCACTTTGACATTTTATATAATGAGCTATTATGAAATAATATTTTCTATTCAATAATAATTTGTTTAGAATAGTTTGTAAAATTAAATATTTTTTATAATATTTTATGATTAGAATCACAAATATCCATAAAGATGAATTTAATGAATTTTGAGATTATTATTTAACAATAGTAGTTATTCGTTATATATTTATAAAATTAAATATTATGTAATATTTATTTTATCGAAACATGAAAATTCATACAAATGAATTGAGAGAAATATTTTCGTATATGATAAATTATCTCTTCATATAATAAAATCTTAAAAATTATCGAATAATCAAATTTATATTTTATTCAAATATCAATGATATATGGAACCCTCCGTTATAGTTGCTTCAGAAAGAGATAATTGTGCAATTTTAACACTAGTATAAACAAGCGAATTTATTATTACTATTACTATTTTACTTTAATTTAGATGTACAATTATTTTTGAAAATAATATTTGTTTCAACGTTTAATATTAGTTTCAAACTCTACATGTATTGTAAATTACTTTAACACGTGCGAAGCATGTACGTTTCGGCTAGTCTATATTATATTCAAATGGGCTTAAATGAAAGAAATTTTTTATTCACCTTTTGCCCTTTAAAGTCTATTAAAACATAACACAATTAGGTATTTCACCTTCTTTCTCATTTAATTCATTTGATAATTTTTATTTTATTTTTATCCAAAAATAATTTGTTTATAGTTAGTAAAATAAATTATTTTGATAATTCTATGTAATTAGAGATGTGAATACCCGTATATTGACTTTAAGATATTTTATAAATAATATTTAATTATAAGTCAAGAGTTATATGTTCATTATAAATTGATGAATTAAATATTCTGTAATATTTATGTTATCAGTAACATGAAATTTCATATGCATGAATTTATAAAAAGATACTAATATATTTTGAATGTGAGAAATTATCTCTTAATATGATATAATTATTTCTTAAGAATATGACAAATTGATAAAATTGAATTATTTTTTATAGTATTCAAATAGCACTAAAATTGTTATACTATATACAAGCTATTATTATTATTATTATTATTATTATTATTATTAGTATTTAACTTTTAGTTTGGATGTAGAATAATTTTTAAATATAATGGTGTGTTTATTTCAATGTTAATATTAATTTAAAATTATATCTACATTTTAAATTGGTTGAATACGTGCGAAACACGTATGTGTCAACTAGTATAATAAGATGGACTTAAATTGGAGAAAATTTTTATTCTCATTTTTACCCTTTAAGCCTCCTTAAAATATAGTACAACATAAAAATTTTACTCTGTCATTTAATATAATGAGCTATAATGAAATATTATTTTCTATTTAATAATACTTTTTTATAAATAGTTTTTAACATTAAATATTTTTTTAATAATATTTTACATTTAGAAAACGTAAATATCTATAAAGATGAATTTCAATAAATATTGAGATTATTTTTAAGTCAACAATAATTTATTCATTAAATTTATAAAATTACATATTATATTATAATTTTTGTTACCGAAATATCAAAATTCATATAATTAATTAAGAGAATGTTTTGAATAAGATAAATTATCTCTTTGTATAATAAACTCTTAAAAAGTTTCAAATACTCATTTTTATATTATTTAATATCAATGATATATTGTTCAATTTCAATAATATTATAAACAAGCATATGTATTTATTATATTATTATTTTACTTTAAATTTAGTATTATAATTATTTTTAAAAATAATATTTTTCAATGCTTAATATTAATTTTAAATTCTACATATATTTGAAATTACTTTAACATGTGGAAGCACCCACTTTTCGACTAATATATTAAAATGGACTTAAAAGGAGAAAAACTTTTAATTCTCCTTTCTACCCTTCAAGTCTCCTAAAAGTATAATACAATTTAGAGTTTTTACATATTTTCTCATTTAATATAATTTATATAATAAAATAGGATTTTTTATTTAGTATAATTGTCATAAATAATTTATAAAATTAAATATTTTTGTAATATTATGCACATAGAAACATAAATATCAAAGATTTTTTTTATGAATTTTGAGGTTATTTTGGGTCAACAATAATATTTAGATTATCAGAATATGTAAATTCATATAAATGAATTTAGATAAATATTTTTGAAAAGGATGAATTATCTCAATAATATGATAGAATCTAACAACTTGACGAATGATTAATTTGTATATTATTTAAATAGTAATTATACATAGTAAAGTTTCAGTAATATTATTCACAAGCTAAGGTTTTTATTTTAACATTATTATTATTTTGAAATTTTATGTCTAATTTAACTTACCTAAAACATGCAAAGCACGTATTTTTTGCTAGTGACATCAAAGGGCTAATTTTACGAAACACTAGAAATCAAATAAGTGATGAACCTAATCATCCACTTTATTGTAGCTCTCTATTCAATAAAAGGTAAATGATGCCATTACATGTGACTTTTCATATGCGTCACAATTTAGTCATTGAATTTTTAAACAAAATATTCAAGTGATTTAAACTTTAATAGTAAGTACTAATATGTAACATATACACAAGTACTAAACTTGGAGAAACATTTTTAAATGATAATGTTCCTATTGATATTTTAAATTATCTTATTTGCACATCAATTAATATGGTAGGTCACATATATTTCCTATCAAAACTAATTAAGTTTCATTCTTAGGAAAATGAAAAAAATATTTTTATCTTTCCTATCATTATTATAGTTGTTCATTCTTTATTGCATTCACACGAAAGAATAGAATTCTATCTCTAATGTCCATCTTATTCCCCTCCCTTGTAAAATCTTCATAATTCCACTCATTACATTTTATATTTTCACTGATCTACTTTAACTTTGAATTGCCTTGGTTTCTTTAACATCAAATTCATAAATTTTATAATATACTTTATTATTTCAATTAATTATATCTTATCATTTAAGAAAGTCTAGATTCATAACTAACTAGTAGTTTAATTCAGTGTGTTAGGTTTCACCAGTTAAAAAAATTATGTTCATCATTGAAATCTCAAAGAATATGAAAATATTTTTTTAGAATACTTAATTGAATTATTTAAAATATTTAAATAGTTGCTCATGTTAAAAACTTCTAAATAATTTACATAATCAGGTACAATACACGTAATAAAAGGCTAGTAATTCATAAATTTATAACCGTGAACATTTGTAGTCCATATATATTCACTTTTAGGGTTACCCTCGGTTTAGGAAAATAAATATATATTTCATAGACATTTTTTTATAAAGGTTTTATAGACATCCTTTTAATCACTAAATTACGACTTCTAATTCTAATTCACTAGGTATTATAATTCTTTTTTTATAAAGAAACAAGATTTAAGACATGATCAAAATCACCATATGAATTAATAAAGTAGGCGGTCACATGATACACGTAAGTTTATTTTTAAGTCACATAAATTATCAGACCACTGTGTTCGTCTCATACGTGAGTATTCTTTATTTTCAAATTAAAGAATTTGAGTGGCATGGTTTTCTTTTTCATTTCTAGACTTATTAATTATATCAGAAAGTATAGGGTGTCATTTTCTAAGGTGCATGTGATCCAAAAACATGTTTGCATAATTTAAATGGATATTAAGTGAATTTGGCAGATAATCCAAGACTTTGATTCTTTCTAATTTCAAAATCAATTAGGTAAAGACATAATTTATCAAATAAACCATCATTTTTGCCTAAAGGGTTTCGATTTAGATTAGATTGACTAAGCATTTTAAATCCCATTTTTTAAATTAATTTAACATTTCGTTTTTAACACGTGTAATCACTTAAGGGTTAGATTTGCTTAAAATTAACTTGTTTTAAGTGTAATAAAAACAAATTTAGGACTATAACCAGACATGTGCATGTGCCCTCTCCACCACCGCAGCATTCGGGTCAATATTTGAGGTTGGCAGCCGGCAAGATATTTATATCTTTAAAGATAATCACATTTTATGTCCACAAGATGATTGTGTTTAGGTTATGTGTTTATAATGGATATAAATATAGCAATGCTCTTATCTGGACGTCCATATATTATTAACATACGAGCCTAAAATTATTGTCATAGAATGAGTAATACGGGCATAAACAGTTTTCTGTTTCTCAAAAATTGTAATTGATAGGATAGAAAGAATACTTCACATGCATAAAACTATTGCAAATCACTATTGGGTTAATCTCTCATACAAAGTGTCAATTAATTTGAGAGACGTGGCAGTAAAAAAAACAAAAAATGATTGCAACCCATTATAAAGTAATATATGGCGTAAACAATGAGAGAAACTGATTTTCCCTCACCATTACCTTTCAATTGTCATTTACAATGTTCTAAAATCCTTTCTTTGTATGACAATATCATCCGGATGTCCATAGGAGAGCACCGTTTATATATATATATGTGTATGTGTGTGGACAAAACATATGAAAATGAACTATTATTGCAATCCATTATAAAGCAAATATGACGTAAACAGTGAGAGAAACTGATTTTCTCTCTCATATATCCCCTCTCCTAAAATTCAATTACGCTCGGCTTTAATTATCTTTTCTCCCTCATCTCTCCTAAAATTTATATCTCCACAACAAAATCTTCTCTCTCCTCTCTCATAAATAAATATCTTCAAAATTTTGTTTCTCTCCTCTCCCATAATTTTGAAAATTCTCTCTCAACTATCCCAATTTTTTTAAAAGTTCTCCCTCATCTCTCCCCATATTTTCCCAAAATTTTCTAAGACCCGTGTGTATATTTATACACCAATGTATATAATAATTTTACACATATGTATGTAACCTATATACATATATGTGTGTAAAGTGTGTGTTATATGTTATAACATATATACATATATGTTGGCATACGTACGTTATAATACAATAACACATTCGTATATATGTTATATATGTATGTATATATAACATGGGTGCATGTAATGTGTGTGTGCACATTTACATATATAAATAATATACATATTCACATATAAACGATATATAATACTATTGTATATACACATATACATATACGTATGGAGAGAAAAAAGTTGAAATGGGAGAGAGAATGAGAGAAAGAGAGAAATACAGAGAGATATAGAGATAGGGTGTTATAAAGAGAAAACATAAGAAAATGTCTTAAAAATTTGAAAGGGACAAGGTGTGTTTGGTTTGGGGGCAGTTACTAAAAATAAGAGTGGGTTAAAAACTTGTGTAGCAAAAGGTTATGAAAGTAACCATACACTTAAAAAATAGTAAATTTAATCAATTTGAATATTTGAGTTAATATTTATGGAAAATCGCTATATATAGATATATTACAATAATTAAAGATATTCTTGTATTTAAAATATGAAAGTTGTCTAAACACTAATGTTTCTAAACAAGATTGCAGTTTTTACCACAGTTTTACCCCGATTTTCTTTGTCTGATATAACAACAACCAAAATATATTATTTTTACATTTTTTTGTCTTGTCCCGAGCCAGTCGAAGGACAATGGTCTGCGTTTTTGGACATATGATATGTCCTCCCCATGGAGATAGTATTTTATATAGTATCTAATATCAAAATAAATAATGTAGTAGATAGAAGGTCGAAATTACAATAGATTAATCCGTAAGTTTAATGACCCAATTGAGTCAAGTGACTATAGTTGAAGATGGTAAAATTATATATTTAATAAATAATTATAACCTGTAATACAAAGATTGGATGGGATAATTCAATGTTTTTGTGTTTGTTCAAACTATGATTTTGCCATGATATCGTTATCTGAATTATTCAATTACTTATGTGATGTTCAATCGTTTAGAATGTTACAATACCAGATACCTCATAAAAAAGAACTATATATTTTTATTTTTGTAATAGAAGTGCTAATCAAATAATTTAATCAATGGATCGACCAAAACTGTTATTTCAACTGTTTATAATGTGATTTTTTACTTTTACGTGAATCGGTATGCATTCATCCGTAATTTATCGTTTAACAAAACAAAATAGTTCAAGGGTCTGGTTTTGTTGCAATTGGAAGTGGAAGTAATAATTGAGTGTGATTTGAGCTAAGACATCAATTAGTCTAAGGTGATGCTGATGCATCGTTTTATATTTGACATTAACAAAAATGACTTTATATAGGACTAGCAATCTTTTAATATCCTAATATAAAAATAGACAAATAATTTTTTAATCATAAAAAATAATTATTGTAAATGGACACACAATAAAAACAAATAAGAAATTACCTATTATACCATTTATTAATTAGGCAAAATTAATCAAGTAAAATTTAATCTCTCTCCCTCCTTATCTATCACTCTCTCTCTCCTTCTCTCACTCATATATATATATATATATAATATGTGTTTATATATATTATATACATATATATACATAAAATATTATACATATACATGTAAATACAATATGTATATATAGACACATACAATATACTTATATATATNATAATTGTTAGATAACTATGAAATTCTAGATATATATAGAGAGAGTATATTAGTAACTACAAAAATAAAAATATTATTAAATTTAAATCAAATTACTAGAATCGATAAATATTTTTTAAAAGTGCTATATTTTTATTTTAAAAAACTTGAAACAAAATTGTATTTAAAATAAAAAAAATTGTCTAGATATCATTAATTCTAGAAGGAAGATCTATTGAACCTAACATACATATAGCAGGCTCAACTCCTAACTTTCATTTGAGTTTGGAATTCGGATCCATATTTTTATTCATTAATATATGAATTAGTGCCGTTGATTGATATCTCAATATGTCAAAAGGTAAAAAATATTAATATTTTCTTCTTTAAAAGTCGATGATCTTTTGTGCAATATCTTTGCTTGGAAATGAATCTGAGAAATTGAAGAAAGTAGAGAGAAATTGTAGATAAGTCCTTTGTCTTTTAGTTCTAATAGAAAATGAATAGGAAATAAGCATAGAAACGGGAAGGAGACTAAAAACTTTATAAGAAAAAATCAAAAGTTTTGAAATTTATATTATTTGACATAACAATAAATAAAATATTTTATAAATTCAGTAATTTTAAAAAAGATTGTGACAAATAGTATATAATTTAGTCATTTTAGAAATTTGAACGAGACAAAATTATAAACAGATTTATAATTTTACAAATAGAAAGGATAAAATAGTTGCGTATATGATAAGTTGATATATACATAATAGAAAATTGCGAAAGGGGGCAATTGCCCCCATACTAGGAGTGTAATTAAAATCGAGAAAATTGACTAGACCGCTCGAACGGGCTGAACTGATGCGGTCCGACCGGTTTTTTCACTTTTGGCTGTTCGGCTCGGTTGTATAAGTTAAAAATAAGCTTGGTTCAAAAATCGCACAGAACCGAACCGAGCCGCACTATATATATACCTATACAAATTTAACCTAATTTTCCCTTCTCGGCTTCTCCAGTTCTCCCCAGTCCACACTCTCGCGTCTCGCCTGACGCTTGCTCGACGCTTTCCAGTCTTCCCTTCTCTAGTTCTCCCACTCTCGCGTCTTGCCTCGCTCAACGCTCTCCCCTTCTCCAGTTCTCCCCACTCTCGCGTCTCGCCTCACTCGACGCTCTCCCATTCTCCAGTTCCTCACTCCTCAGCTCAGACCTCGCTGTCTAGCTCTCCCCTTCTCCTTAGTCCTCAGCTCACAACTCGACAGCTCGATTCGAGAGACAATAGAGGCAACTTGCTCGACTGGTCGACGAATCAGGGGAGATCTGTTTGCTGTTGCTCGACGACAACTCATGCGAGATCTGGTTACTCTGTCTCCCTCTGTATCTTCCATATTTTTTTATCTACACTATTATTTGTTTAGATTATTAGTTGTTCAAAATACATCAAATTTCTGGTACTCAAACGACAAGTTATGTACTGTAAAATGCAACAAAACCATGATAGTAATATATTTTTTTCTGGGTTTGATTTTTTCTCCTTTTTATGTTTTTTTTTTGCAAGTAAAAACCACAAAATCGAATCGAACCGAACCGGGGTTCAGTTTACACTAAACCGTCAGTTCGGTTCTAATATTTAAAAAATGATATTTACGGTTCAATTTCCAAAATATCCTTAAACCGAGTTAAACCGAACCGAATACACCCCTACCTCATTCAAGTGGCCTCGTCCTTACATAGAAATTAAGTTTTTAAGCAAAACTGTGTTTTTAGTTCATGAAACGTGACTCAGTTTTCATTTTAGTCCTTCAATTAAAAAAAATTTAGGTAATAAGCTTTTAGCTTGATTTCCACAAGTCTCTATCATCTACTCTATAAGTAATTATTATGAAAATAGTAACTCGTAAGACGAAAATGATAGTTTGACACATTACATACACAATTAATAATGTTCATGTCATTACACGTATCTCAAAATTTATGATTTTTGTAATTTTTCATTTGCAAGATATATACTAAGGACTTAATTAGGTCAGATTAAAAAGTTTAAGGAATAAATTGATTTAAAAAAATTAGGATCAAATTGAGAATAATGTCAACTTTCAACTTTATTAAGTAGTTTGTTTTCCTAATTTATTAATAAATAATATTTAAATACTATTAAATGTAAATTATAATAATGCTATAATCATCTATAAAAATTCATTTGAACTTTAAATTTTTATTAAATGTTCGAAAAAATAATTTATTTTATCAAGATATTTTGATAAATGAATACAATTGATTCTAAATTTTAATAAAAACATAAATGGCATTAAGATTCATTCTGATTTGATTTTTGACAGTTGAATTTATGAATACAATTGATTCTGAATCTTGATTGTTAGTAAAAATATAAATGGCATCAAGTCTCATTCCAATTTCAATTTATGATAGTTGAAGTTATGTTTGACAGCCCGTCTTGAACTGTATTAGTTCGGTCAAATTAGATTATACTTGACCATTTAACATTGTTATGTATTTGATGCATTATAAAATAAGAAAATTGAACCATAAGGTGGTGGCTCCTCGTTAGACTTTGAGTTTGTTCTACAGAGCTTGTTGGTTCAAGCATGCCCATGCCTAAAAGCAAGGATTACCTGGTCAGCCACGTTAGGACCCGTGGTACTAGTCAGGCAACCAGATTCCAATGCCACAAAAAAAAATGAGAAATAAAAAGAAGCGCAAGACCAACATTACAACTCAAGTGTTAAGGAGCTTGATTTCCTTGGTTAGTGTTAAGAGTCAAATCTTATCATTTTCCTTCATAATTGTGATATATTTATGACTCATTGTCATTTCTTTTTCTACTCTTGATTTTTGCTCTGACATAGGTGTGATGTGGGAGATTGTAATGTAATTACAGGTGGATGCACCGATAATTTGGTCAACCTCTCTATTAAGATTGTATCTATAAAGTAATGTGTAATAATTATTTATGATTATTAAGTTATTTCTCTAATATTTTGTATTACTGAATTTAATGAATGAATGAAAATTTTTTCTACTAATTAAAATGTGTTTATAATTTACTCAAGTCTTGGAATTATTGTCAATGTAAGAAGACTAAAGACAGAGAGATCTTCCAGACAAATTCTTCTAAAATAGTTCAGAATATTATTCGCAGTTTTAAGATCGACTGGGCAATCGAGTTTTCGATTACGACTGTTAGGTTGCATCAAAGGATGCCGGTCTTGGGGCATGAGAGTAGAGACTCTAACAGTTGGCCTAGACATGTTGAATAGAGCAATAACAAATTAGTTTAGAGCAAAATCATTTATCTAGCTATAAATCTAATTGTTACACCTATAAGAGTATTTTCATAATTATTTTAATCTTGAGGTGAATACGAAACTTGACTTAATTAGTTATAATATTTGATATGTCAAGAGAGTGAATTCGAATTGCCGGATAATACATCGACTGTCAAGATCGTGATTCAATTATATTGGAGTTGCGAGATTCACAAATATGAAAATTCGTGGCCATATTGCAAATGCAATAATATCACCTTATGCTTTATTGATGGGTGTGTAAATAAATTAACTTTGACTAAATATTCGATGAAATTAATCATTAAATAAGACATGGTGAATTGCACGAGATAATTCACTGTTATGTCTTTCTTATTCATAGTTAATAAAAGAGTTAAGGAAATAATAACTAGAGGGGTAAAATGGTAAGTATACACCACTATTGTTACTGATATTCACAAAGGATAATATGTTGAAATATTTTGTGGACCATGAAATAAAAAAGTTTTTTGTGCACAAACAGAAAATGTAGCGCGCATGAATCGAGAGTTCATTCGGCAACAGACTTATAGTGGAGTCGTACGATGTCAAGATTAAATTGGTCGGGAATTTATGGAGAGAAATTCACCGAGTATTTGAGTCTTATAACTTTATTCATGTGGGTCCATTCGGTCTCAAGAGTAGCTCATAAGTACAGGAATGAAAAACAACACCAATTGGACAAAAACGTGCTTTGGACCAAGATATATTCCCCGAGCCCATATATGATGAGTGTTGTCACTTAATTAGTGAAGAGCAAGTAATTAATATTCAAATTAACTAATTGGTCATTTTTAAATTATAAGATAATTAGTAAATAAAATAAATTAGTTAATTAATTGATGAAGATCAATTTAATTTATTAATTTGGATTGATGAATTTGAACACAACATTAACTATTATTTTATAAGAAATGAGAATAGGGTTGCATCACTGACCCTAACACAGTATGTGATTACACAGAGTATATAAAACATAGTTTCTCTCCCTCCCCATAGTTGCCGCTGAAATACACAGATGAGAAGGAAAAATCTGATTCTTCTTCTCCAGTTATTTTGAGAGTCTACACTCAATTCCTGATCAACATCCGATTGAGGTATACTTATGAGTCCTACCAGTGGTTGTTAGTGTGAATGATGATTCGAGTTCTACGAAGAGCGAAAAACACAAAGACAATCAATAGAATTTCACCAAGTAAAAAATTCTCCGATATAACATAAGATATAAATCGTTTCTACCTCTATTGAATACATTTAACTAAGTATGTATAATCGTAAGTATGATTTTAATATTTAATATGATTAAATTGATTGATGTAAAAAAAATTATTTTTCACTCATGAATCGTTCATGATTCATTAATTTTTTCTCATATCAATATTTCGTGAGAAAAAACATGTTACGAGCCCAAGTTTTTGAAATTGAAAAATTGAGACCAAGCTTTTGAAGTTGAAAAATTGAGACGTCACCATAATATGAATCGATAGTGAATAAGTCCCCCACACAACATAAAAATTCGCGAGCTTGAATTGTAATATCAATAGAAATTATAAAGTTTGATAAAAAAAGTTTGGCTCAATGTAATACTAGTTGGACGAGATAAAATATATTTAACCGTCTTAATAAGAAGTTTCGAAATATTTTTGTATTGGTGGTAAGACTTCAAACAAAATTACTTGCAAGTTCAAATAATATTTTACATGTATAAAACTACTAAGTAACCAACAATTGTATATATGTGTTTTTTTAACCCATTTTTCTATGTTATAGTATGAAATATGTATGTAGAAATATGTAATGTACATACATAAAAGAGCTTAAAACTCACCCACTCTTAGTTATTAGTTATTAGTTTTTAAACGCATTGAAGCAGTTCTAAATAAACGCAGTTCGTAACTACAAAATTGTTGAGAACATTTTGAAATGTAAAAGCACTCTCAAATTCGATACATTCGATATCCACCAATAAGACTACTAATTCTTCACAACACCGAAGTAACATCTACATTTTGCAAAATACATGCACTTTAACAACCAAATCCAGCCATTGGACATTAACAAAAAACAAAAGCATTTAACAACTAGCAGATTGTTATACATCAGATCAATTCAATCTTTGTATAGGATCAAAAAAACATAGAAAGATCTGCCAAATAATAATAATAATTAGGAATTTCCCGAGAAAAAATTTAAGAAAAAAAAACCTTACAGTTACAGGTCATTTACAATATGAATATAACCCTTATAACCCAATTATATTAGACACCATGAAGAACATATATACATGCAAAAACAAACCATTTAACACATATCAAGCAAACATGGTATATCCTCATTTTAGGATGTTCATGCAATAACAAAATTACCTGGCTTCTTTCTCTCGTTTCTCTTAATCGCAATCCACATCTCAGTCGATGTTGATACATGATTAAGACCCGGAGATTTAGAACCTTAGAGTCATAATCGCATATCCTTTGCAATTTCATCGACAAGATCTCTTATGATCATACTTTCTACCTCTCTTCCCATAACATTAACCTCATCATCTATCAATGTAGACCAAGGTGTTGAACTTAAATCTCGAGCCACCATGCCATCAAGTGAGTAGTAGGATCTGTCATTCGGAGGGTATACGTAGATACGAATGATATCCCACACTGAATCCAATAATTTCCGTCCAAGTAAGGGTGGATTCATCGAGGAATTAATCACTTTTCTCCCGAATGTAGACATTTTCAAAGGCGGTCCAAGAACGGTTGAAAGTGCTTCATTTAACAGATCAAGTAAAACCTTACGATCATAGTTTTCTTTCTCCTTGACTTGTTTTGTATAAGATTCTTCGACTTCTTCAAAGACTGAGTTGCTGATAGGTTTCGCCACCACGTTCCATCGTGATAGGAATTTATCAGGTGATCCGTCGTACAAACCGGAAGCAACAAGAAGATCTCTTAAGTAAGCTTCTATTGGGTCCGCTAGGTCAATGATTTCAGACTCTACGGGATACTGTTCAGTGCCTGTTCTGTCCTCAAGCTGATCATCAGACTCGAGTTGGTTAAGCTGTTTCCGCAGCTCTAAGAAACGAAAAGCAGGCAAAATCATTAGACATTTTTTAAGAATCTGTTTGCAGTTCAATTTAATTCAAGCACTTCAGAATTTCAGATGTCCAATAAAGAAGTGTTCCAAACAGGCATAAAAGTCTATTCAATGTAACTATATCCTTCTTAAAGTTTTCTAGACCAACAATTACGTATAATATGAATAATAATACAGGAGAAACAGTTGATCATAGGAGAAAGGTCTAGAGAATTAAAATCTTAAATTTTTAGCTTCTTCCATCATATAAATAATGAAGGGAAAATGTAAAACTGACGCATTATAGAATAAAAGATACAAAGCAAATTTAAGCTTACCATTCAAATTAGAGCTAATCTCTCTAAAAATTTGTGACCCAACATTATCATGTCTAGGAGTAGCATTGGACGTTGATATTGGGCTGAGATAGTCAGACGATCCCCAGAAATCTTCTTGAGCACTGCTGCACACAGAAGCAGGACTCGGAGGCACCTCAGTGGAGTTCTCCTAGAACATGACAAAACAATTTAATTAGTTAGAAGGAAAGCATGAAAATTTATAGCTACTCTAATATTAGCACATTTTACCTTTATATGCCTCTCCCTAATCACTGTCGGGCCACTCATAATATCCTTCATAGGATAGTGTTCACCGTAACGTGATTCAACCATAGATCGTGTCTTTCTGCCAAATAACCTCCCTCTAAGACCGATATTATATCTGAAGTTTGAAACTTTTTCTTTAAGATTAAACTTGTCTTTTTTCCGCTTCTTGATATCTGCTGATACATGTTCAATAGCTTCATGCTTCCTTTGGATGTGGGCACCAGTTACAATGTGACGATCCTCCAGAAGCAGCTTCCCAAATGATGTACCTGATACTGGTGCAGAAAATGATCTGATGAGGTTCCTGGGGGACATTTCTCTGTGAGCTTCATAATTTTCATTTTCCTCATGCCTGAAGGACCTTGTTAGCATTTCCTCACCTTCCCTTGCAATTTCAAGTCGTTTCGCTACCCTTTCATTATCTAAATCAGACGATCTTGAGTTTCCACTATCCATGTCTGTTTGTCTATTCTGAACATTCCTTGGTCTCTCCGGCAAAAATTTCCTAGCATCTCTAGTTATAAATTCTGGGGAATTCGGTCCATTGAACTGAATTTCACTTCTATAAGACCTAGCTGATTCTGAGCGAACCAAATTCATTGCAATTTCCGAACTCACACTTTCTCTGGCATGTTTTGCTATATGTCGAACAATGTGTTTTGGATCTGATGGATTTTCTTTATAAGGGGTCTCAATTCCACTACCTCGAACTGCAGGAACCCTTTTGATAGTTTTCCCTTGCAGTTCGGATTTCAACCGCTCCTTCACCTCCTCAAGAAAATCTTCTATATTAGCTCTTTCCTCTATTGTCCCGGAGGAACTTGTCCAATGTTCTTCATGACGGTACATTCTGTCAGGACCAGGCTTCAATATCACTATCTTAGTGGGAGGAGCAGAGGATACATCAGCATTTGAGATTTTTCTTGTCAATGAAAAAGACTTCTTCTGTTTGGCTGAGCATAGTTCCATTCTATTACCATGATCTTGCAGGCCACTTCCATGTGACCTAGCCTCCACCATTGGACCTTCCGGTTCCAAAGGCCTCTGACTTGCTAATCTCCTTGAGTTTTCTGTAAGAGCCATTTTTACCTTGTTGAGGTCCTCTTGGGCAAGCAACTGTCGGTTGATGCTACCGAGTTCAACCCGAGAACATTCGGCAAATCGAGACGCTTGCCATGCTTCGAATTCTTTCTTGAACTTCTGTAGTTCCTCCTCTTGCGGATGTTCTCTACGCCGTGGTTTCCCCGATTTTTTACCGTCGTTCCATCGATCAGCATCTGAGCCCTCGTCATGGCGAGAAGAATGGGAAGAATTTGATTGGGAAGATAAATGACTACCTGAGCGACTTTCATTCCTTTGTTTGTTTGAAAGTCTTTCTCCCGTGCTTTCGTTCTTTATCTCTCTTGGCTGAGTTTGCCTCATATCTGACGGAAGTATATCCATTCCCATCAGTCGAGCAACAATATTTGGCCCATTTTGTCTCGCGTTTGGCTGTTTTGACATTTCCTTGTCTATCAACTTTTTCATTGAAGCCTCATTTTGATAATAATAATAATCCTTCTCAGAGTGCCTTTCTTCCACTTGATAGGTGTACTGAAAATTCAATGTTAACCAAATTCAAATGTTAAATTTGATCATACGATATGAATGCAACAGTCATAGGGAGGCAAGTGAGTGAAAATTACTGGTGACTCTTCGACAGGGTAGTACCGTTGGAAAGTATCTATCTGCAGATCCAGGCTATTTCGGGGGGTTTCGAAACCTGTGTAGTACAAAAAAAATCTTTCTCACGCGAATAAAACTCGTCGATTACTCTACAAAGCAATAACAGTATTTCCAGATGGTGATATAACCCTTATAGTGAACATTCATCACAAGATAGCAGAGAAAAAAACAATGTTTATAATTCTATGATCATTCTTAATGAGGCCAAATCCTAATTCAATCCATGTATTCAACTATCTAGACTTTGCAGTTAGCAGCCAACAATCAATATTAATATACACATTTCTAATTAAAGGCACGCTTCAATTAAACAAAAAAGGCTTTGAGGCTTGTTTACACATCAGTGAAGGGGTACCATACATAGAACTTAGCTCCTCAACGAGAAAAGAATAAGGAACGTACCGCCATTCTGTCTCTGATGTGTAAAAACTTTCTTGGCCATGCTACTATGATTGAAGTCAAGAAGGTGCAATAAGCTCCCCATGCAGCTACAGGAACAACCATGAGGCTGTAATTCCCTTTGTACTGCTACAATGACCTACCATATGGAAGCCACATCAGGAGCAGTTTATTGTCCCACAAAAGTTATATACCCTGCCATGCCAGCAAATGCTCCGATATCACTAAAAGAACAATGTGTTTCTAGATTCACTATTTATAAATAAGACTCTTGTTACATTTACATCTAGTAGCAATCAAGTTCAATAATTGAAATTACTCAGAGGCACTATTTGAAGCAGTCAGAGTGAAGCAGTTGTTTGTAAAACAAATGAATTAGAAGCGAATGCACCAAATAGTACTTTAATAATCAATGCAAAGATATAATCAATTCAATTCCCTGTAACAGATCAGTTGGAATAAGTTTAGCTTCAAAACCTGCACTCTGCAGATTAATCAAGGACGTTCCATTCTCAGGGAAGTAATCACTTATATTATTGCAAAGAATGCAAACTCTGGGTATGGAATTCGTAATTCCCAAAATTTATATGAAGCGATCAGCTTAATTTTGTGACTACAAATCTACCAAGGAGATTTGGAAAACAGAGAGAGAGAGAGAGAGAGAGAGAGAGAGAGAGAGAGTTAAGAGTCAAGACCTTAGAAAAACCATACAAGACTAGCAATATAATGAGAAATTAGAATATTCCTTCACTTGATCGGCTCGTCGCTGCTAAAGAAAACAAATTCCACTTCCCAATTCACTAAATCAGAAAACCATTTCTTTCCGTAAAGACAAAACAATGCTGAATAATCGTCTTTGATCATTCCAAAAATGAGCAAAGAGCATAATTCAGTTCACGACACACAAAGCAATGTAAAGCATCAAAACCCAAATAAATCATCAAATCAAGAAAAAAATCAGCAAAACTTCAAAATTGAGACGCACCCTTGGGAGAAACCAGAGGAACCGAAATGCGAGGACCCGAACCAAAGAAACTGAAAATTCGGAATTCAAAAATGGCTTTCGGGGTTCTTGAGAAATTAAAACGAGGAATCGGAGAGGGGAGAGAAAGAAAGAGGGTCTTTATCGGATGAACAGGAAGGGGTTGAAGAAAAGTGAAGATTCAAAGATATGATGGCGAAGGCCTCACAAGTAATAAATTAATAATAATTAGATTATAATATTAATAATGATGAAGAATTGAAGATGGAAGAGGTTGAGAAATTACTATGAGGAGCTTTAAGTAAGCAGTGTCGTCGCTGGAAATGGAATAAGCTATCCGAAAGCGAATGTTTCCCATTTTACCTTTTCTTTTTTTATTCCTTCTTCTCGAACAAGTTTGGCTACCACTAGAATGTGTTATGGTCATTATAACTCTTAATCACTGATTGTGTAATGTAATTTTTGTAAGAAAAATTAATGAGAGAAAATTTTAAAATTTTTGATCTTATGAATTTTGATAGATTTTTTTGACAATGAAGAATTTAAAAAAACATTTAGATATGAAAGTTTGAGGAAAATATGTTTTGGGTAATTTTGGTTAAAATTAAAATAGTGCCTCCAAATCATTATTTTGTCAAATTACAATTTCTTTAGGGTTGAGACAATATGGTTTTGTTGGAAAATGTTGGGTCTTCTCAACCCAAAAATTAGTTTGAGAGATATGATTTTTTCTCACACTTATAAATTGACTATTGAACCATTCCACAATCAATGTAGGATAACTCCAATAATCTCCCCCGACATACATTGAGTCCTGAGCCAGAGATTCATAGATTCGCTCCACCCGAATTCACCAACCATCGAGTCCTGAGTCGGATAACCGTCAACTCACTTCACCCGGATCACCGAACATCAGGCCGTGATTTCAGAGCCAACGACATACTTTATTCGGATTCATCGCACATCAGGTTAGAAGTGGGAGGGTCAACGACTTACTTCACATTAATTTGATTGAAGATTTGTTGGATAAACCTGAAATTAATTATGATAATAGTGTTCAGTGTTGTTGAGCATCCCAACTCCAAAAGCTAGTTCGAAAAGTGAAATTTTCTCTCATACTTATAAATTAATTATCAGTCTTTTCCACAACCGATACGAGATAATCCGAACATATTTAAATCTACGACTTTCTAGATATTAGATGTATCTCACTTACGTTATACATATTATGTATTTTTATAAAAGTATTATTTAAAAATGGATGAAGGAATTTAGCAATTTACATAATATGAATTAGAAATTATGAAAAAAAGATGAATACTTTTTTAATTTCTTTATCTATTGATGAAACATAAATTTGCTTAATAATGAGGATAAAGAGGTGTTCGTGTAATTGAAATGTCCGAGTATATTTACTGATTTCTTTCTAGTACATGAGAGACCTAATCATATAAAACATGATTTTTCGTAATGGTCACCCCACACCAAAGCATGAGCCGTTTTCACAACTAAACGAGGCATTGAGCAAAGATAAATTATATGTTACCAATTTAAAAGGACATACGTACTTAAGAAAATCATTCTAATCACATTTTAACCAGTTCTCATAAAATCATAGTAAAGATTCATTATCTTTTATTAAGTTTAAATAAAAATTAACAAGTAGAATAGTTGCTTACTTTTGACCAAATCATGAACCACATATTCTCACTACATTTAAAGGGGAATTTTTGAGTTGAATGTGATTTCCGAAAAAAAAATCTGGAAATAAGATAGTTTTGAAATTAATTCTCAAACTAAGGTGGATTTGACCACATCGGAATGCGTCTTTTTGTAAAGACGACTTTCGGTTGACAAAAGTCATATTTACAAATGACACATTCAATGCAGAAGCTCGCACCTGCATACAAAAATCATCAACAAGCTCGTCCTCCTCTCGTCATAAATGGTTCGTCTCGAGGCATGTGTGATTATTGTTGACTTCTTTGAGATGAGATGCGCACTCCATGCATTCGGGACAAAGGAGTTTGATAAGCCGTATTCGCTTGTCTTATTTGCTTGTGCGGTCGCCTCACACACATTACGAATTCGAGGTATTATCCAAGACGACTCAGTATCATCAAGTGTCAAATTGTTAATATTGTTCAGACTCTCCGTCTGCATTGATAAAAAAATATTATATAAGTTATTTATTAAATGACCATATAAGCCTATTAATTACATAAATTAATAAAAAAAATTACCATTAAATCATATAACGCTCCATGTTGAGTTATGTATCGCCGTGTGATTCTCTGATACCATAATATATATGAGCTGTCATATCCATGTTCATCCACGTGCCCCATATCAATGTGTGTCCTACGCTCATCCCATCTCTCATTGTATGTCTGATGTTGGATGCCCCAATTTAGTTCATTTCTCTCCCTTAAGTCGATGCCATGCAACCGCCTTTCGGTATCACATGGCTCGGGCACACGGTGAATCATACCGAATTGTCTTAGAACATGCTCAGATCGATGTCATTCCACTACATGAAAGCAAATGAGGGGAGAGACAGACCGCCATATATCTCCGCGCATGACGCAGTATTCAAAAAGTGTATGAATAATATCATCATAAGGTTGTCATATAATCTATAAAATCATATTATAAATAATATGACAAAACCCGAGTATTGCCTATGTTATCCATACAACATTCATAAAAAATGAACAATTTCAAGATTTGAAGAACAATTTTAAGAGATCAAAGGAGTTAGAAATATGTATAGGGTCTGAGGAGTTCTTGCTAGTGATTTGAGAGATTAAGAACTTTTCTTTTGTGAATAAGAGTGAGAGGGTGTAATGCCGATAAAATGGTAGTAAACTCCGACCACAATCGACGGCGAACGGTGGCAGGGAAGGGTGCTGGCGGGCTGAGGGGTTTTTTGTTCGCAGAATGGCAGTAAACTCTGCTTTCTTTATTGCGATCTTTTAAAAGTATCGTTAAAAGCATCTTTATAAAATACGTCTTCTACTATTAATGAAGACGTCTTTACAAAAGACGCATTCTACATATCTTCATTTGTGACCACGTCACCACGAAGGCGTCTTTGTAAAAGACGCATTCGTTTTAACTGTACCATTTCACCTTACTTTTAAAATTTATTTTAAGAGTACTATTGTATTTTAATTATTTTTTAAAATACTATAAAATACTAAAAATCCACATTTTAAACTCCGACTAAATAGATGGCATAATCAAAAGAATTTCATTTCTTTTAACAATTGAAAGAAATCAACAAAAGGGAAAAAAATAATGACACAAATAAAGCAACAAAGCTAAAAAGGTCAAATGCAAATATACCACTTAAACTTTATGCTACTTACAAGTGCACCATTTAAATTTGAAAAATAGTTTCAAAGCCCCTAAGTTTTGATAGACAACCATTAACATTCACTGTGTTGCTTCAAACTTCAGTTTAATACTAAAAATATATATGCTAATGGCGTCATCATTTAAATTTAAACATATTCATAAAACATTACATGGGTTTCGTATGAAACTAAAATAATAATTATGTGGTTTCTTTTACATTTTTTATTATCGCCTATTTATCAAATTTTAGATTTTCATAAAATAATTTAAAAGTTTAAAGGAATATTATTACAAATTTTATAATTTTAGGGTGATCAAATAATTTATTATATTTTAAATGAATTATTGTTGTCCTCCTCTCGTCCTCCTCTCGTCATAAATGGTTCGTCTCGAGGCATGTGTGATTATTGTTGACTTCTTTGAGATGAGATGCGCACTCCATGCATTCGGGACAAAGGAGTTTGATAAGCCGTATTCGCTTGTCTTATTTGCTTGTGCGGTCGCCTCACACACATTACGAATTCGAGGTATTATCCAAGACGACTCAGTATCATCAAGTGTCAAATTGTTAATATTGTTCAGACTCTCCGTCTGCATTGATAAAAAAATATTATATAAGTTATTTATTAAATGACCATATAAGCCTATTAATTACATAAATTAATAAAAAAAATTACCATTAAATCATATAACNATATTTTAAATGATTAAATGATATTGCAATCATTTATAAATTAATATTTTATGACTAGTTAAAATAATTTAAAAAATTAATTTATAAATAATTATCATATCACTTAGTCAAATAAATTTTCATTACCATTGTAGAATTACTCTTTGAAATTACAAAGTTTTAGAATTGTTTTTGCATTTAACCTGAGAAAAAAGAAAAGAAAAGTTGCTTTTAGTGAGATGGTTTTTCATAATAATTTATAAAATGATTTGATATGTTGAAGCACGTAACTAACAGCTCAGACATGCTTTCCTTTGCGCACGACAGCTCCATTTGGCGCCATATTAAAACGGATATAAAGCGAAAGGAATGAGAATTCTCATTCTCCTACAGCCTGCACCATGGGCGTTAGCTTCACGCGCACTCATGACAAGCCTCAGTGGGCAATACAATATCGTGTTTGTAATTCACGACACTATTAGGAGCGTGTTTAAGCAGTATCGTGTAGAATGTAAAACGTAATTATATATATGTATGTATTAGAAAATAAAAAATAAATAAAGAACGGCGGTTTGACTATTCGCAGCAACAGCAACTGCAAATACCTTCTCAGCTTTCCAGTCGTCTCCGAGTAGCCAATCTATGTTCACAAAATATCTACACGTTATTTGTTCACTCACTTTCTTAATTTTTTTTAAAGAGAATGTAAAATTATAGCTTAGTTATTTTGTTACCTATAATTCTTTTCAATTTGCAGTTAAGCTCTTCTTACTTAAAAAATTATTTCCCTTTCGAAAATCATTTATAATCAGGGGGGAGTTAGACAAATTTTCAGGGGCAAATTATAACGATAAAATTATATAAAATTGCATATTTAATAAAACTCAAAAAAGTCACAATTATTGATCCATTTATCTTATTATGCGTCTATTAATTATTAAAATTAGGAGGGTAAAATGAAATTAAATTGATAATTTTAAAAAATTAAGAGGGGTAAAACTGATATATTTGACTAATTTAAATATTTAATTATTAATATTTACTAAAGTATCTAAAAATAAAGGGATCAATTACCTCTTTTTTACTAAAGGTGGACTCGTCCTTATTTATAGATTATCCAATAATTTTTTATTTATATGAAAAATAAAAAACCTATAAATTAGGTATCCGACGGAACGAACTTAATTTCACGTGAGTTTTAGAATTTGGAAATTTATTAGAAGATGGCATATATGTTAAATAAAAAATACTTGTGAATGTTTTGATATTTAGCGAATAACATGAAAATTAATTAAAAAAATAAGTTATAAGTAGTAAATTAACAAAAAAGTATGTGCCGAAATATCATTGTAAATTAACGAAGTGTTTGGGAGGGTTTAATATTCAACCGAAAAGGGTTGCTGTCCATTTGATCCCTAGAATTTAAACTTTATCAGTTTAGTCCTTACATTTTGAAGTTGATTGCAGTTCAAACATTTTATTCATCTTCGTTGATTCCATAAAACTAGTTGTGCACAGCCGACAAGTTCATTGCATCCACTTTGCACTCTATGTTTTTCTACACGTTGCAAGTCATATGTGTACGAATTGAATCTAATGGAGATGTGCATAAGATATAAATTAAAACAAAAATATATATATCAAATAAATAACTATAAATTTAGATTCTTATTTCAGAGACCGTACGAATAATATGTTTTTAATTGTCCATAATTATTTATTTATAGATTCTCTATTTTATATATTGTAGATATATTGTATACTATGAATAATACGAATTATAAATAGATTGTAATTTATATAGAATATATTTGTATATTATTACTATTAAAAATAAACTATTTTTATCATCTTTAATTATTGTTGTAATTATTATCGTTGTTATTTGAATATGAAAAATTACTAAACAATAAAACTATCTCCATAATTAATTGTTAGTGGGATCTTAAACTTTTACACAATTACTAGAAGAGTAATTATAAATGAGAATTCATTTAATTATATTATTTAGGACTGACACAACTAATAAGAGTCTGACACATTATGTAATATCTCATCATCTTCTTTCATAGTTGTCAAAGGGGTAGTGCTATATATAATGTTGTCAGATTGAGACGTAATGGAGTATAGGCCCTAGACTACAGGTTTAAAGCTTCAAATAATAAAACCAAGTATGAAGCCTTGAAGTTGTTGAAGGAATTAAGAGTCACGAAGGTACATAATTTTTGTGATTGAGTCATTGTTAATTACAAATATTTTAAGCATGACTGATCATCTGACATAGTTTTATCAAGATATTTAGTTAACAGTGCTTTTATATTTTATGATTATTAGTAATTTAATAAGTGTCAAAGAATCCTAAAGATTATTTATGTTGAATACAATATTAGTATATTTAATTTGAGAAATAATAATGATTAGTTACTGTTTTAAGTATATTTGATTAGGGATGATTATGAAGGATGAAGATAAATATTAGTGTAGATAGGCCATAGGTTGTAAAGTGACCCATTGTCCCCATTGTCTAATAATGATGTTGTGAGAGCCTTTTTTCATGTGCTTGGAAAAGGAGTTGATAAACAAGTCTCTAAAATGAGATGCAAAGTGTGGTTCCCATTATAGTGTTTGGAACTTCAAATGGACCTCCCTAATGGGGACCAAGGTCTACATACCTCTAAACTTCACCATGTGGCAATATACTTGTTTGAGCTATTTTTTAGACGTCCGAAAGTGTCCGGAATCGAAAAGAAATTATGGAGAGTTGTGTTTTTCGGTATGTGGTTTTTGTTAGAAAGTTTGGAGTTTGGTTCTCCTATGGGTCAATTAGAGGTGATAAATTTGTGCAATGAGAAAATCATGACGTTTAGTCAAATATACTATTTAAAATTTTTATTTTGTTAAATATCTAGTAAAATTATTAAGTAAGAAAAGAATCGTTTTACAAAAAAAAATCAACAAAAATATTCACTACATTTACTATAATACTCATCAACTACATTTATTTCAACATCATTTATCATAAGGAGAACTGCAAAAATAGTCTATTTCCTGACTTAAGTTACAAAAATGTTCAGAATTTTTTTTTTTGCAAAGATAGCAGGAATATGGTAAATAATATATTTACCACCGTGTACTTTTGATAAATACTTTATTCACCGCGATCATGTTTCGGTGATTTTTACAAATAAAAAATTTGGTCATTTTTGCAACTCCACTCCGAAACTTTTTTCCTGTTGTTTTCTCTTTATCATAATTAATAACCAAACTAAATTATTTTTAAATTTTGACTTGGAAAGAGATTTAATTATAAATAATAAATATTTTAATTATTTTTTATGTACCTATTTAATAATAAATTATGAATTTTTTCTATTACTTTTATAATGTAAATTTACTAATAAATATCTATATAACCTAAGACTACATAGTTTGAATCTAAATATATGTTTTTATTTTCTCTTGATACATACAATATGTGTTAACGCATACTATTAAATAATTTTATTAATAGTCATTTTATTATTATTTTAATACAATTTATGTACATAATTATTATCAGATTAATGATTAATTATTTGATAAGTTTACTAAAATAATTATTATACATCAAAATAATTATAAAAATATTTATGTAAATAATTGTTGTAATCCATATAAATATATAGATTTTCTAAATAAAAGTATGTAAATATATTACGAAAAAAATCTGTGATATATTTACTTCGAATTTATATTAATTTATTTTATTAATAAATACTTATTTGCCTAAACATCATTATTAATTCTCCTAGAAAATAAAGAATTACTCCATCTTTAAAAAAATATGTATTTAATGAAAAAATTATAGATTTCAAAATAAAAAATATGTCTGCGTTAAAAAGCATAATTACTCTAAATTTATATTTATTTATTTTATCAGTAAAAATAATCTGCCTAAAAATCACAACTATTTCCCCTCAAAATAAGGGATTATTTCATCTTTAAAAAATATGTATTTAATAAAAAATTATAGAAGAAATTTTTTATAAATAATTATTTTCTTCCATTAGATAAGTATTTATAGAAATGAAATGGACCCATAAATAAGGAAATTAGATATAATTAATAAAAATAATTATATTAATTATATTATTTCAATTTTTTCATATGATATATCTCATGTATATAATAACCTTTTGTAGATTTTGTATCAAAGATGTAGATGTTAATCGATTTTTTGGTATTATCAGTGTTAATCAGAGTTTTTATATATATCATGTATATATTTTTTATCTCACAGCTTTTTGGTATTATTAGTCTCCTCAATTACGTATTTTTTAGAAGTCCAATGATTTTCTTTGAAATTTGTTAACGAACAATTCGGTTATGACATTTTCATTGATCAATGATACACTACTATTTTTAGTCTTTTTATTTTAATATATAATAAATATATTAATTTTTAATTATTATTTAATAATTATTAATAATTATTTTAGAAAATGGTGGAATGTGAAAAACTTGTGCAATTAGGGACAGTTTAAACAGTACTTTTTCTTGCTGATTCGAAAAGAATTGAGGTGGAGACTGCTAACTTGGAGTCCATATATTATGTACAAATTATAATCATAGCTTTTTACCTTCTTTGTTGTCAAAAGCTTCTTTTCAAGTCTCCATTATTGGAGGAGCTGTATATCATTCTGTGCATTATGCTTAATTAACAACTTGCTTCAAAATGAGGTGCGCCGTAATATATGGACTTCTTCACTTGTTTTGTGTAGGACTGGGCCTGACATCTGGTTTAATTATTGGGCCTACTCCGACCCATTAAGTATTTACTGATAGTCCTCAACTTCAAGGTATGCACCCATTTCTTAGGGAACCATACCATATGGCTCTACATTACGTTTTAGATGCAGAAATAAACCTCTAAATTTTGAAGTATAAAAATGAACTTTCAAAACAAAAATTTGTTCAACTTCCTCTCTCATTTTTTCCTGATCTCTCTTTCTCTTGCTTTTAAGATAGTTTTGATTAAAAAATTCTCTCCTCTTTCCCATCTCCCTCTTTCTCTGTCTCTCATACGTCGCCTCATGTTTACACATTTCATATGATTCTCTCTCTCTCTCATTTAGTTCATATTCATTATTTGTAACATCATCTTCTTCGGCAAGTGTGGTAAATAATATATAAAGTAAAGAGTGTTTACATAGAGTGAACGTTCTATTTATTAAGTAGACATTAAGCATCATCAAAAAGCCCAAGGTGTGATAGCTCTGTTGGGCCAGCCCAAACCCACCGAGCTTAGCCCCGTCCGAGCCTGATTCTCATGCTCTTCATGGCTCGGCCTTAAAATACTAGGGTCGAGATTGGATTACATTTAACCTCTAGAGCTTGCCCGACAGGCCAAGCTGAACAAGGCTAATCTAGCCGAGTTAGATTAACTCATCTGACTCAGGAGTAATTATTAGAGGTGCGGGTCACATTGTGGTCTGAGCTCCACGTACGAAAAATCATGGTCCATTGATTTAGATCTAAACGGTGTGATTTATTAAAAATGAAAATCGAAAAAGTAAATTTATATTTTATTTTTTCATCAAAACAGATATGGATCGTTGATCTGTCCATCTAATTGAGATCATTCATCTCGTATCCACCATTTCACATTTGTGTTGTTTGCACATTTGTAAACAAATCACGGTGACTAATGGCAAGCAATTCACAAATTACAATGACTATTTAGCAACGCTATAAATCTAAGCAGTTGGAGATTTTATGGATATGAGATTAATTGGTTATTGCCACTTGGACATTTACAAGTCCAATCCCTTCAATCTTTTACCATTCCCTCATGCACTCAAGTTCAATATATACCTCATATATTCTAAATATTTTTCATCACATTATTACATTCTAATCTCAAATCAATAGCTCTAACTTTCAATCTCTCAAACTCTCATATTTTCTTACGAGTTAAGCTCTTAATTTATGAATTCTTAAGTCTCAATATCTGAGATACTGAATTTTTTATATTTATAAACTATCAAGTCTCAAGCTTATGCTCAAAGCACTACAAATTTTTAAGGTTTGAGCATAAAGTATCATATTAATTCATTTTTTTTATGTTTAGTAGTTTTTTTATATTTAAGTCAACTAGTTTGTACTCTTATTTATAACTCGATATAATTAAATAATTATAATAGCATCTAATAACATCAATTGTGTTGATAGTGATGAGGAAGATGATATTTTTTTTATGAAGAATTAGAATTTTGTTGGCTCACCTAATGATATCACTACACTTTCTATGATGCACACCACTTCATCTTCTTATTTTGATAAGAGGCAATCGTCTAAAGTATGGAAAAATTCTACTAAAAATGATAATAAATCCGGATGGTATCAGTGAATTAAAAATAATTTGTAACAATTGTGCCAAATATTTAAAAAATAAATTGGGGTCCATTAAAAGTCATTTAAAAAGGCACATCAAAACTTGTATCATTTAAAAAACGATATTACTTGGATCGATTGGTTTTAAAAATTAAAGAAAATTAGATTTGAATCACGAACAGTTCGTGGGCGGAATATCAAAAAAAATTTGATTTAACTTATTTAATCATATTAAATAGTTTAAAACCAATTTTAGTTTGATAATGCATATATGATATTAAACGAATAGATTAAGAAAAAATGATTTTTCACATTTATTTTGTATCGGAGAGTTTCTGAACTGGTGGAACTCTATCGAGTGTTCTTCGTGTTCTTAAAGCTTTATGATGAAAATCACGAACTTGATCTTCCATGAATGATTTGCTAGTCAGTCCATCAACAGCCATCCGTTATTTTCAGAAATATATCTCAGAAGAATTTTACGTAGGAATTTGAGTGTGAGCTCTCAAAACAATTGAAGAAGAAAAATCAAATCTTCCCTTCTTCAGATTAATTTGAGCAGCAACACAAGTGAGAGGAGAAAACTTTTTTCTCTTCCTTTTGTGCGTTGATAATAACAACTGTATCTTATCCTCATCATCTCTTTGCGATCAAATTGCTATTAGATATTTATCAAAAGATAATTTTTGGCATTTCCCTTAATAATCTATTATTGCCAAAAATTACATGATCGTTATCAAATAATTAATTTATTTATTTTATCTAACTAATTATCTAATAATTAAAAAATAATAAATAGTTAATTCAATACAACAATCACACTTAACTAACTTAAATGACATCACCTGTCACATATTGGTGTAGGAAATATGTCTTGGCACCAAGACACATTTTAGTCCAACTTAGTTCGTTTTTCTATTCATGTTCTCTGAGCTATTTCTGAGACCGAATGAATCCACATGAACAAAGTTAGAATTTATCTTCATAAATTTCTGACCTATTTAATCCTGACATCGTACGACTCCACTATAGGTTTGATGCTGAATCAACTCTCAATTCATGCGCTACATTTTCTGTAAATAAACTCTATTTACTTAACTCATTTATTGGCTGTGAATAAGAAAGACATTATAGTGAATTGTCTCGTACACTCCACAAGTCTTATTCAATGACTCATTTCATCGAATATTTGGTCAGGTTAATTTATTCTCTCACCCAACAATAAAGCATAAGGTGATATTGTTGCGTTCACAATCCAACCACGAATTTCGATATCTGTGAATCACGCAACGTCAATTCGAATTCACTCATTTGACATATCAAAGATTACAACTAACCAGGTAAAGTTACGTATTCACCTCAGAAATAAAGTAATTATGAAAATACCATTAATGTGTAACAATTAGATTTAGAGCTAGATAAACGGTTCTGGACTCGAAACTAGTTTGTTATCAGTTTATTCAACATGTTTATAACATACCTTGGTTAACCATTTAAGTATCCACTCTTATGCTCCAAAACTAAAATTCAACGGTTCAACCTAACAGTCGTAATCAGATTCGTTGCCCAGTCGATCCTAAGACTGTGAATATCATTCTGAACTATTTTAGAAGAATTCATTTGGAGACGCTTCTATCTTCACTCTTCTTGCGTTGACAATAGTTTCAGGACTTGAGTAATTTGTTAACATACTTTAATTTAAAATAAAACTTTCAATTTATTCATAAAAAAATTAAGTAATACAAATATATGAGAAATAATTAAATACAAATAAATTGTTATTACACGCTACTTTATAGACATATTCCAATAATCTCCCACTTGGACTAAAGTAGGCATGTACAATCTCTTATCTCCGGCCCTCCAGATGATCATAAAAAACTTTACTACTTAAAGTATTCGTGAATGGATCTGTCAGGTTGTTGACTGTCAAAATATGCGTAACCACAACGTCTCCATGTTGAACAATCTATCTAATCAAGTGGAACTTACGTTCTATGCGTTTGGATCTCTTATGGTTTCTAGGTTCCTTAGAATTTGCTACACTCCCACTGTTATCACAATAAAGTACCATGGGCTTGTCAGCATTTAAAACAACTTCCAGAGTATTCAAGAACTTCCTAAGTCATACAGCCTCCTTTGCAGCTTCACAAGCTGCCACATATTCAGCTTCCATGGTAGAATCAGAAATGAAAGATTGCTTGATACTTCTCTATACAACTGCTCTACCATTCAGGATGAACCCCAATCCTAAAGTGGACCTATTGGAGTCCTTATCAGCTTGAAAATCAGAATATATTTACCCCGTCATATTCAAGTCACTACCTGAATACACAATTATGTAATTTCTTGTTCTCCTTAGATACTTAAGGATATGCTTGACGGCATTTCAATGCTCGATTCCAGGATTAGATTGGAATAGACTTATTACGCCCACGACATAGTAAATATCAGGTCTAGTGCAAAGCATCGCGTGCATGAGGCTTTCTATGGCTAAGGCACATGGTATCCTTCTCATCTCTTCCTCTTCTTGAAGAGTCTAGGGAGACTGCTCCTTGGAGAGGCTGACTCCATGTAAGATCCTTGAAAGAAATCCCTTCTTGAAGTTTTGCATACTGAAGCGATCCAACAACTTATCAATATAAGATGCTTGAGAAAGTGTCATTTGTTTGTTCTTCTGATCTCGAAAGATCTAAATACCTAAGACAAATGTAGCTTCTCCAAGATCCTTCATGTCAAATTACTTTGCAAGCTAAAACTTGACATCAAACAATTTTCCTAAATCATTCCCAAATGAGTAAAATATCATCTACGTACAAGACTCGAAAAATCACTTTTCCTTAGTGTATTAACTTATACACACATGGTTCGTCCACAAACTGTTCAAAATCATAGTTCTTAATAGTTTCATCGAATCTAATATTTCACGACCGCGACGCTTGTTTAAGTCCATAAATGGACTTCTGCAGTTCACAAACTTTACCCTCTTGGCCTTCCTCCATGAACTCATCTGGTTGAGTCATATAAATACGCACTTCAAGATTGTCATTCAGAAAGGCAGTCTTGACGTCCATGTACTAGATTTCATAATGAAGGGCAATAGTAATTGACAAAAAGATTCGGATGGATTTAAGCATGGCTTCCGATGAGAAGGTATCCTCGTAGTCTATACCTTCCTTTTGGGTATAGCCCTTGGCTATTAGCCTAGCTTTGAATGTCTCTACATTTCCATCCAGGCCTCTTTTCTTCTTATAAATCCATTTGCATCCTACGGTTTTATCCTTTCAGAAGGATCTACAAGTTTTCAGACTCCGTTCGAGCACATCGAATGTATCTTAACGTTTAAGGCTTCCTGCCATAAGTTTGCTTCAGGACCATCCATGATCTCCGAGTAAGAGATTAGTTCATCTAGGTCATTGTCTAAGACAACTGTCAAAGCTTCTCCATACGACATATACCTTTTAGGTTGTCTCACAACTCTCCTATTACGTCGAGGCTCCATAGTATCTAGCTCATATCGTGGTTCTTCCATTATTAAATCAGAAATAATTTCTAATTGGGAAGTCGGTGTTCTCCCACTCAATAATTCCCTACCACAGCTGTGCTTCTCGGCTGTACATTTTTAATATAATATTCTTTGAGAAAATGAGCATTCGTGCTAATGAATGTTTTCTTGTCAGTCTTACTGTAGAAGATATACCCTTTCGTTCCCATAGGATATCCTACAAACATGCACAATTCTGAACGGCTAGCCAACTTGCCTGTCTTCGATCTTAGAATATATGTTGGGCAACCCCATATTCTAAAATGGTGAACGGACAACTTTCGCTCATACCATATTTCATATGGTGTGTCAAGCACCGTCTTTGACGAACTTGGTTCAGAACATATGCCGTTGTTAGTATGGCATATCCCCATAACAAATCTGGGAGGGATGAGTAACTCATCATGGATCCAACCATATCCATCAATGTTTGATTCATTCTCTCTGACACACCATTTTACTGTGGCGTATCAGGTGTTATAAGTTGAGAAAATATACTTTCTTCTTTAAAAAAGTCATCGAATTCTCCTAGCAAGTACTCTCCACCACGATCAGATCGTAGTATTTTAATTTATTTTTATAATTGCTTTTCAACCAAAGACTTATATTCTTTGAACCTTTCAAAGGTTTCAGACTTTTGATGAGTTAGATAAACATGACTAAAATGTGAGTAGTCGTCAGTAAAGGTTACGAAATATTCATAAACTGCTCTTGCTTGGATATTCAATGGCCCACATACATCACTTTGTATGAGTTTAAGCATTGAGTAGCTCTTTCACCTTTTGATGAAAAATTTATTTTGATCATTTTCCCTTCTATACAGGATTCACATGTGGGTAGTGAACCCACACTTCAATATTACAAAGGATCATCCTTTACAAGTCTTTTAATCCTGTCTAGGCTAGTCGACGACGTAAGTGCCACAGATAGGTTAGATCGGTTGAGTCATACTATAACCTTTTACTATCCCTATGTGAATCGATATTCACTTCAGTATCACAAATCATGGGTACTACATGTTTTATGTGATACAAATTATTAATCATTCGCAATATTAATTAAGCATTCATTTTTAAAATTATCAATATCTTTATCATAATTTTAGATCAAATCCTTACACAATTAATGCACCAATAGAAATCAAATTCTTCCCAAAACTTGGGACATGATAAAGATCACGCAAAATAATAAAATTTTCTCAAAACATAATTTAAAAGTTCCCACTGATGCGGCTGATACTAGTGCTTCATTCTCCCAGCGGAAGCTGAACTCGCCGTCGTCAAGCCTTCTGATTTCCATGAACCCCTGTAGGGAGCAACATATGTGGTTAGTAGCTGCAGAGTCTATGATCCAAGAAAAAGTAGAGTCAGCGACATAACATGCCTCACTAACCATTACTATACCTTTAGATCTCAACCCTTTGATATGCTCTGGGCAGTTGTGTTTCCAATGACCAGCAACTTCACAATGATGACTCTTGCCTTTGGCAGCTTTCGGCTTCTGCTTCTTCACTTTCCTTAGATCCATTCTCTATTTCTTCTTAGAGCTAGAGGTGGAAGACTTACTTTCAATAAAGTTAGCCTATCCAGATTTCCTCCTGCACTTCAGAAACAAGGTCTCAGCAGCTCCTTCACGAGCTCAGGAAGTGAGTAGTTCAGCTTATTCATCGAATAATTAAGCTTGAAGTTCTCAATGGTACTAAGCAAAGTCTCTATGATAATATCCACTTGAGTCTCGCCATCGACCAGAGCACCCATGATCTCCATCTCATTCAGATAACTTATGATCAACATCATATGTTCTATGACAGGAGTTCCAAGTTCCATCCTACAGTTCATAAAGTTACGCATAACTATTTGTCTGGCTTGGCGACCCTGATCCCCGAACATTTTGGTGATGTTTAACATCATATCAGTGGCAGCCTCAAAGTTCTGATGCTGCCGTTGTAACACATTGCTCAAAGATGCCAAGATGTAACATCTGGCGGTCTCATCAGAATGCAGCCAAGAAGCATAAACATCATTTTCCTCTTGAGTCGATTCAGCAATAGGCTCAAGAGGACAATGAGTAGCGAGCACAAACTTGTGCTTTTCTACCGTCAGCACGATATCAAGATTTCGTTTGCAATCCACATAATTTTCATCGTTGAATTTATTCGCGTTAAGAATAGTTGAGAGAGGGGATATCAACATGATTACTAAAAAGAATAAATAAAGCGGTGTAAATAAATGCTCAATTGTTTAGGAAATTATGATGCATGATGCAACTACTAAATTTTTAAAATCCATTAAAAAAGTTTTTCCTCCATGATGTTATGATAAAAAACGATAGCTTGTCTCATCGAGAGATTAGGTCCAAACTATCTCCTATCGCATCGAGACTCCTCTCGTTTGGTGAACGCTTAAATGTCTCCACATCTAGCTTAACCAATCACCAATGGTTTTGGTCACCTTGGCCCCATTGACTATCCCCTATGGGAGGATTCCAATGTACTTCAGTCTAAGTGTTTAATGAAAGCATCGACTCTTAAAAGTTGTTATGGACTAACAATCCGTCTATGGGACGATCCTATACCACCATTCCCTTTAAAAGTCTTAGCTTCTGAAGTATCTCGATGACTCAAAGCGATACAATTCCAAATTTCTCATATCCAAGTGAGGACCGCTATTGGCGATTCTAACCCTTCCTCGTAGCACAATCAAGTTTGCGCTAAAGACTTTGGGAACGTTTCAATGTAAACGACCCTCCCACTTAGTTTTTGAAAATATTGGATTTTTGATTGTCTTTCAAAAAACATAACTTTTATTAATTTGAAAAACATGATGAAATTTATAAATCCTTTATTAATTTTCTCAATTTAAAATCATAACCATTATAAATTTCGCATTGTAATTAAATAATAATCATTATCAATTTATCTACAATGATGCATGTACATGCTACATGTCAATTTGATATTGACATATCCGTAATCTATATGGCACGTTATAAGATGATGCGTGATTAAAATTAAATCATATATTTAAATTTAACCCCCCTATTGGCTCATTTCTAATTACAACTCATCAAAGAATAATAAATAAATTACAAATAAATTTATGAACTAATCTCCATAGCGTCTGCAATTCGCTTATTCATCTCCATATTGTCCCACCATTTTGTAACACTTACAAAATATTAGTCCCATTTTTAAAAATAATTTCAATTTTCTAACATATTTTTACTTTGATAAACATATTACCAAGTAATTAGTAAATTGATTTATTTTTAAAATAAATGACAATTATACGAGTGTTGAAAAAATTACCAAATTAAATTGAAATTAATTAAGGGACTAAAATTGATTTTGAAATCATATTTCAAAATTTGAATTTCAAAAATCCTAAGTTTCCTAAAATTATGGGTTTCCAAAACTTGTAGGTTTCCTAATCGGATTAGGACTCCACCATGCAATGGACAACACATGACAGCAGCAACGAGCGACGACCAATGGTGAACAGTACCATCATGAACAATACCGCCGGTGAACATTACTGGCATGAACAATACTGCCAGTGAACAGTAGCATTCCCGGCGTCTTCTTGGTGGCTGTCCGGTGACTTCTCAATGACGGTTTCGAGCGATTTTCGACGATGATGAATTTATAATGAATTTAAAATTTACAACAATGACAATAATTAAATTACATAAAATTCTATGCCTCAAATTGGCATACATCAATTCTAAAGAAAAAACATCTAGAGCCAATAGTTCGGAATCCAATCACAAACATATTAAAAATAATTTTGAATCTACCATACAAACATATGTCAATATTCATAAAATTCACGATACGTTCGTTTTAATTATCTATATACATAATCTTAAACCTACATTCTCATACCGATTTCTTGGATCGATCGGATTTAAAAATTAAAGAAAATTAGATTTGAACCACGAACGGTTTGTGGGCAGAATATAAAAAAATTGATTTAACCTATTTAAACATATTAAATAATTTAAAACTAATTTTAGTTTGATCATGCCTATACAATGTTAAAACGAATAGATTATGGAAAAATGATTTTTCACCTTTACTCTGTAACAGAGAATTTCTGAACTGGTGGAACTCCCTCGAGCATTCTTCGTGTTCACCAACAACAATCTGTTAATTTGATCTTGCACGAACGATTTGTGAATTAGTCCACCAACAACCATCTGTTAATTTCAGAAATATATCTTAGAAAGATTTTATGTAGGAATTTGAGTGTGGACTCTCAATAACCCTGAAATTGCGATCAACTACCTTGCCCACAAGGCATCCACCATGATAGTGCCTCATATAGTACTCATTGTGCGACGGCAAAACTCTCCCATCAGCCGATCATTTGATTAAATGATTGAAGAGGAAAAATCAAATCTTCTTTTCTTCATATTAATTTCAGAGGCAACAGTGGTGAGAGGAGAAAACTTTTTTCTCTTCCTTTCGTGGGTTGATAACAATGATTGTATATTATCCTAATTATCTATTTGCAATCAAATTATTATTAGATATTTATCAAAAAATAATTTTTGATATATATAAATATACTCATATATTATAAAATTTCTAAAAATTCTCCTAATTATCTATTATTGCCAAAAATTACATGATCTCCTAAAGTTCTAGTTGTATCGAAATTCATCAATCTAATTGATAAATATAATTGATCATTGTCAATTAATTAATTAATTATATTTAACTAATTATCTAATAATTAGAAAATAACAAATAATTAATTCAATATAACAATTACATTTAACTAACTTAAGTGACATCATCTATCACATGTAGGTGTAGGAAATATGCCTTGACATCAAAACATTTTGGTCCAACTTAGTTCATTTTTCTATTTCTGTTATTTGAGCTATTTCTGAGACCGAATGGACCCACATGAACAAAGCTTATGATTCAAATACCCTACGAATTTATCTCAATAAATTCTTGACATATTTAATTCTGACATCGTACGACTCTACTATAGTTTCGAGGCTGAATCAACTCTCGATTCATGCACGCCATTTTCTATTGGTGTAAGTAAGCTCTATTTATTTTCAAGATCCACCGAATATATGAACATAATAACCCTTGTGAATATCAATAACAATAGTGAAACATAAAATTATCATTTTACCCCTCTTGTTATTATTTTCATAACTCCTTTATCGACTGTAAATAAGAAAGATATTATAGAGAATTGTCTCGTACAATTCACAAGTCTTATTCAATGACTCATTTCACCGAATACTTGACCAAGTTAATATATTCAAACAATCATCAATAAATCATAGGTGATATTGTTGTTTTCACAATCCAACCACGAATTTTCATATATGTGAATCACGTAACTCCTACTTAATTAAAACTCTATTTATTTTCAAGGATTGACTGGACAATCAAATCCGATTATGACTGTTCAGCTGAACCAATGGTTGCCGGTCTTGGGGCATGGGAGTGTAGACTCAAACGGTTAACCTAGACGTGTTATAGAATATGTTGAATAGACCGGTAATAAATTAGTTTAGAGCAACAATCGTTTACCTAACTCTAAATCTAATTGTTACACCTTAAGGGTATTTTTATAATTACATTAATCCTGAGGTGAATATGTAGCTTGACTTAATTACTTGCGATTTGTGATATGTAAAATGGGTAAGTTCGAATTGGCGGATAATATCTTGGCTGTTGGGATCGTAATTCAACTATGTTGGAGTTATGTATGAAAAATCATGATTGGATTGCGAAATCAACAATATCATCTTATGCTTTATTGATGGATGTGTGAATAAATAAACCGGGCCTAATATTTAATGAATTGAGTCATTGATTAAGACTTGTGAATTGTACGACACAATTCATTATTATGTCTTTTTTATTCACAATAAATAAAGGAGTTAAGAAAATAATTTTACATCCTCTCTCTTGTTACTAATATTCACGATGGATAATATGTTAAAATATTATGTGGATCGTGAAATAAAAGAATTTATTTGCACCAACAGAAAATGTAGCGCCCATGAATCGAGAGTTGATTCGGCATCGAACCTATAGTGGAGTCGTATGATGTCAAGATTAAATAGGTCAGAAATTTATAAAGATAAACTCGTAGGGTATTTGATTCTATAGCTTTGTTCATGTGGATCCATTCGGTCTTAGGATAGCTCACGAGAACATGAATAGAAGAAATAATATCAATTGGACCAAAATATATTTTGGCGCCAAGGTGTATTTCCTACACTCATATGCGATGTGTGTTGTCACTTAATTAGTTAAGTGTGATTAATTGTATTGAATTTTATTAATTTATTATTAGATAATCAATAAATAAAAAAATTGATAAAGATCAATTAGATTTATCAATTGGATTGATGAATTTCGATACAACATAAATTCTAAGAGAATATATACAAAATTCGGCCATGGTGGTTATTTAGGGGTTAATTTTCAGAAATTTAAAATATAGAGGTATTTACAAATTTTTGAAATTAATAACTATATATGTGTGATAGCAATTTGATTGCCACAATTGAATTGTATGAGATACAACGCAACTCTAGAACACAATAATTGATACCGATCAATATAGAGTGTAATTGCATAGAAAGAGAGAAATAGTTTTCTCCCCCTTAACATGTTGCCGCCGAATTTCAAATTGAAGGAAGAACAAATTTGATTTTTCTTATTCAATTATTTTGAGAGCCCACACTCATCTCCTAAATAAATTCACACGAGATGTATTTCTGAAATTAACGAGTGACTATTGGTGTGAAGAAAATTTTGAGAAATTAGTTCTTGAAGATCATGCTTGGATTTTGGTTCTTGAAGATCAAGCTTGAAGATTTAGATTTATAAGATTAGTCTTCATAGGGTTTTCTCTTCCCTTACTAATGATGTCAATACGCTTTACTTACATCTCTGAAAGAAACCTCCTATGTATAGTGAATTCCAATCACTAAGACTAACTAAAAATCAAATGATAAATTTATCATAAATCTTCTCTTCATTAAAACTTTTAATTAATAATTTTATCATTATAATTAGGATCGACTTTATTGTCTACTAAGTACCCATATCATATCTATTTATTACATTTACGACAATACCTATAACTCATAGATTAGCTCTAGGACCATGAGGATAAAAATACTCATGGGTAAATAATTAATAAATTCTACCAACCAAACTAATCATTAGATTTATTAATTATTAATTAATTATCATTAACTTATTATTCATTATGTGTTGTCCCTCCATAGTATAACACATTGTATAATTAGATAAAATACTATCTAACTAATATATACACCTTTTGTTCCTTAAGTCCCAATATCGTTCTACTAATCAAAACATAATAATTTCCATTGTTCGTGCTTTAAGTAAAATTATCAAATCTCTAACTAAACCATTAGAGAAGTGCTTAGGTTACTACGGTTACATAAACGGTTTCTGTTAATGGTACTATGTCACTTACATAATGAATTCTACTATTGAGAATCTATGTATCATTTCTATTTAACAATTCATTCATCCAACTTACATGTATATTGGCTTATAGAATATCAACCGTAGTATATCATTAAATCATTAAATACGAGTTCATAACTCTCTTAAAATTAAAAACACTCATAATATTATAGCAATAAATTATGATTTTTTTAAAGATAGTACTTTTATTCAAAATCAAAATAACATTTCAATACATTCTAATTACACTAGCACATTAATCAGGTACTTCACATTGTGACCAATGTAAATCACTCTACATAATAGAGTTAATGCACTATAGTGTATCTCTCTAGTAAAGTGTCCAGTTTTCACTAGACTGTGAATTACAAACATTTCAAGTTATAAAAAACTTTTGGTTAAATACATTATTTTCATAAGTCAAACTTCATGTGATCCATAAACCAATTATTATTATACATGTGGATCTTTTACATTAATATTACATATATAATCAAAATTAATAATTTATTATTAATCAGAATTAAACGTCTCAAAAAACACATGTGAACTTCAGTGCTTTTAAGGGACTATTGTTGAGGTGGTATGTAAGTCTTTTTTATGTTTTTAATATCACCATAAAAGTTTTTCTAGTGTATGTACTTCTCGTGAACTCTTGACACTGCGCCATGTGTCTATGTACACAACTTTAAATTATGCCACATCACATTAAATCTTATATCAATAGATATATAATTTAGCGGATACATTAAATGAGTTTTTACTAATCTTCATCATTAAACCAATGGTCATTAAAGTTATTTACTTAATTCCATACTACTGTAGAAAAATAATTTATTTTCTCAAAAAAAATTAATAGAATATGTGTTTAGGACAATCCGAACGATGTGGTATTGGTATTTAAGAAACATCATCATTTTGGTCCAATTTAATGGGCATTGGACCAAGTTTGTTTAAAGATTTAAATTATAATTTTTAGATAATTTAAAATGTAATATTTTAAAATTTAAAATTTAAAGTGTATAATAGATATAGTTTAGAGAGATAAAGTATAATTTTCACTTTTTTCTATACTTCAAAGTAATTAATAAATAATGAGATAGGTATTAATAACTAATGATAGAAGCTAAAAGGACCAAAGTTAAAAAACTAAAACGATGGGAACCAAAATGACAACAAGCACAAACTATAAATCTCCAAATTTAAAAAGTGAAACTATAGGAACTAAAAAGACAACAAGCACAGATTATAAAGTCTAAAATATATTTAACTTAAACTTTAAAAATTTCACTCGACCTCTACTCATACTTGGATGACTGTGACAAACAATGTGTCATTCAACCTACCTAGAATTTGACTTGACCGATTTGAAAATTTTAGTGGACTAGACAAATTTAAAGGTAGTGTTAGTAGTAGTGTCAAACATTGAAAGTTTTATAGATCTAGATAAGTTTAAATGTAGTGTTTCGATAAATGTCAAGTTTTCTAAAATTTTATGTAAATAGTAAGTTGCTATAACTATTAATAATTAATGATCAAAATGTCCTTAATCTATTTAATGGATGTTTCAAATTAAGAATAATTTAAAATTAGTCAATAAGTATATGTATATATAGTCAATAGATTTAAAACATATATATAATTAATTCAAACAATGATAAGAATATATAGTCAATTAATTGAAAGTTGCTTCTTTTAATTTTAAAAATTTCCGGGCTAGTTATAATATTAGTGATTGATTATATATCTCATTCCTTAAAAAGACTAAAATAGGGAGATAATTAATATTGAAAAATAAAAAAAAACTAAAATTTGATTTTTTTCTCAAAACATTTCAGCTTAGATATAATATCATTGATTGACAATATATCTTATTCCTTAAAATTTGTGAAATAATTAATGTTGAAAAACAAAAAAAACTTGAGTTTTAAGTTTCTCTTTAAATTTCCAATCTTCTTATAGTATCCGTGATTTTTTTTAACAATACAAAAAATAATTATATAATAGATAAGAAGTCATAACATAAACTAGGGGTTTAAACATGCCCTTTACAAAGATACTCTCGACCTCACATAAGCTAGATATAGGCTTAAGTAGTGAGAATTACTAAAATCAACAGGATCATGACTTAGATTGTTTATAGCAACATTATCAGCAATAATATTAAATCAAGCTGAGTTGAAATTATAACTAGAACGAGAGAAAAGATTATGGACTTCACAAACAAGGTCCAAAAATCTCCAATCTAAGCAACTGTTAGATTTAACCCATATAAGTGCTAATTTAGAAATACGTGACAATTAGGAAAAATTAGGGGAATAAGTTGTTTTAAGATAGAATTTTATATTATGTCCTTTAAAATTATGATCTGTACATATAGTCAAATCCTTCTTTTAAGTTGTTAGTTAGTTATACTTTTAGTTGGTCTTTTACGTTTATACCCTTCTTCTTCATTTGTCAAAGGAAAGTTTTCGTGGTTGAACGTGAGAGGTTCGTCGCCTCATTCCTCCTCATGGGCAAGTTCTATATTTCACCTACTGGAAAGCTTGAGTATGGATTCTGGATTTCCCTTAAAGATTAATTCCACATCTAAGATTTAATCTAGAAAACATGTCTGGAAGTATATGCATTTTTTTTTTCTGAATCTGGTACCATGGCTTCAAGTGGAATCAAGAAAATTGTGTTGTGATGAAGAATAAGAAGAGGGTTTTTGAAGGAATGTGGAAGAGTTCTCTCCTTTCACGGATGGATTTTTCCACAGAGCTTCTGAAAAATGATCAACGATAAAGGATCAAAATTTCTAGATCTGATCGCGACTCTATTTATGATTTTTGAGTGAGAGGGATGAAGAAGAAGGAGGAGTGGCGGGGCTTGGGTATGAGAAGATGTATGGCATCGAATTGTATATAAAAATATATTAATAATACATAAAAATATATTATAGATATATTGATGATATGTAAAAATATACCACACATATACTATGAAAACTGTCGTAGTATATTAAATATACTACGACAAATATGCATAACACAATATATCGTTATACCATATCGTATATATCTATATACTACGTAACATTTAGCGCGGGGTTGTTATGTGAATAACGTTTTTCGTTGGGTTATTACACGAATAACGCGAATAAAACCATTTATTAGTGAGAATAATCTCATCTATTTACAATATTTTTTAAGTGAGTCATTATAAAATTTGAGTATTTTTTGGGACATTCTTTTCTTTATCTTCTTATATTCTTTTCTTTATCTTCTTATCTTCTTATTTTCTTAAGCTCGCCTATTTTCCTAAAAAAAATCTCACCAAGGGCCAGACCTGACCCGGAGACCCGAGAAAAATAAAAGAGAACCATTCATTCTTCGAGCAACAAATCCTAAGCCACAAGACATCAGAGAAGGCGAGAAGGCAATATCGCACGCCAGCCAGTTTCCTCCTCGATTCCTCGTAATCTAGGATGAAATATAATGATCTTTCTACGGTCTCAAGTCAGCATAAGCTATCAAGCTTTCATGTAAGGATAATTATTCAACATTTAAGTACTCTTGACAATTTTTCTCTGTGATTTTAGATGTTGAAACAGGATTGCATGTCTCCTTTTAGAAAATAAATGTGTTCATTTTCTTTCAAATCTCTCAGCAAGTAAACAAAAAGCAGTAAAACATCTTCTTTCCTGGAATCTGGATGAGAATTGAGATCTGCTATTTTGTTCTGAAACGAGGAAGCTAAGGAGACTTCTTCTTCCTTTCCTGTAATGAGACCATGATCGGAGCTAACTAGCATCTACTGCTCCACGCCCAGCCAGATAGGGCATGGTAATGAGTTTCTACTTTCTGCAAATAAATAGGACAACGAGGATTTTGGGATATAACTTTTCTGAAAAGTTTTATTTTAATGGTAGGGTGTATTTGTTTTATTTTGTGTGTATATATACATGTATATATTTAATATTCACCAAAAATACAAATAAATAAAAATCAGATTTTTTATGACATTAAATTTTGGGTTAAAAAACCCATTACATTTTGAGTCAAAATAGCCCAATGATTTTAAACACTCATCAAAATTTGGGTCACAAAACCCATTACCTCTTAGGTCAGAAAAAAACTCAAGCCCAAACAAAATTGGGTTGAAAAAAAAACTATCCAGGAAATGAGGATTTGCATAAATCCCACATCAGAAATTTCTTCCTGAAATTTGTAGTCTATAAATTGTTGAGATTATTTAGTGCAGCACTAAAAGACAATGGAAGATGGAAGAGATGGCAGATGATGTGTGGAGGTGAATGAAGCATACTAGATTACTTCCCTCTTGAGGAGCTATTAGATTCCTCATGACGGAGGGAATCCAATTCCTCCAAGCATCAAATACCATCTCAAATACCCTCAAACAAACATAGAAATCATTCACATTCTCATTCATCTATCATTCCCTCCCTAACATACCCAGAAATAAACGCCCCCTTAGAGAAATTGTATGAAATAGGAATAACTGGAAAGTTCATAGCTATCCAAGGGGGAAAACATAATCCAACAAGGGTTTATTCCATGAATTAGTATTATGATGAAGTATATGATCATAAACAAATTTGACACTATGATTATAACAAACAGATAGATCCCTAAAACCAAGAACTATGTGTTGATTCCAAATATTAACTGATACTCCCCTACCAATTTTCCGATAGGCATTTTTCCTAAGGATTTCTTTGTCCTGCCACGAACTTTTTCATGTCCAAGAGTTGGATTTACCTTTTCTAGCCTCTAGGAAATCACAATTAGGAAACTAGAGGCTTTTAAGAAGTCTTAGCAAAGACTGTTAGGATTCTTCAAAAGTATCCAAGCTTGTTTAGATAAAAGAGACAAATTAAAGATTTCCAAATCGTTAAAACCTAATCCACCCTCCTCCTTACTGAAAGTCATCTTATGACTAGATGCCCAGCTAATACCTTTAGACTCCTATCCTCTAGACAACCAGAAATGCATAATAGCTGCCTGAAGGTTGTCACAATCATGCTTAGGAAGTTTAAAGGTACTCATGATATAGTTAGGAGGCTTGAACCACTGCCTCAAGGGGGATTTCCTTCCCACCATAGGATAACAAACTATTCTTCCAAAGAGAGGTTTTCTTCTCCATTCTCTCTAAGGAGCATGGAAAAAATAGAAGACTTAGACTTACTCGAGGCCTAGGTAATTATCCTTCAAATTGTTCATGAAAATACCAAACATGTTAGAAATAGAAATTCTCCTATTGTTAGAAACATTTTTACTAAACCATAAGCTACTTTTATCAAGATATACTACCTGGCCAGAAGCATTGCAATAATTTTCAATGCATAATACATAGATTAAGATAATAACAAGAATGATGATTAGAATTAGTAATAAATAGGCCATTCTTAGAATTAGTAATAAATAGGCCATCATCGGCAAATAAAATATGGGATAGGGGGCTACCTCTTTTTAGAGTAATGAGAAAATAAAATCATCATTGAAAGTCTTGTTAATATACTTAGAAAGAGATTCAGCAATAATAATGAAAAGATAAAGGAGACAATAGATCTCATTGCCTCAAACCTCTGCTAGGAATGATATTGACCTTAAGTACCCCATTAATATAAATTTTGCAACTCATTGAAGAGACACAAATCATAATCTATCTAACAAATTCAAGTTCAAAGCCTATTTAAATAAGTATACATTTAAGAAAGTCCCAACTCACCCTATCATAAACTTTGGACATATCAGGCTTAAGCACACCCATCCCTTTACTACTAGTTTTATTCTTTTTTAAGTGATAGAAAATCTCTTGTGCAATTAAGCAGTTATGCTAAATATGTTTACCATTAAGAAAAGCTCCTTAGTAGGGTTATGCAAGTGTCCCGAAAAAATCACCCCATCTCGAAAAACTGTTCTGAACCGAGCGAGACGGGACTGGTTTTTGATTTTAGTCGGGACGGGTTTTTGATTTTAGTCGAGATGGGTTTTTGATTTTAGTCGGGATGGGACGAGACGAAAAAGTTTTGTCCCATGCGGGACGGGACACAGGACAAAAGTCCTTGTCCAGTCCTGGTATATATAAACATAATTTTATTTAATTTTAGCCCTAATTCTTTTGATTTTTAACCTGTAATTAATTTCTAACTTGTAGAATTTAGTCCAAATCTCTAAAAAAACTCAAAAACAGCCCAAAATCTTTAAAAAAATCAAATTTGGCCCAAAACAGTAGAAAAAGGCAAAAAATGCAGGGAAAAAGGGGGAAAACCCCATCCTGTCCCGACCCCGTGCCGTTTCGCTCGAGATTTTTCCTCTATACGGGACGGGATGGGACACAAAAAATTGTCCCATCTCGATCGAGACAGGACAAAAAGGTCTAAAATCCGTCTCGTCTCGTGTACACTCTACTCCTTAGGAATCATATATGAAAGAGCTTAAATATCCTTTTAATCTATTGGCCAATATTTTAGATATAATCTTGTAAGAAAAGATAGAAAGTGCTATAAGTCTAAAATGATTAAGGATCTCATGCTGAAGTTTAGGAATAAGAGTAATAAGTCTAAAACATGCCAGAAAAATCATAGACCAAGGAGTTGAAATTTCCTAAAAAAAAATCTAAAACATGCATATAAATATCATTGTCAATCAAATCTCATTGTTTTTGATAAAAAAAATGCCAGAAAAATCATCCAGCCAGGGACTTTATCAACTCCTAGACTAAAAACAGCAATTTTAACTTTATCAAAGGAGATATTAGAAAGAAGATTATAATTAATAAGTTTATCAATAATAGGATGAACATAATTCAGAATCCACTCAACATCAAAATTAAATTTTACTTTAAAATTATCACTAAAGGAATAAGGATTCGTGAGCGGAATATAAAAAAAATTCATAACAAACGTTTAATCATATTAAACATAAAATATTTTCTATGATCATGTGTATTTAGATAAACGTACCGAGAAAAGATATAAACAATTTATACATTTTTTGTAATGAATAATTTTTGAATTGGCGGGATCCAATTAATTATCTTGTGTTCCTCGTGTTGGAATTTGTAACGACGTGTGGTGGAGGGCATGGTGGTGTTTTAAAAAAAAAATATAAAACGATAAACGATCGCATCGTAGCAGATCTCAAAGATTTTTTTTAATTGGAAAACACTTTTTCAGGATGAGATCCATTATATATCTATACACTAAATCTAAAACATAAAAAGTTGTGAATTATACCTCTTGTAGTCTATCAAACGTCCTTGCAAACAACGGACTTGTAATCTCACGAACAACAGACTGCGAGATCCATACCAAGATTTTCTAAGTCAATCTTTAAACACACTAGGATGTTTGTGTGCACGTAGAATAAATCAAATACACTTTTCTATATCTAGATATACTCAACATATGAGATCTAGAGATTTTCGAGAATGACTATTGTGAGACAAAACTCTGAGAGAATTAGGAAAACTCTGACAGTCCAATATGCCACGTGGCAATTTTTTTAAATTTATTATTTATTTTAATCAAATAAATATCTTGATATTAATTAATCCAAAATTAACTTATCTAATCATCCCAATCAACTAGTTTATCTGTTGTTTAACAAACAACATAGTTAGTTGATTCAAATTTTGAATTATTATCATATAATAATATAATATTATTTAATTTCACAAATCAGATATGATGTCTCACTTATCGATCAACACAAAATTAATCGATATAATTATTTAATTGTAATTTCAAAAAATTACAATAATAATTTAATTAATTAATTACATATAATTATCTCATGATTGTATACTTGTCCCAGAAATTTAATTGATTTCACAAGTTAGTCATTTTTTTATGTTCAGAAATATTCACACCTTAGACTGTGTAGTACACATATGACTTGTGGACCATTGACCCATAATTTTAAGCTCCAAGAAAATAGATTATTAATTAAACTTTTTAATTAAATAATTTTATTTTTTTAATTCTATTATTATTGAACTATAAATATCGAATTGCACTATTAATAATTATATCATAAATTTACGGAGCATTCTCGTGTAGTCCATTGATATAATCACTTCATGTAGTTATGTCCTCCAATTATTGGTTTATAAATTAGAGCTAGTCAAAATTACTGTTTTATCATTTTAATTATTTTTTATTCTTAAGTATCATAATTAACTAGTGAATGATTAATTTATCATCGTATTATAAATTTGAGCTCAATAATCATTTAGTTAAAGAATCAACACTTAAGAGAACCAATATACGATCCATTGGCAAAGCTTGGATTCCACATCTTTTAACATCGTGTTCTCCGTCATTCATATAACTGTATCTCCAAAATAAAAATCACTAGTCTATTTTACAAACAAATATTAAAAAGTGAATCAAAAGATCTAGTAGAATGCGTAGGAGTTCATGACTACTCAGGATTTAGACTGATCTATATATGATCATTTGATTGATGTATATTAAATCTTTATGATAAATGATAAGTTAGTAAAAATATTAATCCACATCGATCATGTCCTATATAATCTAATTATATAAAATATATTCACTAAGATGTCTATTCACATCAGTGATCCAGATCAACATCACATGCATTCAAAATACTTAGTGAATAATACTAACAACCATTTATTAAATAGTTCATATTTTAATATGTTGCGGACTATTTTATTTATTATTTATGATCTTAATACTCTCGTACTTATACAAGATTATAATCTCATTAATGGATATAGAATTTTCAGATATTTATATATAAATTGTTCAACAATAATTTAAAAGAACAATTATAAGAAAAATATAATTTCATATTAAAAATGTCTAAACACATGTTTTGATGGCACCATGCCCAACACCTAGTTCTTGAGATTCAAAAAAATTCAATCGATATTCACACCAACAACCATTCGTAGGATTCATAAGTATGTCCCACAAGGATTCATAAGATTTGGGTGTGGGTTCTTAAAATAATTGAGGAAGAAAAAACTATTTTCTTCTTCCTCTGGAGGGTTTGGTGACAACAGTAGTGAGGAGGGGAAAGAAACTATTTTATGCCCTATCTAACACTTAGCTTAGCTTAGGATTAGGTTTATGTCAACACATCTTAGGGATGCAACCCTAATGTCATCTCTTATATCATGATTATAAAATTTACACATACACCCATATACGTTAAATTGCCAAATCTCCTCCCTCTGCACTGCTATCTACGATTTTTACATCTCCTCTAGAGTCAATACTATGTCCAATTTCATCAAAATTGATAAATTAAATCGATCTCTATCAATTAATTAATTAAATTCTTTTATTTATTAATTATCTAATGATTAGTAAATAATAATTTAATTAATTTCAACATTAATATTTTACTAATTTAGTGATGACATCCGTCACATATGAGTTTGAGAAGTGTATCTTACTCTAAAACATGTTTTTTGCCCAACTGATGTTGTTTCTCATTCATGTCCTTATGAGCTACTCCTGACACTAAAATTCAATGGATATTCACACCAACAACCACTCGTAGGATTCATAAGTATATCTCGCAATTATATTTATAGGAACTGAGTGTGGACTCTTAAAACAATTGAGAAAGAAAAAATAAGTTTTTCTTCTTCCTCTAGAGGGTTCAGCGACAACAATAGTGAGGAGGGGAGAGAAACTATTTTCTACTCTGTCTAACACTTAGCTTAGGGTTAGGTTTATGTCAACACATCTTATGGATGCAACTCTAATGGCATCCCTTATATCATAATTATAAAATGTACACATATACCCATGTATGTTAAATTACCAAATCTCCTCACTCTGCACTGTTATCTACAATTTTTACATCTCCCCTACAGTCAATACCATGTCCAATTTCATCAATCTAAATTGATAAATTAATCGATCCCTATCAATAAATAAATAAATAAATTTTTTATTTACTAATTATCTAATAATTAGAATATAATAAATTAATTAATTTAAACATTAATTTTACTTTTCACTAATTTAATGATGATACGCATCACATATGAGTTCGAGAAGTGTATCTTACTCCAAAACATATTTTTGGTCCAATTGATATTTTTTTCTCATTCTTATCCTTATGAGCTACTCATGACACTGAATAGGCCCACATGGATAAATCTATATGATTCAAATACCCGGTTAATTAATCTCCAATTCCTAATCTATTTAACAACGACATCGTACGACTCCACTATATGTCCGATGTCGAATCAACTCTTGATTCACGCGCGCTACATTTTCTGTTGGTGTAAATAAATATTTTTATTTCACGGTACACAGAATGCTTTTACGATGTTACCCTTCATGAATATCAGTAACAAGAGTTGGATGTAAAATTACCGTTTTACACATCTAGTTATTATTTCATTAACTCATTTATTGACTATGAATAAAAAAGTCATATCACTGAAGTGTCTCGTACAGTTTACAATGTCTTGTTTAATGACTCATGTCATCAAGTACCAGGCCTAGTTTATATTACCGGTTTATTCAACATGTTTCATAACATGTTTACGTCAACCGTTAGAGTCTCCACTCTCATGGCCCAAGATCGGCATCTTTTGGTTCAACCTAACAGTTGTAATCAGACTCGACTGCTTAGTTGATCCTACGAATGCGAATAACATTCTGAACTATTTCAGAAGAGCTTGTCTGAAAAACTCTTATGTCTTTACTCTTCTTACGTTGATAATAATCCAAAGACTTGAATAAATTATAAACACACTTTAATTAAAGAAAAACTTTAATTTATTCATTAAATTCAGTAATACAAAGATGTCAGAGGAATAATTAAATAATCATAAATAGTTATTACAACATACTTTATGAACATAATTCTAATAATCTCTTACTTGGACTAAAGTAAGCATGTACAATCTAATCCACACGCCCTTCAGATAATCATCAAAGATTTTACTGCTTAAAGTCTTTGTGAATAGATCTGCCAGGTTGTGACTGTCGATATGTGTGTTAATACAATATCTCCAGGCTGAACAATTTCTCTGATGAGGTGATACTTACGCTCTATGTGTTTGAATCTTTTGTGACTCCTCAGTTCCTTCGAGTTTGCTACAGCCCCACTATCATCGCAATAAAATGTCATGGACTTCTCAACATCTGGAAGGACTTCCAGAGTCTTCATGAACTTTATAAGCCATACAGCCTCATTTGCAGCTTCACAAGCCGCGACATACTCATCTTCTATAGTAGAAACAACATGCAAGATTGTTTGATACTTCTTCACACTACTGCTCCACCATCCAGGATGAGCGCTGATCTTGAAATGGACCTCCTGGAATCTTTGTCTGCTTGGATATCAGAGTCGGTATAACCCGTCATATTCAAGTTAGTACATGAATACGCATGTATGTAGTTCCTCATTCTCCTAAGATAATTGAGGATATGTTTGACCACATTTTAATGCTCGAGTCTAGGATTAGATTGGAAACGACTCACCACGCCCACAACGTAACAAACATCTGGCCTCGTGTAAAGCATCACATATATGAGACTTCTTACGGCTGAGACATAGAGAATCTTTCTCATGACTTCCTCTTCTTGAGTAGTCTTGAGAGATTGCTCCTTGGAGATGATGACTCCATGCCAAAAGGAAAGATATCCCTTATTGTAGTCTTGCATACTGAAGCGATCCATCACCTTATCAATATAATATGCTTGAGACAATGTTAATTGTATGTTCTCTCTATCTTGAAAGATCTGAATACCTAAGACAGAGAGCTTCTCCAAGATCATTCATATCAAATAACTTTACGAGCCAAATCTTAACATCAGATAATTTTTCTACAACATTCTCAATATGTAGAATATCATCCACATATAATACTAGAAAAACTACTTTTCCTTCGTGTATCAGCTTATACACACATGGTTCATCCATTAACTGTTCAGAATCATAGTTTTTGACAATTTCATCGAATCTGATATTCCACGATCGTGACGCTTGCTTAAGTCCATATATGGAATTTAGCAGTTCGCAAACCTTGCCCTCTTTGCCTTTTTTCATGATCCCGTCTGGTTGAGCCATATAAGTGTGCTATTTAGGATTTTCATTTAGAAATGCAGTCTTAATGTCCATCTGCCAGATTTCATAATTTAGGGTAGCAGTAATGGACAATAGGATTCAAATGGACTTAAGCACGGCCACCGGTGATAAGGTATTCTCATAGTCAATACCTTCATTTTGGGTGTAGCATTTGGCTACTATCCTAGCTTTGAATGTCCATCTGGATCTCTCTTTTTCTAATAAATCCATTTACATCCTATAGGTTTTCCCATTTCAGGAGGATCTACAAGCTTCCAATTTTCATTTGAGTACATCGATTGTATCTCGACGTTCATGTCTTCTTGCCATAGATTTGCTTTAGGACCATGCATGAATTGTGAGTAGGAAACATGTTCATCGTAATCCTTATAAGAGACTACTATTATGACATCTCCATAAGACATGTACCTCTCATGTTGTCTCACAACCCTCCCACTATGTCAAGGCTCCGACCTCTGTTGTGGTTCTTCTAGTATTGAATCGGGAACAAGTCATGATTGGAGAGTTGGTGTCCTTCCACTCAATAATTCTTTTAGCACAAGTGTGCTTCTCGGCTTCACCATTCTTATATAGTCTTCCTCAAGAAAACGTGCATTCGTGCTAACGAATGTTTTCTTGTCGGTCGGACTATAAAAGATGTATCCATTTGTTCCCTTGAGATATCCTAAATGTATAATTCTGATTGACTGACCAACTTGCCTCTCTCTAGTCTCAGTACATGTGTCGGGCATACCCATATCCTAAGGTGACTTACGGACGACTTTCGTCCACTCCATCTTTCATATGGAGTGTTAGGCACCATTTTTTTTACGGAACTTGGTTCAAAATATATGTTGTTATTTTCAAGACATATATACTCAGAATGAATCTGAGAGTGGTGAGTAACTAACCATGGATCTAACCATATCTATCAGAGTTCGATTCATTCTTTCTGACACACTTCTAGAGTGCCAGATATTGTAAGCTGAGAAACAATAAGTTCTTCCTTAAAAAAGTCTTTGAAATCTCTTAGCAAGTACTTTTCACCGTGATCAAATCGTAGGCTTTGATGTGTTTCTCTAATTGCTTTTCAACCATAGCTTTGTACTCTTTGAACTTTTCAAAAGTTTCATACTTTTGGTGCATTAGATAATCATGTCCAAAACATGAGTAGTCATAAGTGAATGTTACAAAATATTCACAACCTCCTATTGCTTGAATATTCAATGATTGACATACAACACTATATACGAGTTTGAGGCATTGAGTGACTCTTTCACCCTTCGTTGAAAAAGGGTCTCTTAGTTATTTTGCTTTCTATGTAGGATTCAGGTGTGAGTAGTGATCCCACACTTAAAGTTTACAATGGACCATCATTTGTAATTCTTTTAATCCTGTCTAGGCTAATATGGCCAAGATGTAAGTGCCACAAGTATGTTAGATCAATTAAGTTAGACCTTAACGTTTTACTACCCATTTATAAGTCAGTATTTACTTCAGTGTTACATATCATTATAACTTTTAGTTTTACATAGAATAAATTATTTATCAACCGTGCAGTTGTAAGTAAGCAATCATTCCTAAAAACACCAATATCTTTATTAATGAAATTCATAGTGAATCCTTGTTCAATTAAAATAGCTACTAAAATAAGGTTTTTTTTTTCAAAAACCAGGATGTAATAAACATCTCATAAAATCAAAAAACAGTTATCAATGATAATTTAATAGTTCCAACTGATGCAATACTAGTGCTCCGATCCCCCAACGGAAGATGAACTTTCCCTCATTCAGCCTTCTGCTTCTTAGCTTTCTTTGAACCTCCCTTGTGTTTCTTTTTGGCGCAAGATGTGGAATGCTTACTTTCAGTAAAGTTTAAATCCCTAGTTTTCCTCTTTCCCTTCAGAAATAGGACATCACTAGCTTTCCAACTCCTTCATAAGTTTCAGAAGTGAGAACCTCAACTTATTTATCAAATAATTAAGTTTGAAGTTCTTAAAAGTATATGATAGGATCTCGATCATCATATCAACTTGAGTCTGACCATCTACCTTAGCTCCCATAATCTCTATCCCATTCAGATAACTAATGATCAACATCATATGTTCTCTGATAGGAGTTTCGGGTTTCATCCGGCGATTCATGAAGTTTCACACATCTGTCTGTTTGGATTGATGACCCTGATCCCCGAATATTTTGGTAATGTTCAACATCATATAACCGACGGCTTTCATGTTTTGATGTTATTATTGCAGACGCAACCAATAAACATAAACATAATTTTCCTCTTGAGTTGATTTAGCAATAGGCTCAAGGAGACAAAAGGTGGTGAGCATGAACTTGCGCTTTTCTACTGTCAATACGATATCAAGATTACGTTTCTGATCCACGTAATTTCACTAGTAAGTATGTTCACATTAAAGATTGTAGAGAGTGTGGATAATGACATTATTACCAAAAAGAATAAATAAAGTGGTGTAAATAAATACTCAATCATATATGAAAGTATGATGGATGATGTAAATATTTAAATATTAAAAAAATCCAGTAAAAAATATTTTTTTCATGATGTTATGATCAACAACGATAGCTTGTCTCATCTAAGGACAACGCTCAAGCTACCTCTTATCGCATTGAGACTCTTCTCATTTGGTTAACGCTTCTCAAGATATCCCTATATCTAGCTTAACCAATCACTAATAAATTTTGTCACCTTGGCTCCATTGACTAGCTCATGTGAGAGATTTCAATGTGTTTCGGTCTAAATGTTTAACCAACGTATCTACTTTAAAAGTTTGTATGAACTAACAGTCCATCTAGGAACGGTCCTGCCTTACCACTTCCTTTACAAGTTTTAGCTTCCAAAGTAACTCGATAACTCAAAGCGACATGATTCTTAAGTTTCTCCCACTGAAGATAGGACCGCTAGGGCGGCTCTAAACCATTCCTCGTGCCACGACCAAGTTTGCGTTTGGGACCTTGGGAACGTTTCAACATAAACGACCCTCTACTTAGTTTTTAGAAAAATGGATTTTTATTTGTTTTTTCAAAACCACAACTCTTTATAAATTTGAAAACTAAGTTTTGAAAATTATAAAGTGATTTAAAAATTATAAATTTTATAAAATTCACATTGTATTTAAATTATAACCCATTATTAATTAAAACTACAATGATGCATGTATATGTAATATAGCATTCTCATATTGACATATCCCTATTTTTATATAGCATGTTATATGATGGTACGAGATTAATAATAAATTCATTCAAAATCAACCTCTATATGACTCATTTATAATTACAACCCATAAAATGAATAATAAATAAATTATAATAATTTTAAATACTAATTTGTAACTTTCTACAAAAGTCTAGTCCCATTTTCAAAATTCAAATTTCAATTTAAAATTAATTTTTCAATAATTTTTACTTTGATAACTAAATTTCCAAGTATATTAATCAATTTATTTATTTTTAAAAATAATTAATAAAATAAATTCCAATTAATTAGTGTTGAAAATTATCGAATTAAATAAAATTAATTTTTAGGGACTGAATTGAGTTTGAAATCAAATCCGAAATCCCTACAAATTATTTGGGTCAAGCAACCCTTGCTTAGTCCAACACCTCAATAGGCTTGGTGGGTACATGCCAGCCCAATGACCCAATATGACATTGTGCACACTATGATTTTCCAAAACCCTAAGTTTTTCTAAACCCACAAGTTTCCAAAACCTCAATATTTCCTAAGTCCAAAAGTTTCCAAAACCACAAGGTTTCATAAACCATAATTAGTAAACCTACGATGGCGAGCGGCGACAGAAAGTAGTGGCGTGCAGCAACGTGGGGCAGCAGGAGACGGTGCGGCGCGACGATAAGCAGCGGCAGTGAACAACAACGATGACGACGATGATCGATGACTTTTCTTTTGACGATAGATTTACATGGAATTTAAAAAGATACAACTTTTGCAAAAATTAAATTACATCAAATCTCATGCCTCAATTTCGGCGTGCATCAATTCTAAATTGAAAATAAACACCTAAAGCCAAACGTTCATGATCCATTCATAAAACACATTGAAACATACTTTGAATCTACCATACAAAATATATGTCAATATCACAATATTCATCCATACATACGTTTATTCACTAAATATGTGTAATCAAGAACCCAAGGCTTTGATACCAATTGTTGGATTGAGTTTAAAATTTGATGAAACATAAATGAACCATGAAAGTTCGTGGGTGGAAAAGTAAAAAAATTTCATAACAAACATTTAATCATATTAAATATAAACATGTTCTATGATCATGCGTATTTTGATAAATGTATTGAGAAGAGATAGAAACAGTTTTATACCTTTTGTTACAATGAATTTTTTTTTGAATTGGCAGGATCCAATAAATTGTCTCGTAGGATTCAAAAATATATCTCACAAGAATATTGGTAGGAACTGAGTGTTGGCTCTCAAAATAACTGAGGAAGCAAAAACAAATTTTTCTTCTTCTTTTCGGGGCAACAGTTAGGGATGAGGGGAGAAAAACTCTTTCTGCTCTGTCCAACACTCAGCTTAGCTCGGGGTTAAGCTTACGTGAACACATCTTAGGGATGCAACCCTAATGTCATCCATTATATAATAATTACATAATTTACACATATACCCCTATATGTTGAATTGCCAAAAATTTCCTCCATTTGCACTGCTATCTGTGATTTTTACATCTCTCATGGAGTCAATATTGTGTCCAAATTCATCAATTTAAGTTGATAACTTAAATTGATCCATATTAATTAATTAATTAATTTTATTTACTAATTATCAAATAATTATCTAATAATAATAAATTAATTTGAACATTAATTTTACTCTTCACTAATTTAGTGATGACACTCATCACATTTAGTTCGAGGAGTGTACCTTAGTCCAAAACATATTTTTTATCCAACTGTTGTTGTTTCTCATTCATGTCCTTATGAGCTACTACTAAGACTAAATAGACCCGATGAATAAAGCTATAGGATCTAAATACTAAGCTAACTTATCTCCATAAATTCTTGACCTATTTAATCCGGACATCGTACGACTCCACTATAGATCCAATGCCGAATCAACTTTTAATTCATGCGCGCTACATTTTTTGTTGGTACAAATAAACATCTTTATTTCATTGTCCACATAATAGTTTACGATGTCACCCTTCATGGATATTAGTAACAAGAGTTGAATATGAAGTTACTGTTTTACCACTATAGTTATTATTTCCTTAACTTCTTTTATTGACTATGAGTAAGAAACTCCTTTTAGTGAAGTATCTCATACAATTCATAATATCTTATTCAATGACTCATGTACTCGAGTATCATGCTCTGTTTATTTATTCACAAACTCATCAATAAAGCATAATGTGATATTTTTGCTATTGCAATCTTACCATGATTTACATATTTGTGAATCGTGCAACTCCAACATAGTTGAATCACGATCCCAATAGCTGAGGTATTGTTTGGCAATTCAACGCACTCATTTGGCGTATCAAAAATAGTAAGTAATTAAGTCAAGTTTCGTATTCACCTCAGAAGTAAGGTAATTATGAAAATACACTTAAGGTATAACAATTAGATTTATAGCTAAATAAATGACTTTACTCTAAACTAATTTGTTACTGGTCTATTCAACATGTTTCATAACATGTCTAGGTTAACAGTTAGAGTCTCCACTCCCATGCCCAAGACCGATATCCTTTGGCTCAACCTAATAGTCGTAATTAGACTCGATTGCCCAGTCGATCCTAAGACTACGAATAATATTATGAACTATTTCAGAAGAGTTTGTCTAGAAGACCTCTCTGTCTTTACTCTTCTTACGTCGATAATAGTTTCAGGATTTGAGTAAATTATAAACACAATTTTATTTTTGGAAAACTTTCATTTATTCATTAAATTCAATAATGCAAAAATGTCAGAAGAATAACTAAATAATCATAAATAGTTATTACACCCTACTTTGTAAACATAATTCTAACATATTTAAGCCAATTGATCCTGGATCTCTATCCCGAATAATTCTCTTCATGTTTCCAAATCTTATTAATCTTGGTAGAAATATCCTTTATATGAATTTTGTCATCCTCATTTTCTTCACTAATAGAGGCCAAATTATTCTTTAAAAGATCAATTCTAAGGTTAGGATTACCCCTTCAATTTTTGTTCCAATCTTTCAAATTAACCTCGCAAGATTTAAGATTGTTGATAAGGTTACCCATACCACCCTTATATCTATTTTATTCCAACTTTTCTTTAAAACGAACTCACAAAACTCTTCAAGAAATCACTTGGCCTGAAATTTAAAATTCCATCTAGCTTTAGGATATTTTTATCAAGAAAAATTAGAATCATATTATGGCCAGAACCAATATTAGAAGAAATATTAACTTCAATGAAAAAAATTAGGAAGACCACAATCACTAATAAGGACTCTATCCAACATTTTTTTGGATAAAGTCCTCTCCTGCCTGTCATTTCTCCATGTATAGAAATTACCTTTAGCACTACCATAAATGAAGTAACGTGAATTAATAAATTTATTTAACCTTCTAGCTCTAGAGAAGTCAAAAGTATCACCCCCATAGTTTTCATCTCTATTCAAGTGATATTTAAAGTCTCCTGCCACAATCCAAAGAATAGAACTACCCTGATTAGTCATAATAAGTCTATTATATTATGTCCATCTATCCTTTTTATCTCTACAATCATAAAAGAAAGAAACTCTGCCCATTTATTAATATTATATAAATTTCATTATTAGTACTAGTAATGTTATTAACCTGAATATTACTATTCTAACACGCTATCATACCACCAGATAGTCCAACAGGTTCTACAATACGGGAGAAATCATAATTCCACTTTCTAATAAAACTAAGCCCTCTTATTATTAACTTTAGATATAATATATCAGTGATTGACTACATATTTCATTCATTAAAAATATGGACATAATTAATGCTAGAAAACAAAAAAAATATTTTTTCAGAAGAAAACTGCTAAAACACCTTAATATCAATATTGACTATATAATATCAATGATTGATTATGTATCTTCAGTATTTTTCCTAAAAATATGATCCAATGGAGTAAGAACCTGCTATAATATATTTCATTAACATACTATCGACTTTCCATTATTAAAAGATATGATAATTCTAGAAACTACCTTAGCAAAATTTTAGGACATCGTTAAATTCCTTAAATAGAGGATATTAAAATTAAATAAAAATTATAAATAAAATCAAACCGAAACTCTGTAAGTGTATTAATGACTATTCATTAAATGATTGATGTATTGATGAGATGATATTAAAAATTGTTTATTGTTCTAAAGTAAAAAAAAACTATTATATTTTAAATTGAGGTTTAAAAATTGATTATTTGATGTAATTACTTAATGAATTATACTCATACTATACGCAAAACCATTTGAGTATGTCTACGTCACTTAAATAAATTAGTTAAATTACACGTGTGGCGCACATGATGTATACATTTTTTTATATTTGGACCAAAAGTGTAGCAAGGCCTCGAAGACCGGAATTCTTGCATCTTCTTCTCTTTAAAAACATAAAGATCTACTGATCTTAAAATCAAATGTCTTCTCCTATCGTATATATAATTAACGAGAAAGTCGAGAGACTTCCTTGCACTGTGTAACCCACCACCATCTTAATATGATTAGTTCTCATATATTATTTGTCTATTTAAATAAAAAATTTAATAACATATATTTATTTGTAAAAATAGTAGAAAATAAATATTTTAACTTTCATAAATCTTACTCACCAAAATTTCTCAAAATAAGTTTATGTTAGAAAAACATACACGCATAATTATGATACATCAATTTCATATATTTAGTACACTAATTTTTTAATCTTTTGTGACAAATAAACTAAGAACATGTTTTATTTTCTTAGAATAATTAATTATTTTTAATATATTTATTAACGAACGAACGAAGTAACTTAAAATCTTATCTAGTTTACAAAATAAAATCAAATTAAGAAGAGAAAAAAAAGCATAAAGCCTCAAAAAGATATACACCACCAATACCACGAATATGAGAACATAATTGATTAATAATAATGTATCATTAATGAAATCAAACAAACAGTGATTTTAAAATTATAGAATAATGAATGGATAAAATTGTGTAAAAATACATTAAGGATGAAGACCATAAAAAGCAATAGTGGGGAAATGATTGCAATAGCCAATCACATATTAAAAACATTAACTATTTACTATTCTATAGCTATTCATGCCTTCTATGGAGCAATTATATCTTAAATTTTAGTGAGAATTTGGCCTCATCCCAAATTAATCCTTGGGTAATAATCTGATTTGTACCCACACTTATGTTCAAAGCATGAAGTTTTTAAAGTTCAAATAGCCGCTCCCCAATTCATAAAAAAATGTCATAAAATAGAACATATTGATACAGAAGAGTAATTTTGTGTAATAATGTCATTCAATATTATCAATTTTCTTATTTATTATTATGGATTTATGTCGTAAATATTTATATCCATATCCTAGAATTTATCAATTTGTCAAAAAAAAGAAAACCCGAAAAAGAAATAAAATCATAATAATATTACCCCTAACCTGAATGGAATCGAATTGGGTATTAAAGTAGTAGATTTATCATTTCTTAGAAGGAAAATTAATAAATAAAAAAACATCCATAGAAAAAGCAAATTAAGAGAGTAATTAAAACTCAAAAACTTTCGGTTAGCTACTAACCCCACCGGACTCACATTGATCTCATACCAAGTGAGCCACGTGGGACGCTTTACGTTGTCCAAGTTGAGATCTCAATGTGGGACCCACCCTATCCCTCTCATCAAGTTTTGAATTACCTGATCAAATTCCACGTGTACCAATCTGAAGACAACAAAATAAAATAAATCAAAGAGAGAGACAAGGAAAAAGAGAAGAAGAAGAGAAACCGTTTGATTTGTCGTTTGTTCTGTATAAATATAAAGAACAGATACGCAAACTGCTCTGGTTCGGTCATCTCAAAGCAGAGTCTGTTGTCTGTTGTTTGCATCTTCAGGGCTTCATTTCCTCGTTAATATCAAATTAATCCTCAGATTTTCCAGATTTCTTTCGACAGTCAGATCGGTTCTATGTTCGTCAAGAAACTTGTTGAGAAGGCTTCCTCCAAGAAGGTCAGTTCCTCCTTTTTCTTCTCTTATCTCTCTATTTTTCTTTATTTCTTTGTTGGGAATGGAAATTTTTGATTAATTTTTTGAATCAATATGTTAAGCTAAGGGTTTTAGTTGTTTAATTACTGTACTTACCCACATTGCACAGTTCTTTCTCAAGGTTTTACAAAAATTTAAACGAAGAGACCCTGTCTTGATTTATTTCTTTTTTTAAACAATATTTTTTATTTTAAAATAATTTGTTATATATATAGAAATGGATTGTTGCTTTGTTGCCCCTCAGGCTCAGCTTAGTAGTAAAAGGCGTTGGTTTTCAGTACTCATCAATGAAGAAGATGCCACGTGGATAAATATAGCTAATTTAAACCCTTGTGCTTAATCAGTCGTCACTCAACTAATTTAATCAAATTAAAAGGGTTTATTATGAGTTTTGAAATTAAATAAGACAAGAGTTTCATAGTTTCGGACACTTACCTTTCGAAAAAAGTATTAAATAATAAATTTAGTATCTTTTTTTTAATAATTATAATAATTATTATTATTTTATTACTGTCACCGACACCTAGGGCGTTAGTTTAGCGACTATTATTATATTCGAAAATAGTAATTAAATTCTCTTTGCGCAAATTCTATCTAAACAGGAAGACGTCGATCACTTTTAGTGTCATATAATTAAATATTTTTCACAAGTCCATAAGTTATAGTACTATAAAAGAAAAAGTTACTCCTAAGTTAAAATGTCACGGAAAAATAATTTCATTTTTTAAATTTGAATCTGAATTTAACGGTGAACACAGTTTGGTTAGTGACTTAAAATTGAATCGATCCGAAACATTCGGTTCGGTAAATCGAACCGTGAAAGTTAAAATAACCGAATCGAATCGAACCGTGAGTTTCGGTTCGATATTATTAATTAAAAAATAATTTTTTAAATGATATTATTGAAAAAAATAATATAAGATCAAAGTTTTGTTTTGGTTCAGTTAAGTTTGATATGAAATTATATATAAAAAATAAAATAATAATATAAATTAATATTTCAATTGTGTTAAAAACTGAACATTTTTCGAACCGAACCAAAGATTCGGTTCGACAATTCTGCCGAATCAAACCGCAAGGACCTAAAGAACCGACCGAACTGACAATTTTTGATTCAGTTTGGTTCTGTCGGTTCAGGAATTTTTTGAATACTCTTATTTAAATCTATTAATATGACCACTTAAATTAAAAGTTTTGATCAACATTCACGACTTAAATGAAATGCTGAGTAACGATAATGTTTTTCATGTAATTTATTTGAGTCATCCACTCGTATACTCTTCTTTTTTTGTCGATAACAGAGGGTATGAATTATTTGTTGAATATGTAATATAATTGGATAAAAAAGAACTACATTTCAAAAGTCATTTATTAAAGATTAAAATATAAAATACACCCATGTATTATATCCCTACACTTTTTTGTAGTTTTATACCTCTACACTTTGACTAAATTATAAAATCTCAGTGACGTTTTGCAACTAAATTTGACAGAAAAATTAACTCCATCTATTTCCATTAATTTCCCCCAATTCCCTCCATTACTTCCCTCAAGTTTCATCCATTTCTCCTCATTTTCACTTTCAATACATTTTTCAGATCTGATTTTTTTGCTTTCCTTTAATGATTTTTTTATTTTTTTATTTAAAAAAATCTTTTTAATTTTTAAAAAAATCAACTTCATTCATACTGTAACGAATTTTGCTTCATTCTTAAGAAAATTTACTTCATTTTTTAAAAAAATTGCTACTCAAAAAATGAATAATCATAAAAAAGCTGCTATTAAAAAATTTTCATTATAAAATTTCAATAAACTAAGTTTTTTTTATTTTTTCAATCATATGAACAATACATTTGTAATTTATTTTTAATAGGAAATCATTGAGATTTTAGTTTCAGTTCATTAAAAAATTTAAAAAATGAATAAAAAATCTTCACTACCTATCATGAATTTTTTGGAGAGTCAAGTTTCGTCAAATTCTATAGAAAATGTCATTAAAAAATGAAGAGTCTTTTTACATTATTTGAAAAGAATTTTTTTAGAGAGACGATAAAAAAATTATAAAATTATAGTAAAAATGATTTAAAAATACAAAAATTCTCTAGGATTGCAACGATCTAAAATAGAAGTAACTTGTAAGTAGAACTACCCACAACAAAACCTCCAAGTAATAGGGATTATATTTTTAATTCATATGAATGGAGTAGATTTTTTAAGAATAAAGAAAAAAAAACTCATTATAGTATGAATAAAGCAGATTTTTTAAGAATAAAGAAGATTTTTTTTAAAATAAAGTGAAAAAAATCATTACAAGAAATCAAAAAATCAGATCTAGCAAATGTGTTGAAAGTGAAAATGAGGGAAAATGGAAGAAAATAATGGATGAAATTGAGGGAAATAGATGAAGTTAATTTTTCTGTTAAATTTAACAAAAAAATGTCACAGAAAAATATATTTTACAATTTAGTCAAAGTACAATGATATAAAAATATAAAAAAATATAGAGATATAATTTACAATTTCATCAAAGTGTAGAGATATATTTTTATTTTAGCATTTATTAAACAAGATAGAGATGACCGGAGCACGTGCTGGACGGTGCTGCCTATATCACGTTTTTTTTTACGCGGTAATTTTTTTTTGAAATGTTTACGCGGTAAATTAAGACTTGTCCAATTAGTCTATTTTTCAAGCAAATTAAAATATATTATGACAAAGGACAATAAAGATTCTGAAGAAATTTATTAGAATTTTTTTTAATAAATGATAGAAAACAAACAATTGGAACTTTTTTATGATTTTTAATGAGATTCATCAATTTTTTGTCAGAGAAATTATTAAATTGTTCTTTTAGTTTAAAATTTTCCGATTAAAATTAAATTCGTGACTGTTCGATCAGAGTATACTAAATTTTTTTACTAGACATGATCGTGTAAATTTTAAGGCAGAATGAAAATATTATTAGTTTTTTTCTGGTTAAAAATGTTAACTGCTTTTAATTTTGTTTTACGAGGGTTTTTCTCAAACAAATTCTATTTATTTCTTTGAAGTTTAAAATTATTTCTTAGTCGAGAAATTGGTAATAATGCTGTTATGTTTGAATTTACGATGACTCTAGGCCATACTCATTTGATTATTTGGGAGACCCCATGATCAGATTCAGATATCTTCGATCTCCTTCTTCTTCTACATTGGATTATGCACTCATTTAAAGAACTCTGCAATTCGGTTCCAAGCTCTTGCTACTCTAGTTTTCCCCGTTTAATCAGAAAATACCTCCATCCGAGCTTCCACTTAGACGACCAGTTAATTGAACTAAAAGGGTTAACAATTGGTAATTCAAATTTCTATGCGTTTGAAGGGGAGGATGAGAGGAAGAAGAAGAAGAATTTGTGTAAAACTATAGTATCCTTTCGAAGGCTGAAGAGTTTTCATGAGTAGATGTGACTAGAATTATGCATTTGGGATTGGTCGATTACTATGATTTTCACATTGTTTCGTTCTTTTTCTTTTTGCAGCCTGGAGGTAATTTGGATGGTTTGAAAGCAAGCGATGTGGAGCCTCGATTGGTATTCCATTATGGAATTCCATTAGGTTCTACTATGTTCGCCTATGACTCCATACAAAAGATACTTGCTCTTTCTACCAGGTAAGTTTCTTCTATTCTCAGTACACACCAACGATACCTGTAAGCGCATGCATCAACTTTAAATAAACAAGCAGTTACAAACTAACAGTCAAAGTAGCATACGTATAAGTTTCTACTGAGAACCAGAAAAACAGAAGCAAAATAATTCTGGTCCTCTCAGAAAAATCGAAGAAACAACAATTAACAAGAAGTAGCGTACATATAAGTTCCACTGAGAACCAGAAAAACAGTCAAAGTAGCATACATATAAGTTTCCATTGAGAACCAGAAAAACAGAAGCAAAATAATTCTGGTCCTCTCAGAAAAATCAATTAACAAGAAAATAATAGAGGGCACTGAAATCCAAAGAAGTTCTTACCACATGCAAGAAACATCAAAGCTGGGTTTGTTCTTCGGGGCTTGAGTGCAGTGAGGTAGTGAAAGTTTGTAGAAGATTTCGGGCAGGATTCTTTTGTAATTGCTTCTCCATGTAATTTCTGGACTCCTTTGATAGTAGATTGGCCTTCGCCGGGCAATTGGACGTAGGATCCATTTCGGATTTGAACCAGTATAACTTCTGGTGTCTTTTTCTTCCTCTTCGCTACTTCTCTCTCTTTATCAACTCTCAATTTACTTTTCTGTCCTATCATAAGAAAACAAGAAAGGGCATTACAGCAAAATCCACTTAATTAAGTCTTATTTTCACAACAAAAGTGGTATCAGAGCTAAAGGTTGTCTTCCAAGGGAGTTCAAGTTGTGCAATTGAAGAATCTTGTATTTTTTTTTCAAAATTGCTACCTGAAATCCAAGAAACTGTCCAAGAAAGTTTCTGATATGGCTACTACTTCTACCAAACACGACATTGAAAAATTTGATGGGACTAATGATTTTGCTATCTGAAAAATGAAGATGTTAGCACTTTTGGGTTACTTGGGAGTTGATGAAGCACTCGAAGGAGAAAGCAAGATGCCAGCTAGTTATTCCAAGGAGAAAAGGAAGGATATAATGAAGAGGGCATACAACACTTTGATCCTGGGTTTGAGTGACAAAGTCTTGAGGGAAATCACCAAAATGAAGTCAGTAGCAGAAACATGGCTCAAACTTGAGAGCTTGTACATGACAAAAACTTTGTCAAGTCGATTGTATCTCAAAGCAAAAAATTTCTCTTATAAAATGGCAGAAGGAAAGAGTCTCCAAGATCACATAGATGAGTTTAACAAATTGTGCCTTGATCTTGAGAATATTCAAGTGGAATATGATGATGAGGATAAAGCCCTAGTGCTGCTACATTCTCTACCAAAATCATATGAAACATTTGTTGACATTCTCAAACATGACAGGAAACCTTATCACTTGAAGATGTGGTGGGAGCTCTAAATTCTAAAGAATTGCAAAGGAAACATGAACTGAAAGACTCAAGTGGGGAGAGTTTGATGGTAAGAGGCAGAACAGAAAAGAAAGATCACAAAAGCAGAAGCAAATCTAGGTCTAAATCCAGAATTGGTAAAAACAGTAAGAAAGTAAGATGCTATCATTGTCATGAAGAAGGGCATGTAAGAAGATTGTGTCCAAAGAGGAAAAAGGATCTTAAAGCTAAGGAAGGAGTTGATGGAGATGCTGCAATTGTTGAAGATGGGTATGAAAGTGTCGATGTCTTAATTGTAGCAACCAAGAATTCTGAAAAACAGTGGATCCTAGACTCTGGGTGCTCATTTCACATGACACCAAACAGAGATTGGTTTGAAACCTTCTCTAGACATGATGGTGGTGGGGTTTTACTTGGTGATAACAAGGAGTACAAGATTACTGGGTCAGGAGCCGTTAAAATTAGGACTCATGATGGTTCGGTTAGAATCTTAGCAGATGTGAGATTAGTACCTGATCTTATCTCTTGGAGTCCTAGATGAAACTGGTTATAATTATAAAGGTGAAAATGGAATTCTTAAGATCTTCAAATGCTTTATGTTAGTGATGAAAGGGGTAAAGGAGAATGATCTTTATGTACTGCAAGGTAGTACACTGATTGGTGCAGTAAGCACTGTTTTTGCATCCGAAATTGATATACCAACACTTTGGCACAAGAGATTGGGGCATGTGAGTTTGGCTGCAAGAACTTGGAAAACATGGACTATTTAATGGAGACAAACTGGACAGATTGAGATTCTGTGATCACTGTGTCTATGGAAAGGCAACCGGAGTTAAGTTCAACTCAACCACTCACAGAACTCAAGAAATTTTAAGCTACATCTATTCAGACCTTTAAGGACCATCCTCAACCGAATCACTAAGTGGAGGGAGGTACGTTATTTCTATCATTGATGATTGTTCCAGAAAAGTTTGGATTTATATTCTTAAATCTAAAAATGAAGCGTTTCATAAATTCAAAGAGTGGAAGAAAATGATAGAATTACATGTAGGAAGAAAGGTTAGGAAATTAAGGACAGATAATGGGCTAGAATATCTAAGTGATGAGTTCAATAAGTTTTGCAAGGATGAAGGCTCGGTGAGACACAAAACAGTACCTCACACCCCACAGCAGAATGACTTAGCAGAAAGAATGAATAGGACACTATTGGAAAGGGTAAGATGCATATTGTCTTGTGCAAACTTACCAAAGAAATTCTGGGCTGAAGCTGCCAACACCGCTGCATACCTTATAAACGGGTGCCCTTCAGCAGCTTTAGACTTCAAGACTCCAGAGGAGGTTTGGACAGGTTCTCCACCTAGTCTCTCATCTAAAAAATTTGGTTGTGTAGCCTTTGCACACATTAAGGAAGGAAAGTTGGATCCTAAAGCTAAAAGGTGCATGTTTATAGGCTATCCTGAAGGAGTTAAGGGGTAAAAATTGTGGATTTCAGATTCTAACAGGTTCGAGAGTTTTATATGCAGAGATGTCACATTTAGAGAATGTGAGATGTTTATGAGTGATTACAAACCACAAGATCAATCAAGGAAGGATGACTTTGGGCTTGAGGTGGTTTGGAAACCCTAGCAAGGAACCAGAAGCAACAGATTCTGGTACCCACACTGTTGAACCAGAAATTGAGTATTAAGCTCAGTATGAAACTTATGATGAACCAGAGAAACTTAGTGATTATCAGCTCGCTAGGGACAAGACCAGAAGGCAACACAAAGCACCTGACAGGTTTGGTCATGCAGATCTCATTGCATTTGCTCTGACAGTGGCTGACAACCTAGAAAATTCAGAACCTAGAACTTTTCAGGAAGCCATGAGGAGCCAAAACAGTAAGAAATGGCTGAAGGCTATGAAAGAGGAAATAAACTCTCTAAATAAGAACCATACATGGGTTCTTGTTGACAGACCAGAGGGACACAAGATAGTAGGCAGCAAATGGATCTACAAGCTAAAGCAAGGGATTCCAGGTGCAGAAATGCCTAGGTTCAAAGCCAGAATGGTGGTCAAGGGATTTACTCATAGGGAGGGTATAGATTACTCTGAAATTTACTCACTTTAATTAGACTTCTTCTAGCTCTAGTCACCCAATATGGACTAGAACTAGAACAAATGGATGTAAAAACAGCTTTTCTTCATGGAAACCTGGAAGAGAAGATTTTCATGGCTCAACCCATTGGCTTTGTAAGAAGAGGAGATGAAAACAATGTATGCCTTCTCAAGAAATCCCTTTATGGTTTGAAACAAAGTCCTAGGCAGTGGTATCTCAGATTTGATGAGTTCATGTTGAGGAATGGGTTCTCTAGAAGTATGCATGACAGTTGTGTGTACTGTAAAGGTGTTACAAATGATTTAAGGTTATACTTGTTACTCCGTGTTGATGATATGCTCATTGCATCATCTGATAGAGTAAAGATTGATGAGCTTAAAGCTCAACTTCACAAGGAGTTTGAGATGAAAGACTTGGGAGTAGCTAGAAGAATTCTTGGGATGGATATATGTAAGGACAGAATGAGAAACAGGCTAGTTATTCATCAGGAAGACTACATAATCAAGATTTTGAAGAAATTTGGTACGACTGATTCAAAACCTATCAAAACTCCTCTAGCATCTCCTTATGCAAATGTTGTTGGGAGCCTTATGTATTCTATGGTCTGTACCAGACCAGATTTAGCCTATGCTGCTAGTCTAGTGAGCAGGTTTATGGCTACACCAGGGAAGGATCACTGAGAAGCTGTAAAGTGGATTATGAGATATCTAAGAGGAGTTTTTAGATATGGTTTGGTGTTTGAAAAGCAAAACACAGAAGCTGGAATCATTCTAGGTTATGTTGACTCTGACTTTGTAGGAGCCCTAGACAAAAGGAGATCTTTGACAGGGTATGGTTTTACTGTTTTTGGTTGTTCAGTGAGATGGAAAGTTACACTTCAACCAGTGATGGCCTTATCTACAACAGAAGCTGAGTATATTGCAGCTACTGAAGTAGTTAAGGAAGTTTTATGGTTTAAGGGAATTGCAAAAGAATTTGGTATCAAACAGAACTGTGTAACAATGTTCTGTGACAACCAAAGCGCTATACTCCTGACTAGAAACCATATGCACCACGAGAGGACAAAACATATTGACATAAGGTTACATTTTATTAGGGATGTGATCTCTTCAGGGAAGGTAATAGGGGAGAAAATTCACACTGATGACAACCCTGCAGATATGATCACTAAGTCTATCACATGGTTCAAGTTTGAGCATTGCTTAAACTTGATAAATGTGGAGACTGTTTCAGACTAAGGTCTGAAGTTTGTCTGGAGAAGATTCAAGTTTTTTTTTTTGGGTCCTATCTAAAGCTTGATTCAAGGTGGAGATTTTGTAAGCACATGCATCAACTTTAAATAAGCAACAATGTGGTAGTTACAAACTAACAGTCAAAGTAGCATACATATAAGTTTCCACTAAGAACCAGAAAAACAGAAGCAAAATAATTCTGGTCCTCTCAGAAAAATCGAAGAAACAACAATTAACAAGAAAAGAATAGAGGGCATTGAAATCCAAAGACGTTCTTACCACATGCAAGAAGCATCAAAGCTGGGTTTGTTCTTCGGGGCTTGAGTGCAGTGAGGTAGTGAAAGTCTATGGAGGATTTAGGGCAGGATTCTTTTGTAATTGCTTCTCCATGTAATTTCTGGACTTCTTTGATAGTAGATTGGCCTTCTCCGAGCAACTAGACGTAGGATCCATTTCGGATCTGAACCAGTATAACTTCTGGTGTCTTCTTCTTCCTCTTTGCTACTTCTCTCTCTTTATCAACTCTCAATTTACTTTTCTGTCCTGCCATAAGAAAACAAGAAAAGGCATTACGGTAAAATCCACTTAATTAAGTCTTATTTTCACAACAATACCTAATGTTCCATTCCCTTCTATTGTATCATTTTTATCACATTAGTTGAGTTTAACTTTTTGTGAAAATGAACATCCCTTAGACATTGCCCCGAATGAATTTCATCCGGGTTAGATCATCCATTTTAGTAACTTTTCCTGTGACATCCGCTTGTTTAGGTTCATCATTGTGCTGTAGAATTTGTTTTTAAAGTTTTGATATGCTGCTTGAGTGTGTTTGGATGTTTGTTTGGTGAAATGATTGACCTATTTTTCGTTGACTTGGAATGGAATGCTTTTGTGTTTCGATTTAGGGATGGCCAAATTAAGTTATTTGGTAAAGATAACACTCAAGCTCTTCTTGAGTCTAAAGAGGCAGTGCCGAGCAAGTTTTTGCGGGTAATTCATGTCCATGCCTTTTTTTATCATGTCAGATTGTTTGGAATTTACTGATGTACCATTTAAAGCATGATTTCATTTCAGTTCATTGAGAACCAAGGCTTTCTTCTTAATGTTACTTCAAAGAACCTCATTGAGGTAAGTCACTAAAGTAGACTAAAATATCATATTCTTTTCTTTTCTGTTTTTAGATCTTCAGTTTTTATGCCATTGTGAAGGCATGCTAGTGCTGTTGCATAGCTGAGATCTAAATTTTGTACTTATCTTTATTAACAGGCAATTTTAATTTATATTTTCATAATTAATCTTTTATTTGGGAGGTGATTTTCACAAGAAAATTATAAATTAGGTTTGGGACATAGAGAAGAAGCTATCTTCTCATGTGCATGTATTCAAGGATGATATAACTGCTTGTACAGTCATGCAGCATACTCCTTATATGTAAGTGTCTCCTGTATTTAAACCGAGTTCATATACTTTATTCCTGTGATCTTTAGTTTTTTTATGAGACTCTTACTGATATTGACAGATATGTTGGAGATTCTGTTGGTAATATATCAATTTTGAAGCTTGAGCAAGAACCATGTAAGCTGGTTCAAATGAAATACACCATACCATTACCCGCTTCACGTGGCGAGATTCATCCATCTGGTACTTAATTCAGCTCAAAATTGTGTATGATTCTATCAGTTACATGCTTGTGCAAATCACTTTAACATACATATGTAATTGTAGTAGAACCAATTGACCGTGAGTACCTTGTATTTCTCCTCTACCACAAGCTTTAAAATTTTAACCATATTCAAGAGCAGCAATACAAGAGTGCATTATGGTTAACCTCCCCATCACTGGGGAAATTTACACACACCCATCCCTCTTGATGTGGTTCAAGCAACTTTGGTTTCAAATAATTTTGTATCCTGCACTTTATATAGGAGGAGATATTCTGAACATGTAGAAGTTCTCGTGTGAAAGGCTTTGGAAGCGTAGAAGCATGTTGGTTTTGAAGATGATGATTATTGTTTTTTTTTTTCACCAATTCACCCTACAAGATATCTTAGGAATTTTTTTTAACTTGAATGAGAATCGCCTGGTATTGTTTTTACAATTCTAATTGGTTTCTTAGTTTTTGCTGTTGGATTTTATTTTTCCAACTTCTAAGACAAATATATACTCATTACTATTCTCTACTAGAATTCTTAGAGAGAATAAGTGCAAATATATTGTTACATTTACATAGTCGGTCTTTTTATTTAGGAGCTGAAGTTACTGGTGATACTTCTGTTGCTCATATACTACCGCAGCCAACAGCTGAAAGTAAGAGGTAGAGCCACTAGCTGCCTGGCCTTCAACTATTTCATGATAACAGTTTCTGTGTATTGCATATAACGTGTTTATTTTACTTAATAATATAAATTAAAGTCTCTATTTGGATCTCCTTTGTGCAGAGTGCTTATCATATTCAAGGATGGCCTAATTACCTTATGGGAAATTAGGGAAAGCAAACCCGTTTTCACCACAGGGGGGCTTATGACGCTGTCACTAAATCAAGAAGCAAAAAAAGTGACTTCTGCATGCTGGGCATGCCCCTTTGGAAGTAAAGTTGCTGTTGGGTATAGCAATGGAGACATTTTGATATGGAGTATTCTCTCTTCCCAAAATTTGAAAATTGAATCAGCATCAGGAAGTGGCAATCAAACTCCTATATATAAACTCAATCTTGGATATAAGTTGGAAAAAATTCCAATAGAATCTTTGAGGTGGGTTTATGCAGATGGAAAAGCAAGTCGACTATATGTCATGGGTGCATCTGACGTTGCATCTGCAAATGCAGTGCAGGTATTCCAGTGTTACACTGGCATGATACATTTTTTATGTCTGCCAATAAAGCAGATCGTGTTTGGTTTTCCACTTTTTTCCTGTTCACCAAACATGCATTCTATATATTTTTTCTCCTTAGTTATCTTCTCCCTAGATTTTTGTCTGGAGTCTTAAGTCAATCAAGTTGGCAAAGCTAAGTTGGTCTGTATTTAAGTCAAGAATCCTCTCAGGAAAATGTTTTTACAGCATTACCAAAAGAAAACTCCCGCCCACTGGCGTTTTTATCTTAGCAATGTAAGCTGGGTTAAGCAGAGTTGTTAGCAATGCCTCCATGCCTCCATTTATTTTTTCTGAAATTGATATAACATGTCTGATCTGTTTAATACTTTTGTTTCTAGCAATGCCTCCATGACAATTCTCTGAGTGATGAAAAAAATAGAGGATTGCAGTTTAAGAAGGAAATAATATTCCTAGATTTACTAATCGGTCTAGTAAGGAGACGTATGTTCTTTGGATACCTTTATTTTTTGAAATCCTTGGGATTTGAGAAGTATTTATCGGAACTTAAATGAGACTAGATTAAAAAACTAAAAGTGAAGAATTGTGCTTCAATTATTAGCAGATAGACGTCAGGTATTGTGTATTAAGGTGTAGAAGAAGTTGAAAAGCCCAGCCCAATCACTCCTTAAAACCTAGGTGTCAAGGAGAGGGTACTAGAGCCATATAAGGGGTACTAGAACCTTATAACTAGCACAAAATGAGCAAATCTAGGCGATGTGGGACAACATTCCAACACACCCTCCTGGACCACAACACGGTAGCCGAACTAAGCAGCATACCAAACAATCCGAACTAAGCGGACAAAGAACCGAACTAAAGCGGCACAAACAAAGGCTCAAACAAGCTCTGATATCAAGTTGAAAAGCCCAGTCCGATCACTCCTTAAAACCTAGGTGTCAAGGAGATGGGTACTAGAGCCTTATAACTAGCACAGAATGGGCAAGTCTAGGCGATGTGGGACAACATTCCAACAAAACATTATAAATTAACTCATGAACTTGTTTTTATGTATGTAAAATAATATTATTTTTAAATATTTAGGTTTAGGTGGATCATGTTGCTTGAGCCTTAGAAGTGCCAGAGACAACTTCATTTGATTACATTTTTTAACCCCGTGAGACTCTTGTTGAAGTCATTAGATCATAGACTCATGATATCCTGTTGGATTTTGGTGTAATCAACCTTTACATAATGGCCCTAGTTATTGCTAGTTTGAGTAAAGGTTTTATATCACCATTGTTAAATTTGAGGGTAAATGTTAAATCTACCTATCCAGTATGCATACAGTCCTTTGGATATTGGTTGTAGTTTGAATTTAAAACAGACATGTTTCGTATGAGGTGTAGGTAGTATTGTTGAATGAGCATACTGAATCTCGCACAGTGAAGTTGGGGCTTCAGCTGCCTGAGCCTTGTGTTAACATGGAACTAATTTCAAGTCTCAATGAGCAAAGGAAGTATAAACAAGATTCTTTACTTTTGCTTGGAAAGTCGGGGCACATCTATGCTTATGATGATTTCTTGGTAGAAAAATATCTTTTACAATACCAATCCAGGTCGCCACCCTCCCTCCCAAGAGAGATCATGGTGAAGATGCCATTTGTTGATTCAAACATCACTGTGGCACGGTTCATCACAGATAACCCCTGCGTGATAGGTGCTGCAGATGAGGTACTATAATTGTTTAGTACATGCCACACCTCAGCTATTTCCTTATGTTATGTTATGGATTTTCCTATCAGCTTAGTGATGTGGCCTTTGATTTCTTGAATTTAAGGACTACATTCTGCTGGCAAAAAGCATTCCGGCACTTCTTTTGGAAACGAAACCGAAAGATGGAGCTTACTTGAATGCAGCCCAATTTGGCGGATTTTCGAAGGTTGAAAACTTGTACATAACGGGACACAGCAATGGAGCCATAAATTTTTGGGACGCAGCATGTCCATTATTCATCCCAATTTTGTCATTACAACAACAGGTAGCCCTCTGACTCGGTAATTGTTGTTATGGTTGTTGGAATGTGTCCTACATTGTCTGACTTTGCCCAATCAATGCCGGCTATAAGGTTTTAGTTCCCCTCACCTTAATACTTATAGGTTTTAAGGACTAGAACAGGCTGGAGTCAGGACTTTACAACTTGGTATCATAACTTGATTTGGCATTTGTTTGCGTGCCGTTTAGTTCGGCTGCTGTGTGCCTCGCAATTTGACTATTGTGTGTCGTGTAGTTCGGTCTATGTTTGGTAATGATGCGTAGTAGCCTATAATGTGTTGTGGTCTAGGAAAGTGTGTTAGAATGTGTCCCACATTGCTTGACTTTGCACTTCTGTACTGGTTATAAGGCTTTATTTCATAGATGTTAAAGAGTAGAATGGAGTGTGAATATAAATATGGTAATTCCTGAAAAAGTGGTTTCTCAACAGTAACTGATTAATAGATTTTTAGTTCTGTTTCTCTTGCATCTGCTTGAGATTTTTAAGTTGCTACCTAAGGCACATAACAGAATTAGTCAGAAGAAATTTGAGGATAAAGAGATAAAGGATCTTGCCAATAGATCTTGAAAATTGTATTGCAAGGTTTCTTCTTTATACCTAATTAACTTAAATTGTTGGTCTACGTACATTCCTAATTCTCATCGTGGGATACTAGAATTTAAACAAATAGGATCAAACTGTCTCCAAGTTTCTATATTCTTAATTTTCTCTCGGATACAACCAAAGTTAATGGTTTTCTTATCTTTTTTTCATATACATTTTATTGATGACACAGAGTGAGGATGACTTTTCCCTGAGTGGCATTCCAGTGACTGCATTGTGTTTGGATGGCAACTCTCTTCTGCTGATTGCTGGAGATCAAAGTGGAATGGTAAACTGACATGTTTTACTGATTGTATAATTTCATGAGTTTTCTGAAAATTTAATGGTATTTTACATGTATTCCGCAGGTTCGCATCTTCAGATTTCGACCAGAACCATATGCCACCGACAACAGTTTCATGCCTTTCCAAGGTATACATTACAAGATTTAAGAAACATGTTTTGGGCATGCTTTCTTCATTCATTAATTGTATAAGCTTCTCATCTTGGTTCATTTAAGTGCTTGAAGTGACCATTGTACTTTTACTGCAGGAAGTACAAAGAAAAGGAACAATCACATCATCCAGAGTGTTAATCTTGTGAAAGTTGATGGTGCTATTCTCACTATAAATATAAACCGGAGCTCAAGACATCTTGCTGTTGGGTCTGATACAGGATATGTAAGGGTTACCCATTTTATTCTTTTCTGTTTTTGCTGTTGTGGATCCTTTTTTGTTTATATATTTGGTTTTCTCAGTCAGATAGATAATCTAATACTTGCTAAATATAATCCTTTTTCCTCCAGGTTTCAGTAATCGATATACAGGGGTGTAATATAATATATCAAAAACATATCGCAAGTGAAATATGTACTGGTATAATTTCTTTGCAGTTTGAGTGCTCCTGTTTGCATGGTTTTGAGAAGAATATTCTGGTAATTGCCACGAAGGATTCATCTCTTCTTGCTCTTGATGCTGATATTGGAAACACACTAAGTACTAGCATGGTTCATCCTAAGAAACCCTCTAAAGCTTTATTCATGCAGATTTTGGGTATGCTCGCTTCTTCAGGCATTCTTTTGTGTTATATTTAGCAGAAGCATTGTTTCAATCCTCAGGGACACGCATGGAACTCCATGCATTAATTCGAAAATCATTTAAAACTGAAAAATCAAACTGAAAGAAATGCCCTTTTCACATCCTATAGATGGACAGGGTATATCAATTAGAGAATCAAACACGTCAAATGGTCTGGACTTGGGCAGATGGAGTGCAGCTGTGGATGTCACATCAAATCAGTTATCAGTATTGCTATGTGCTGAGAAAGCTGCCTATGTCTATTCCTTAGTTCATGCTGTTCAGGTAATTAGTGAGGATTTATGAGTAAAAGGTAAAAATGCAAATCTAGTTTAGAATCAGATGATACTACAACTTTTTTATTGCAGGGAGTCAAGAAGGTGCAATACAAGAAAAAGTTTCAATCCTCTTGTTGTTGGGCGTCAACATTCTACAGTCCCTCTGATGTTGGCCTCATGCTTCTTTTCAATACTGGGAAAATTGAAATTAGGTAATGTATTTGTCACCTTGGTTTTGTTTTTTAAATGAAAAATTCAGGTGTTGCAGAAAGAAGATATTAGTTGTGCTTGATGATTAGGGAATCTTTTGCTTTGAGCATTTAGTAGTGTCTTTGTCGAGCTAGTATTATAACTGTGGAGGTTTCACTTAGACTATGCTTGGACTTTGGAAATTACGAGGGAAAAAATAAATTGTGGATGATTGCATTTTTGTTGTTTGTGATATTTGGATTATCGAAAGGAATATAGTGTTAGAATGACTTTACTATAATAATTTAGGGAAAACAGTGAACATAAAGTAACCTTGAAAAGGCATTAAACTATTTACACTTTGATCTTTACGTATTAACTAAAATGCCTGCTTCTGAAATCTTAGGTCTTTACCGGAATTATCTCTTATAAAGGAAACTGCTATTAGAGGTTTCACACATTCTGCTTCAAAGTTGAACTCACTACCTGATAGCTCTATATGTTCTTCAAAGACAGGAGATCTTGTTGTGGTATGCTAGCATCAATCTTTCCAATTAATTTGTATTGGATAGATAATTCTGGAAACAATCGATCAATTTCCTTTCTCTATATACAGGTGAATGGTGATCAGGAAATTTTAGTTTTCTCAGTATTGTTCAATAAGAAAATCTTCAGGTATACCATTTGATTAAAACTTTCTGACAAAGCTTCTTTTGATGACTTCCTGCTGCTTTAGGAGTCGCCTTTGGGGTGGGGGTGGTGAAGAACTATCTATTTCATTTGGAAGTTGAACTTGGGACTAATTTACATATGTTCTATTCAGGATTTTGGACCCCGTTAGTCGCATTTTTAGGAAAGATTTGATCCTTTCACTACAAGAAAATTTTGTTGCTGGGGCTACTCTACCAAAAGAAAAGAAAAAGGTATTATGCTAATAACTTTTAAATTCACCTTTTATTTTTACAAATGATTTTTGTCCCTTTCCTATTGGAGAGCTATTGTGAAGTGGTTTTCTTTTCTTATTCCTTGCTTCATTGTTTGTACATCTCAGCCGATGTGGTCCTCTCCTCATCTACATATTGCTTTTGTGATTTGATACAATTTTGTTCTTTATGGAATGTGATTAAGTTCGCCGCTTTAGTAGAAGTTACAGGACTAAAAAGTTGATAAATTTGTTTTGGTTAATTATAGGGTATATTTAGCTCTGTTATTAAGGAAGTAACTGGAAGCAAAGCAAAGCATGCGCCTGAAGCAGAATCAGAAAAAACTACATTATGTCTTGAAGACCTCGTGGTGATCTTTTCAACTGCTAATTTTTATCATGACGCTGAAAGTTCTAAAAGTAGAGATATCTTGGCCGTGGATGAAGAGGACATTGGCTTAGACATAGGTATGTCTGTCATGCTTAAAGAATGTTTTTGTTGCTTGATAATACCTAAATAGAATATCTCATTAAGTACTTGTGTCTTATGCTTCTTTCTGCATTATTTTTAGATGGCTAAATGTAAGAAAAACAAAAAGTAAAAAAGTCATCAAACATGTCCAGCATAGTCACCCATGGATGTTTGAAGTATCTTACTTACTCTCTTTCTGCAGATGACATAGACCTTGAAGATCCTGGAGAAAAACCTAAAGAACATAATATGTTGGCTGCTTTAAATAAGCAAAATTTTGCAAGCAAGTTCAATGCTTTTAAAGGTCAGTGCAAAAATTAAAGATTGCATCCTTGAAGATTATGCTTTATTTTTTCAGCCAAAAATTGAAGATTGCATCCCTTAAATATCTTTGCTTGTGTATACATTTTCTATTCAGCCTCTCTTTGGAATCCGGATTTGGGATTTCAAATGAAGTAGGCCTACAGCTATTCAGCTAATAGTTAATGTGTTCCCTTGGGTGATAATTAGTGGTTTACATGGACAAAATCACATTCAAGATTATAGTCAATTTTCCATATCCCTCCTACTGTAAAGAATTGTCCTGCTAGCATGATATCAGCTTCTACACTGAAGTACCCTCACTTTCTTTTCCTAACCTTTCAATAATATGTAAGCTGCTAATTTTACTTCTACCACTTTTGGTTTTTTATCCGCCCTCCAAGTGGTTAGCCAGTGTACAAAAATGATTTAAATCTTATCAATACATGTTTTGATTTCTTCTGTTAAGCAAAGATTCAAATTGATATCTCATGATTTAAGTTTTTAGGACGTTCACTATTGTTAAGAATTTAGTTCAAACAAAGCACCAATTTGTGTACTTCGTCACACGTGCTCACTTTTTTACAATTTTCAAGCGTTTTGCAGGAAAGTTGAAACATATGAAGGTAAAGAGTGAGAAAAGTCCCACCACCAAGGAAGAACCGTTAGATAGGAAGCCAGATAATAAACCAGATTCGGTTGATCAAATCAAGAAGAGATATGGGTTTTCGTCATCTGATGTAAGTATTTATCTCATAAAACTATCCTCCATTATGCTTATGTATTTATTTGTTTTTGTATCAATGCATGCCTTAGAATAATAGAATTAGCACGTAGACAAAGGTTATATACATATATAAAAATAGGTATTGAACACTTAAGAGCAATATGTATTATTGAACACTCAAGAGTAATGGGTATTGACAAAATTTTAAGTGCATAATTTATTCAGTTAAATGAAATAACGTATTCCTAAAATAATTTAAATGTTTTTTTCGATGTAAATTTTTTACTGGATGATAAGTAAAAGAAAATGGTAATTAATTAATAACTAAGACTTTCTATTTTCTTGGTTTTACAAATTAACTTTTAATTCAGTACAGTAAAAATCAATATTTTAATTGAATTTTACGCTTAATTGATAAAATATTTTCTTATTACAGCATTTCTATAATATAAACATACAAAATCAATAATTTTTTTTCTGAGTACAAATTATATTAACTCTCCCCAATTTGCTGCATTCCTATGTTTGAATGAGAACATTAAAAATTAAGAACTTTTTTGTCTTCTAAAACCCACCCATCTCTTCCTATACTTTTGTTTTTGATCGATGTTATGATGATAATTTTAAATATCTATGTATGCGGCTTTATGGTAAAACATAGAAACCGGTTAAAATCTTTTTTCTCTTTTCACTTTTTCTTCTTATGTCTTCTCTGCCACAATAAAAAGTGGTGGGTAGAAGCCGATTCAAAAACTTGCACTCATATATTTGATTTGATTCTTCGATTAAACGATACAAAAGAATGATAAGATGAATTAATGTAATTGATTAAATTCGTATATTTATATTTTAAAAGTCGTGAATTTTAATCATATCACTCAATATGTTTTTGAAAAAAAAAATTGACGGTAATGAAAGAAGTTGAGCGGCAAAAAGCTTTTTCATTAATGGATTTCGTCTTCGTCAATAGAAATAGAACAATAATGTATGTTGAATTTATTTATATATTTTTTCTTTTAAAACTAGAAAGAAAAGTAAATCTTAAGTTTCGTTAAGCCGACAACTTTGCATTTACAATAGTATTTTATGCATTCTATCAATGTTTTTAGTTTCGTGAATTATTTATATGCTGAAAATTTGGTCCGCGCCTTTAAGTATTTTTGTAGTTTTAGATATTTTGAATAACTCTTCACATAGTAGATGAGAAAAAGAAGAAACGTACATAAATTTACCTATCTACTATTATACAAGTTTTTTTAAGAGAGAGCATCAAAATTATATCAATTTAAATAAAAAAATAAAAAATGTCAAGGATCAACGAAAAATAAAAAATAGTCACACTCAAATCTAAAAAAAAAATCAGGGTGAAAAAATGGACTCCCGCACGTCCAATGAAATTATATGCAATGTTCAGAAAGTTTATAAAATATATATCGTATATATAAAATATTTCTACGGTATATATTTTGACTACTGGAATAGTTTTTTGCGGGTGGTGCCGGAATTTTTTTTTGCCACGCAATTTTTTATTATTTTGAGACGTGTGCAGTGGTTATTTTTTTTTATATTTTTTATACTTGTGGATATTTTTTATGCTTTGTTTTTAACATGGTCTGTTTGTGATCATTATTTTTTGATGTACTATATATTTTTCAGTTCCATAAATTTTATTTGTATTTTCTATCATGTTCAACAAACATGTATTTGGCTATCTATAATCTCTATTATATTAAAAAAGGTTTAAAGGGGAGAAACTTTTGATTTTTCCTTTACCCTTTAAGCCTCATTAAATATAGTGAATACTAAATTTTTTCTTTGTTATTTAAGTCATTTAAACTCTATTCACTAATTATTCTTTTACTAATACTTAATAAAATTTAGTATTTTATATTGTTATGCTATTAGGAATGTGATTGATCATGTAGATTATTTTAGAGATCATTATATCATGAACACTATTTTGTCAATATCAATGAGTTATTATCTATCTGTAAGATTTTTATTTTATTGTTTAGCTTTTTTTTTTTTTAATTAGTGCAATATATTCAATGTTCAGTACCCTTAGTGTCAGATGTAATTTTATCTTCTCAAATAATTCTAAGTTTATTTCCATCTCATCTTATGATATTAAATTTGTTAGGATTGTACGTTCTTTAATTTAAAAATTCTTGTAGATAATTTATCATCTCGAGATGTTTTTTATACTTGTGATTATTTTTTATGCTTTATTTTCAACATGGTCTATTTTTTATCATTAATTTTTTTTAACGTACTAAATATTTTTCAGTTCCATAAATTTTATTTGTATTTTCTATCATGTTCAAGGAACATGTATTTGACTATCTATAATCTCTATTATTAAAAGATGTCTAAAAAAGTGAAACTTTTTATTTTTCTTTATACCCTTTAAGCCCCATTAAATATATTATTCACTAAGTTTTTTTCTTTGTTATTTAAGTTATTTAAACTCTATTCACTAATTATTCTTTTACTAATACTTAATAAAATTTATTATTTTATATTATTATGTTATTAGGAATGTGAGGGATCATGTAGATTATTTTAAAGATCATTATATCATAAACACTATTTTGTCAATAGCAATGAGTTACTGTCTATCTGCAATAATTTTTGTTTTGTTGTTTAGCATCTTTTTTTTTTAAAATTTTTTTTAATTAATGCAATATTTTCAATGTCCAGTACCCGTAGTAAAATAAGTTGTCAGATGTGATTTTAGCTTTTCAAATAATTCTAAGTTTCTTTTCATCACATCTTATGATATTAAATTTGTTAGGATTGTGCGTTCTTTAATTTAAAAATTCTTGTAGATAATTTATCATCTCGAGATGAATGTCTTATTCAAGTTTTTTTCTATTTGTAATAACTACATTATAAATATATCATTTCCAGATGATGAATGAGCAATTCAAATTTCTTTTTATATACAATAGTTTAACTGCAAATATGAGAAAATTATCATTTTCGTTTCGTTTGTTGTTCTAAATTTATAATATTTTAAAAGTTAATGTATTTATTTGAACGTTAATAATAATTTTAGGTTATGGTAAACTTCCATTCATAATTATCTGTGTTCTGTGCTTGTCTCAGCAGAACAAATATTTGTAGGAATAAGAGAAGAACATTATGGTATATAATGTAAAAGCAAACATTGTCCAACTTATCATACATGAGGGGTTTGTGTCTTTGGCTGCAGGAAACCACCAGTGTAGCTAAGATAACAGAGAGCAAGCTGCATGACAATTTAAGGAAATTGCAGGTAAATATTTGTATTCAGGACAATTAATGGCTTCTCACGTACATATTTCAGATATCAGCTCTTTGTGTGCACTCTAATGTCTAAATCCATTTTTCTAAAGTAACCGTTTTTATTTAAGTTTTCGAATTTGTCAACTACGACCACGTGCGGGGTAAGATCAAAGTGCTTAGTGTGGATCATCTATTTTATTATTGCTTCTCAAATTCTCTTTTTAAGGAAACTTGTAACAAATTGATTTTGAAAGTAAAAGTTTGGTAAAAATGTCTAAGCATAGTTGAAAAAAAAACCGACGATAAATGTTTTGAAATAAGATCTATGATTAAATTTAACTACCTTCAGTTTTCCACTGCCCTGCAACTATCAAATAATTGGTTAGTTGAGTTAATGTCTGATTAATTGGGCAGGGAATCAACCAAAAAACTACAGAAATGCAAGGCACAGCCAAGTCATTCTCATCTATGGCGAACGAAGTTCTGAGAATTGCTGAACAGGGCAGACGACAGACGTAACTCCCAAGTCCTAGTCTCTTTGGATTTTATTGATCTTAAAAGTGATTATGTTCAGTCTTGATAGATTTATTTTTCTTGGTTTCTTCCATTCTTTTGCTTGTATATTGGTCTTGTATAAATAGCACAGGAAAATAAGTTTTTTTCTGTTTTTTCTTTGTGGGGAGGGGGAAAGGGGGGTTTGAGTTTGATAAAATTTGGCAATAGTTTCATGATAAGTTTTTGCAATTATGTAATGTAGAGAGGTATTTTTTTTATTTTAAAAGGTTACAAATTTTTAGTGCTGCCTATATATAATTTAATATATATAGAATATATTATATAATTTTTGTGAACAAAAAATTAAAATTTCTGGAGTCAGTTTTTTGGAGTCAATTTGTTTTTTTTAGAATTAAGAGTGATTTGTTTTTTTTAGCTTTTGACTATTTTTTTAAATAACATATTTTTTATGTTCTACTGAATAAAATCCAAACAGTTCACAGGGCAATTACTTACCAAGTGGGCTTGAATGCTTGATTTCCCCTTCTTTTAGCTCGGATTCTTGTTCCGAAACAAAGCTCGCAAACTACTGTCCTCTCTCATGACCATCTACCCTACATTATGTCTTTTTCTTGGGCTTTGTTTTCTCCTTCCTTTTACCCATCCGAAGACTACTCAAAATATTAAAAACCGAAAATCACTCCATTTTTAACCAAATTAGGATGGCACTTAAGTACTGAAAGTACCATATTGATATGATCCATCTTTATATCATTTTACAGAATGATGATGCTTCTTTTGCGTACCGTACCACTGGAATCATAGAAAAAGCTCCTAAATTAATGACAAGAGAAGTGGAACCCAACGAAAAACCCCATGCTTGTAGCATTGTGAGTCTAGAGATGGTAGGTTCGGGTATGATATGTCTTGTTTGTACCCAAGGTGGTTCTAAATTTTGGGGGATATCGAGTTTAATGGGACAAATCAAGGGACATCTTTTCTAGATACCAAAACAAATCAATGCCAAGGAATGGATGTCTAGAACCCCTTGCCTAACCCCCTAGTTTAGGCTCATTAATTGCGAATCTAAGGTGAAAGCCCTTATGCGGTATACGTTTTCTTCTTTGTTGACCGGAGAAGTCTATTTACATGAAGCCAAAATAATTGAAGAAAGTAGAGGAAGAAAAACCTTCTGGCCGAATATAAGCATGTGTGAATGGTGTCATTTTGAACAACTGGACTGAAGGTGACGTCTTAGCATAATAAAGCCTTTGATCCAATCCTTTTTCTTTCATCCCCTTTGAATAGAATAAGTGAGTGAGAATGTTATGTCAAAAGGAGCAACGATGATGAACGAGAATGAGTAGAAGCTAATTCAAACAAAATCGAATGATTACGAGATAAACTATCCTTGAACTATTTGAAGGTTCTACAAACAAGTTTTGCCAAAAAGAGCACGAAATCTGTCAGCAATGGAGCATGTTCCGTCGTCATTTCAGGGAGTTAGAATACAAAGGTTGTTCAGTTTAGAGACATCCTTTGCTTAGGTGTTCTCGGGGCTTGGAACGAATGCCAACCCCCATCAAACCAGAATTTTACTTTGTCGTCTTACTTAACACTATCCTAAATGGTGTAGATTGCTTCTTTCCCTCTTTCTTTGTGTTGTACATGTGTCAAAGCCAATATGAGAGGGAAGTTGTCGAAAAAGCTTTGCCCTTACTTTATAGAGGTTGTTATGAAATGACTAAAAGCTGTTTGACTGATTTAGAGCAGACCCTCCTTTTTGAAAAGGGTGAAGAATACCACTATATCAATATCAAGAATAAAGTCGCAATTCAGTTTCAAATGGTTTGAGCTTGGAAGTAACCTATTATTTATCGATAGGCGAGAATAAACAGCTACTGGCTGCTTCGCCTATCTATTCTATTATGGCCGACTTGGAATCTTAGGAATACTCTTCGATACGAATTATACCCTTTCTCTTTTAATCAACATTCTTTACGACCTTAACTATTAGATAGTAGTAAGTCAGTCTCCTGATGCTACCTAAAAGCTCTTAAGTCCCTTCTGATCAGCATTGTTAGGTATTTTGACCTAGGAAAGAGCTGCACTAATGGGATATTCTTATCGATCGTCTCTGATGGAGCTGGTTGGCATAACTGCGAGATGATTAGGTTTGTCCGTAACGCTTCAGGCTGGTGCCCTGGATCCCTAGCTTCTAGCTATTATTATTCCTTCTCTTATGAGATTTGAAGCTAAGTAAAGGCAGCTTGCTGTTGAGTTAGAGCCTTTACTTTAAGATATGTGACTTAGGCGGGAAACCTCATTTAAACAAACTAGTAAGATAATCAATCATCTAAAGGCATATTCACAATAAAAAGAATTTAACAACAACCAACTGAAATGGTGGCAAGGTAAGCTGTATGTATCTAGGTAAAAGTAGACCTCAAGCTCTAGGGCTTTAAGAGATAGGGTAGGTTTGGAAGCCTAACCCAGACCAGAAGGGGAACTATATTCTTGTGGCCGAGTCGGGTCATTCTTCACTCTTGTTACAAGGGGAACCTCTTTTCATATTTAGCCGCTATCGTTCACTTCGAATAAGTAAAGTTTTTTTCGATTTGTTCGCTCAATTGGTCATTTGGTCATTTAGAGTAAAACTTAGTCGAACACTTGTTGCACTATAATTACTCATAACATAATACTTGTAAAAGAATTATAGAAAGTAGGATGAATAATATTTTACTGAAATGAACTGAAAATGACTGGTTCAATCGGGTTTTTATGAATCTTCAGTTCTGTTCGGTTCAATAAAATTAAAGAACCAAAGTTTCAGTCATAATTTTGGTAGTCTTCGAAACTGAACTAAAACTTTAATTTTTCTATTATTTTTCATTTTTTATTATGCATTTCATACCAAAACCGATTGAAACAGAAACTTTAACTTTATATTATTTTAAGTTTGCATGATGTAATTTTAATTGAAAATCATTAATTAGGTTCAAAGTTTTTAAGTTTTTGCGTTGAATTTTCTAAATATATGTTTTTTCATCACTAGAGCCGTACTGGAGAACCGAAGCAAACCATATCAAAATAGATCAGATCGGCTCGGTTCATTTTTAATTAACGATTCACTTCGTTGGACAATATTGTCAAAACAAAACTTTGATTTGGTTTGACTTTTTATCAAAATATTGAACCAAACTTAACCATGAACAACCCTAGTAGAAAGTAACCAAATCTAAAAAATTATCATCCGACTCCAATTTCATAAGATGCTTCTATAAAAGAAGTGTTTCATTGTATATATCAAGAGTAATTTTACAATGACTAAGTAATTGATCAAGTTTTAAGTGACTAAGTGATGTGACAATCATTTATATGTTAATTTATCAAATCATTTTAATGAGTCATAAATGACCAACCTATAAATGACTACCACATAACATGGTCACTTAAAACATAACCCATTACTTGATCATTGTAGAATTATTCATATATCAATTGTTTCAAACAACACTTAATATAACTAACTAAAGTGTTATACTAATATATGAACATAAATCCTACTAAGTCAGTCACTCTAAGAGGGGTAAGTTATTATATAGCCTAAATAAATTAGAAGTTAATTAATGACCCTTTTGCTTTTTTGATAATTTTAATCCCAATAATGCCCGTTATAACTGCCTTATAATTTTTTTTATATTTACAAATTAATCAAAATTATTTTTCATTCCAGGTACTCCCCCCCCCCCC
>QANY01010244.1:173709-409093 GCA_003255025.1 Datisca glomerata
CCCCCCCCCCCCCCCTCTCTCACACATAATTTTCAACAAAATCCATTTCTTCAAATCTACTCTTCTCTTTCTATTAATCTTAATCTTCAATCAGAAGAAAAACTTCTCAATTAATTTCATCAATACATAACAATCAATGTAATCTCTCATAAAATTTCATAAACACATTAACAACTTAGTGTTATGTTCACCCTTAAAAGGGTTAAAAGGCCAGAACAAAAACGAATCTTTAATTGCTATGCTCTTGATGTTAAACTTCTGAAATTAAAACATAAATTTCATTTGCATGTTGTTCTTATATTAACCAAAAACATAAATTTCTTTTACATGTAGTTCTAGTGCATAATTTCAGGAAAATTCATACATTTTCACCTCCAATGGGACTCGCGAGCTAGTAGTTTCAAACTTTTTTGTGTTAATGGCTTCCACAATTTGTAGAATAAATTTTCAGCTCATTGTGCGAAAATAGGATAAAAGGGAAAGATTTGGTGAGAGTTTTGAAATAGGCTGAGTTTATTTTTGAAAATTTTCAGAGAAGATAAACATGTCGAGAGGAATAGAAAAACTGCTCTCAGGGTTAGTTTCAGAAAACACTAATTACATAAGACGGTGAGTTATGTTAATAGACAGTTTTTGCTTTCTAATAATAAAAGGAACTATTTATCTACTTATTATACATATAGTACACTATCTATGCCTTTTGTCCAATAGGAAAGCACTCTGATGTCACGGAGCGTGTTCAACTTCAATTATAACGCCCCAATTTTTGAGGGTTAAACATACTTAAAATTTTACAATTCAAAAATTCTCAATTCAATTAAAATTCTAATTTGAGAAAATCCCCAAATTGAAAACCTTAATTTGACCCTAATTTTAACGTTAAATAGCGGAAGCATAAAAATATTTTAAAGTAATATTAACTCATTAAACTGAAATAAATGCTTCATTAAACTGTAATAAAGTGAAGCACGAAAATTCATAAGACATGAAAGATTAAATATGAATATTCATAAATTTCTGAAATAACTGAAGTCATAATTAAACAAAAATCATAATCATGCTTGCTATGGCAGCCCCTCACTCCTACTGCTCACCATAATCTACAACACAATCATCTATGGGGAGTGAGTATTAACAATACTCAGTAAGTAAATTCACATACTAATAAGTTTCACATGACATAAATGTAAATATATAACTCATGCAAATTTATTTCACACGTTCACCGGTCACATAAAATACTTATAACAACACGCCGATTTCATGATTAACATATAACTTGAACTTGTATTTATACATGCCAATACTTATACTTGCTTGATTATAACTCGACTAGACATATCCCTTGATTAACAACCTAACAAGAACTGTTTCACAACTTGAACTTGTAACATGAACACGAACATGACAGATTGGGTGTCCTGAAACTTGATGTCACTTAAGGTTATCTGAACCTTAATGACGCTAACATGAACACGGTGACACCCAACCGTATAACTTGATAACATGATGTGAACAATTTGGTTAATTGATAACCAAGGGACACGACTAAGTTTACTTCTTGTTCACTTATCACTTTTTACTTGAATTAATATTCATATTTCATGTTATCACATATACATGAGTAAACATATAGCTTGTTCATGAACATAAACGATATAACTAATACATGTATAACTCAAAATATAATAATATACATAACATGGTAAATAATTTCATCAGAATATGGAAAACAAATAAAATACTTGATCATAAGATTGAACATAAAGAAATAATAAAATAATTTCACATTATATGTTCTACACTTATAATATATGAACCGAATTATTATGTAAATCTATTTACTTGGATTCGCTACGATTTAAATTCAGTAACTAATGACCTGAAATCCAAGGATCCCAGATCACAACAAATTCATATAATATCTACAATTATTTAATTAACTAAGCGAGGTTGAAAACAGGTGAAAAACACATTGGGTGTAAATTATCAAGCGGTTTAAAACGGTTCAACAAGGTTCACGTGGTCTGAATTGGTTCGGTTCTGCTGTTTTGGGCCGGTTCGGTCTGATTGGGTTAAACTAGTCTGGTCTGACCAAGCCGGTCTGGTATGGTCTGGTATGACAGAACTGGTTCAGCCTTGTCTAGTCTGAATGAACCGGTCTGGTTCAGGTGAACCGGTTCAAGAGAAGAGGAAAACAGAAAAGGGAGACGAAGAAGGGGGAGAGAGAGATGCAACAGAGGGGGGACGAAGGGGAGAGAGATATAACAGAGATGGGGAGGGAGACGAAGAAGAGGGAGGGAAAGAGAGATGCAACAGAGTGGAGGGGACAAAGGAGAGAGAGAGAGATAAAACAGAGAGGGGAAGGGAGAAGAAGAGGGAGAGAAAGAGAGATGCAACAGAGAGGGGGAGGACAAAGGAGAGAGAGACATAATAGAGAGGGGGTGGAAATGAAGGAGAGAGAGAGACAGAACAAAGAGGGGGAGGGGGGCAAAGAAGAAGGAGAGAGAGAGACACAACAGAGAGGGAGGGGAAGACAATGGAGAGAGAGAAAGAAGGAAATCAACTTTATCGACGATGAAGGCGACGACGATGATGATGAAGCAACCACTCAACAAGTAGTGACAGAAAAGAATGTAAATTGCTAGAAATTGGAAAATAGAATTTCAGTTTGATGCATCAATGTATTAATCCAAAATCTATATTCAAAAGAGGAAGAAAAGAGAAGAAAATTGAAATGAGAAGGAAGAAACTTACCAAGAATGAGGAACTACGGTGATGCAGCGACGACTAAAATTCCAGGAACGAGGAACTACGGTGATGCAGCGACGACATGAATTAGAACACTGAAGAAGAAGATGAAATTGAAAAATGGAGAAACAAAGGCAGTTAACATCTGAGAGAGGGTGGTTGTTGTTAACAGTTACAAGGGGATTCGTGAAAGATAAAATGAGAGAGTGGGGGAAACAGTTGACTGTGATGCTTATATGGTGCATGTGGGTGGCTAAAAATTACAATCTACTCCCTTAATGCTTGGGGTATTATATTAACCCACTTCAACAAAGCTTTAGCATGAGTCATCATGATTCATGACATCAACCCTGACTTTAGGACGTCGATCGACTTCGACCCCTGTTCAAGGGTCATGATGACACATGTGTCATTTGCTCGAGGATTTGGGAAATTGGGCACCAATGTGCTAGTTAGTATTTTCAATGAATAATGAGGATTTGGAGAATTTTCTTTTAGGCAAAAATCATTAATCATATGAATTCAGTGTTAGGATTGTATCCTAAAAGTATTGAAATTCTATTGTTTTTGTTGAGATATTTAATTTTGATTGATAATAAATAACTTATGTTTATATTATGTGCACACATTATTGTAAAAACTTATGTTTATATTATGTGCACACATTATTGTAAAAGCTCCACAACCATAATCGAACTTAGTTTATGAGTCTTATAGAATTTAACTCATGAGAATAATATATATAACCAAGAATCTTTTATGGCTTGAAAATACTTAATTTCACAGTCTAGTGAAAAGAATGTAGTACATTAACTTTATTATGTAGAGTGGCTTAGTTAATGTACTCATGTATTTGGAATGCATTCAAAGGACTATTGAGTCTGATTTCAGTAAAGTAGTATAAAAAAATCAAGACTCATTGATATTATTTTATGAGTGCTCTCAATCTTGAGAGAGTTATGAGCTCATATTTTATAACTTAGTCACTTTGATCTATCAAGAATGAGACTCTATGAATCAATATATTTCGTAGGTTGGATAACTGAGTTTTTTGGTATGATTCCAAATATTCTCAATAATAGAATTAGGTAATTCATTTATGTAGTCACAATAAACTAGACGATTAGTATCTCTTGTGGAGTACTAGAGATTTAATAATTGTACTTAAGGCATCAAGTATGAAAATTATCAAAGTTGACCAGTAGAATGAATTTGAAATCTAAGGATATCAAGATGTGTATAAATATTATATCGATAATAGTTAACTTAATTATACACGGTACCATATTTAGGTGGGGCATTACATAATGAATAATAGATCAATGATAGTTACGTCGAGTAATATAAAATATACTTAAAGTTTAATTATGATTTTATAGTGTAGTTAATCATAACTAATAATTAATAAATTCGATTATGAATTTCGTCAATAGAGTTTACTAATTATATAACCAAATATATTTTTATCTTTATGGTCCACTTACAAGCCTCAAATTTGAGTTATGTTGTGACGAGACTTGTTTATTAAACAAGTGACATAACGTGGATATTCTATAATTAAACAAGCGATCTTAAAACTAACTCAATTTTATCGTAAAGGCCAATTATTAATCAAAATTAATTTAATTTAATTTTAATTAATTAAATTTATAAATAAAAAAGAGGAAAACACAAATGGTTGGGGCTTTTCCCCAGTGTGCTTTCACATGGGTTTGTAACCCAATTTCTGTAACTGTTTTTTAATATACTTTTTCATGTCATTTTTGAACAAAGGAAATAGCAAAAACGTTTTTCTGTGTTTTGGATCCATTTCTTCAAAAACAGTTTTTGTTTTGTTTTGTTTCAATCAAAGATAATACAGTGTTTTGCCCGCACAAATTCTTGGAAGAAGGCAAAGACATGAGTTATGTTTTGATTTTTGATTTATTTGAGTCCCTATCCACTCGTGATTTTGGTCGACGATTCGAGGAATAGTAAAAAAATTATGAGATTTCAATTTTCGATTGTCACGCTTCAAAATATTTTTTTAATCTATATAAATGGTTGTTTCTCGAATATTTAAAGATTCAGTATTTTTCGGTGCGTTGATCCCTTCAATTGATATCATAGTAAATATTTTGAATTATTCGAGAAATGTCGTACGAAATACTAATGATGATTTTTTTATTTTCGATATTCCCTTGCATAACCATTTAGATTTTATGTGTAAATTTATGTTGGTTATGTAACTAGAGGAACAATTTATGAAGAGATTATTTTCCCTTCAGGATTCGTATTTAATTTTTATAGATTCTTGTAAACTTTCATCGAGAAAGTTAGGATTGTTATAATGTAATTATTCATATTGGGTAGAGATCGAGACGATGCAAAGAGAGAATAAAAAAATGGATGAAAAACTCATGTCCGCGTAGAAGGTGGTTGCACAGACATGTTCGATATTTGTATCATAGCTTTCAGATCTAAAATCGGATTGAGTCACATCCTCTGGATAGATAACTCAAAGACCCAAAGTTTTTTTACTTCACATTGAAGACCAAATTCAGATGTTTTTCCTGTCAAATTTGAGGCTAAATTTGACGTCTCGGGGAGTGACAGATTTTTTTGTTTTTCATTTTTGGTTAGTTAGAACAAGATGTGTTTTGTGGGGCAGTGGCAACCAGCGGTGAGATCAAGGATGAAAACTAGTGGTTGACGTTTTCGGTGCGAGTGATTAGATCTCAGCCTATCTTGGAAATTGATTTTAGATTTTCAATTAATATAGGATTAAAGTTATGCAAGACTAGGGTATATTCTAGATGTTTATCTTTTACGCCATGCTATTTTTTATTATACTTTATGCCAAACATGGTTAGATAATTTTGTTTTATAACACATGACATTTAGATACCATGTGACTGTAGGCTTCTAAAAAGATAAGCATTTGTGATTACATAATGAATATAAAATAACGCATAATCGATTAGGGTATAAAAGGCTAACTCTAGAAGCATGTTATTAGTTTTATTTAAATATAATTTTTAATTTTAATAATCTCGCTAGATATTTAGTTTACCATTAATTAAATTATGAGATTATTAGAATTTAATAAAAAAAATTAGCTTAAATATAATATTAATTAGGTTAGCTAATTACCTAATGTAACTTAGTAACCCACGGTAATAAAAACTCACGTAAGTTATAAAATCAAGTGAGAGCGAGATTCTTAATCAAAACTCATGGTCTCCATTATTGAATCATAGTAAGGTATTAAGGTACCTCGTCTTCAATCTTGAAAGGTCCCTAAAGGAGGGTATCCGAAATATCAAATATTACAAGTATGGTTTTCATAATGATCATCTTGATAAGTGAATAACTGAAAATGATCTGCCTAAGCAGGAGTTGTCCACTTATCACAAATCTGAGCGTGAAATAATGGTATACACTTGACTCATTTTTGTAATATCTCACCTAAGTGGTTCTTATTAATATTGGCTATGTAGATAGATTAAATTTTAGCTCCATATTACATAGTGACATTGTTGTGATTATTCTATAGTGTAAGTGTACAATATCGTCGTTAAGTAATAAATTTCTATAAAAATAGATTATCGTCCACAAGATTGATTGATATTAATAATTGAAATTAACTAAACCTTAATTCTAATTGAGAATGATGAAATTTAGGATTTTTAATAAAACTAAAATTCTAATTAAACTAAAACGATAAAGATTTGATAAAGATAAAATCTGAATAGTTAAAAGCTCTAGAATTTTCGATTTCACTGAACAAACATGCTCTAAATTCTAATTTTCAATCAATTAATGTTTATTCAGAACATTGATAAAGAATTTCTCTAATATAAGTATCAATATTTCTCAAACATCGATAATAATGAATCAAAAATACAAATAATACATTTCTGTCAAGATTCAAAATAATGAAACTGATTAAGCACAAGAAATTATAGTTGTTACACTAGATTCATAATTATCTCTAATTTATGAAATTCTAATGCTGTCATAAACAAAGTGTAAATTCAATCATCACTTCTCAATCTCAGAATTAAATCCAAAATCATATAATAGTTGACCAGACAATCACAAGCATTAAGAACAGATTATAACACTCAATAATACTGAATAAATATCGATTAAATTAAAAATCAAAATTTATGAACAATCATGGTTGGGCTACGTTGTAGTCCTAGATAAGAAATTTAAAACATACTATAATAAGAAGATATCATAATAATATTCATGAACATAGAGGAAACGAGAAGAAAAAACTAGATTTGAGGATGAATTGAAGTTAAGATCCGTTTCCCCTCCAAAAAGCTTTCTCCTCTCCACCCACATCCAAAAAATGTCCCAAAAGACCTAAAATATTATCTTTATACACTAGGATTCGATAATGATGAAATATGAGAGAAAAACACGAAAAATATTATCGCGCCAGCGTCGTCGCGCTGGCGTTCTGTACTACCAGCGTTGTGGCGTCTGGAAGCCAGCATCGCGACACTGGCTCTCCTGCCCAGTTCTGTTCTTTTTGTGATTTTTCTGAATTTTTGACTTTCAAATCAATTCAAATGTAATTGAATATCAAACCTACAAGGTAGAAATAAAAATATACATAAATCAATCAATAATCTAAAAGAACTAGTAAAAATAAGGTTAAGATCATCTAAAATATGAGTGTAAAATATACTCATCAAATACCCCCGAACTTAACTTTTTGCTAGTCCTCAAACAAAACAAAATGAAACAAAAAAAAATCAAACAAGAAAAACAATAAACACTAATTCTGAAAAACCAAAGAAAGAGTGACGTAGTATTTTTGACTAACTAAATTTGCCTCAGAGTTTTCAAAATAGCGATAATCCAAGAAAAACTTCTGAATTATGATCATGTAAAGCTTTAATGTAATTACCAACTTACATTACAACTTGAAAAGTCTTGAGTGTGTGTGTGTCACCTTAAGTCGTCTAACCTTTTAAACTCAGATGAGTTTATGCAATCAAGTCTTGTAAAATTGGATCTAATAATCTATAAATAGATTAGAACTCCATAACTAATTTTTCATGCCACTCTCCACTAATGTAGGCAAACCACATCACTTAAGATCATTAAGACTTTCATAGGCTTGTAATGTATGGCTAGGGTTTAGGGTAGGATAGAGGATGCTTAATCTTTACCCATTGTCACACATGTATTCTAGGAATCAACGAGCTTACCTCAACTTATCTTGTAACACCCCCAAACTTGTCATTTCATCTCTTGAATAATCAATCATGCTCAACCATTCTTTTTTTTTTAATTTGATTTCCTTAAGTTTCTTTTTTCCTTAACGAGCTTTTAGCTAATAACTCCTAAACTAGTTGGTCTTAGGATATTAGGTTTTAAGACACCCCATCGGGCTTAGTCACTAAAGTCCAAGAGGCTACACAATCAAATTTATTCACCATCTTTTTATATCGAAACTCTTCCATCCATCCAGATTGTCATAACTCCAAGTATTTTCCCATAACATGCAAATACTATAAGTAAAAAGGGGTACTAGGAAATTTTTTTTATAAGATTGTAAAATTGCCATGGGTGATAAAAAATGGCTATTTAGGCTCAACATGGATGACTAGGAAAACAATTATGCACGGGTTGGTTTAAAAAGCACAAACGGTCCAAAGATGGCCTAAATCATGTGTTTAAGTGAAGTGTAGCCTAGATTTTCACCTCAAATAACAATCAAATTGGTTCTAGAGTTCTTCTGAGATCAAAATGATTTATTAAGTCACATAAACATTCTCTAAGCAAAAAAAGATAATCAAACGCTCAAAACTAGGTGCTCAATATGTCAGGATTCTCTAGTGTAATGCAAATCAATACTTGGTTCAAACACACACTGGTACACAAATTCAACATTTTTTTCAAAGCTATCAATAATTCAAAACCAATCTCATCATGGTGTTAGTGTTGTCAACAACAGAACGCCAAAAAAAATAAAATTTAAATTAAAGGCACCACCCCTAAACTAACAATTTTCATTGTCCTCAATGAAAAGAAAATATGTAAAAGAAGTAAGTAGAGAGGACTTCCCTGAATAATGATGAGCTATCATCCTCGTTAGTCTCTGCATTGTTCTTGTTGTCTCCAACTGAAAGGAAAGTGGTGCATGAGTCAAATTTGTCCATAGTTTTTTTTATAAAAACCTGAAGAAAAAGAATAATAAAATAAACAAAAGATAATTAAAAAAGGTAAAAAAATAAAATGATAGAAAAATAATCGGGTTGCCTCCTGGTAGCGCTTGCTTTAACGTCTTCAGTCAGACATAATGATCATTCAGGCTTCACCCGTTGTCCACTGACTTTAGAATTCCCTTTGTGTCAGAAATTGACCAGTCTAAGACCATTTGTTGCTCTCGCAAAACCCTCAGCAGCTTGTCTTCTTATTCACTATTTAACGAAGCATAGATAATGACAGGCATAGTCGATGCTTCTCCCATAAAGGTGTACCGAAGGTGGAGGTCTAACACCGATAATTTTTCAATAAATGGTAGGTGTCTAGGTTTACCTTCTCCAAATTTTGCACTGTCTACCCGTAAACAATTATTCATATTATTTAGGTGTTTGATTGGTTTGAAGACATTAAAAATTACCTGATCATCTTGCATTCTCAGAATAAGTTCCCATTTTTGTATATCAATCAGAGTTCTTCCCGTAGCTAAAAATGGTCTACCAAGAATAATTGAAATTTATTGGTTTTCCTTCCTATCAAGAACAATAAAAACAGCTGGAAAGATAAATTTATCCACCTTTACCAAAACATCCTCAATAATCCCCAATGGATATCTGATAGACCGATCAATTAACTGTAAGGATACTGTTGTGGGCTTAGCTTCTCCAAGACCTATCTTCTTGTAAACTGAAATTGGCATCAAATTGATACCAGTCCCAAGATCACATAAAGCCTTTTCAAAATATGAATTCTGAATGGTGCAAGAAATAGTAAAACTCTTAGGATCCTTTAACTTCGGAGGCAATTTATTTTGCAAGATAGCATTACACTCCTCAATAAGTGTAACTGTCTCGTACTCCTCTAGTTTTCTCTTGTTTGAGAGAATATCCTTCATGAATCTTGTTCAAATTCTACTTTTGGAACCGCTGAGGGTATGAAATAAGTATAACATATGATGGGGGATTATCAGGACAAAGCTTTGATTTAGGCTTTCTTTTCTTCTTTTTCTGAGCTCTTGGTAAGATCATTACCCATTGTCTCAGCTTCTGCTTCAATTGGCTGAGAATTTTTAAAAGTGGCTTTCTGAGGTTCTCCTATCTCTTTGCCATTGCGAAGAGTAATGACGTTTACTTGTTCTTTTGGAAACCTCTCGGTGTTGCTCGGTAAAGAACCTTGTGGTCTCTGAGTTAGAATTTTTGACAATTGACACATTTGAAGCTCCAAATTCCTAACCGACGCAGCTTGACTCTGAATACTGGTTCTTGCCTATGAAGTGTAGCATTTGTCCTTGCTATAAATTAAGTAGTATTAACTGTGAGCTGAGAAATAACATTTTCCGGAAAAGTTTTAGGTTGTTGAGGCTGAAACTAAGGCTGAGTTGCAACTGGTAGATTAATCACATTCTGACTATTCTACGACAAGAAATTGGGCTGATTTCTCCATTCTTGATTGTAGGTGTTGGGGAATGGATTATTCTGCCTATTGTAGTTCCTAAAAAAGTTATATTGTTCAGACTGAGAAGGAGCAAATGGATTACCAGCTTGGCATTCAGTGCTAGAATGAGGTCTATTACATAAGTCATAAACTTTCTGTGTAGCATGAATTACACTAGCACTGGCGGTGAAAGAGCTAAATTACTTTGAAAGTGTAGCTACTTGAGTTGTGAGGGTAGTAAGTGCATTTACTTCATGAACTCCATGAGTCTATCTTGGTACATTACGCTCAATTGGCCATTGATAAGCATTAGCAACCATTTCTTCTAGCAAGGCATAAACATCCTCATGTGTTTTCCCATCAAAGCACCTCATGTTGCTGCAGCCACTAACGTCCTTATTGAATTTCTCAAACCATTGTAGAAAGTTTAGACTTGTAGCCATCCAGGAAGTCCATGATGTGGGCATTCTTTCACCATCTCCTTAAACCTCTCCCAAGCTTCATAAAGAGACTCCATCTCATGTTGGGAAAATGTGGTGAACTCATTCCTCATTTTGGCTGTTTTAGCTGGTGGAAAGAATTTGGCTAAATTTTTTTCAGAGAGGCCATTCCATGTAGTGATCTATCCAGCTGGCAAATTATTTAACTAACCCTTTGCCTTATCTCGTAGTGAGAATGAAAATAATCTCAGCCTAATTACATCAGTTAAGACATTATTGCGCTTGAATGTCTCATAGATTTTGAGAAAACTGACTATGTGAACATTTGGATCATCGTTAGGTAGACCATTAAACTGATTTTCTTGCACCATTTGAATGATAGCCGGCTTAATCTCAAAATTGTTGGCATTAAAAACAGGGGGTTGAATGGAAAACGCAGCCTCATTGACCACTGACATAGCATAGTCTCTAATCATCTGGTTATTTTGATTGTTCACAATTTCAGGATTTTCTCTGACATCTTCCATGGTTTCTTGAGGTTGTTAAGAAGCTTTCCCCATTCACTTTTCTATTATGACGACATGTTCGCTCAATTTCCAAATTTAGGGGAGTCATATTTCCGCTTCCAAATTTTATCATACACCTTAGAAAATGTCTGAAATTTAAAATAGTAAACAACTGTAAATAAAAAAAATTAAGATCAAAATTAAAATTAAGAATATTTAACTCCAATATTAATAAATAAAATCAATCCCCGGCAACAACGCCAAAAACTTGTTGCGATTATTCTATAGGGCAAGTGTACATTATCGTGGTCAGGATCAAATTTCTATAAAAATAGAGTATCGTCTACATGATTGATTGATATTAATAATTAAAATTAACTAAATATTAATTCTAATTGAGAATGATGAAAAGTTGAGATTTTTAATTAAACTAAAATTCTAATTAAACTAAAATGATAAAGATTTGATAAAAATAAAATTTGAATAGTTAAAAGCTCTAGGGTTTTTTATTTCACCAAAGCAAACATGCCTTAAATTCTAATTCTTAATCAATTAACGTTTATTCAGAATATTGATGCGAATTTATCTAATGTAATTATCAATCTTTCTCAAGCATTGATAATAATGAATAAAAAATACGAATAATACATTTTTGTCAAGATTCAAAATAATGAAACTCATTAAGCACAAGAATTATAGTTGCTACACTAGATTCATAATTACCTAACTTATAAAAGTCTAATGGTGTTATAAACAAATAGCAAATTCAACCATCACTTCTTAGTCTCAGAATTATCGCATCATGTCTTCCCATACGTCGTGCCAGCGTAAGACGCTGGGAAGTCAGCACCGTGGCTGGCGTTCTGTATTGCCAGCATGGCGACGCTGGGAAGCCAGCGCCGCGACGCCTACGCTGGCTCTCCTGCCCAGTTCCATTCTTTTTGTGATTTTTCTGAATTTTTCACTTCCAAATCTTTCCAAATCAATCCAAATGTAATTGAATATCAAAACTACAAGATAAAAATAAAAATATACATAAATCAATCAATAGATCTAATAGACTAACAAAAATAAGGTTAAGGTTATAAAAAATATGTGTGCAAAATACACTCATCAGTCATTATATGTCAAATATGTTGGAACTTTAATAAATTCATTCTCCATGGAAGCTGATATAATTATTAATCTCTAGTAAGATATTTTAAGGATTAATGTGAAACACTAAGATAGCAAAGGAGACTCTGGTTGATGATCATATCCTTATGTTTGTTTTTATTTAACTAAATAGAGATTTCTATAGCTAAAATCGATGTGGAAACTCATATCAATATGAACTAGGAACTCCAGATAGCTAAGAGAATTGTGAAGACAATTTGTTTAAACGTGACACACTCCACTTATTCTTTTGGGCTTAAGCTTAGCCCAGAAAAGATGAAGAAGATAAATATCTTTAAATATAGTTAACTCAGAGTAAGAAAGAAAAAGCAAGCTGTAATGGGAAGTGATTGCAAGGTGCTTCTATTGCAAGAAGACTAAATACATGAAAACCAGCTAAAATGTTTTCTTAACTATAAAGAGCTGAAAAATGCATCTCATTAAGAAATGATTAGTGATTGATTCTACTACCTCTTGGTGTGTATATCTGAAATCACTAATCACACTCACAATTATTTGTGAAGGTTATATGAAACTAGAAAACTAAATGAAATGGATTGCATGTTGTTCTTTGGATGGAGGCATATGCACTGTTTTGGATAGTACATTTATTTCTAAATTTTTGTTGCGTGATATGAAGTAAAATAATGGTAGACATAGTATATCATAGAAGAGATAAGTTTCTCTAGCCAACTGTACATCAACAACTTATGTCTAGGTCATATAATCTAAGTACGATTCGAAGACTAGTAAGAGACATGCTTCATGGCTTTTAAATTTTTGAACTCTTACAATTAAATGAATTCATTATTGATAAGAATATGACTAATAGTCTTTTTTGAGACAGAAGGACATAGAGTCATGTGACGTTAGTGTTGGAGTATATTACTTATGTGGACAAGTAAAAAAAAAGACAATGTGAGGGGTAGCTATGGGTATCATGTCAATTTTAGTGATGGGTACTCTTGATATGACTATGATTGTCTTATACTTCTCGATTCTGAAACTTTTGAGAAATCAACTATGTTAGAACGGAAGTCAAGAAGGCATTAGAGAGATAAACTAAGTCCATTCATTTTGATCGAAGAGGTAAATACCCCTTAATGACATTCATAGGTTACATGGTAAGTATCAGGATTGTATCCCAGTTGGTTACATCTGGGTCACCCAGAGAATGGTGTAACAGTAAGGAAAAATGTTTCCTTTTAACATAATGAGATCTATGTTTAGTTATTTAACTGACATATTTTCTTTTTTAGGATTAGTTTTATAGATGACATATTTTGAATCTAACATCATTTATGGTAGTACCTGAATCATCATAAGAATTATGGAATGTACATAAACTTAGTTTACGTAACCTTCATATATGTAGATGTCCAACACACGTGCTAAAAGGAGAATGATACCAAGCTAGATAGTAGATCAAAATGATATCTAACTATATGCTACTCAAAAAGGAACTTGGGTTATTCATTTTTATACTACCAAGAATAATAAGTGTTTATAAGTATAAACTGTTGGAAACGCGGCGCTTGCACAGCGGAAGCGTGGGCTTTTAAAAAATATAAAAAATGAATTTTTTTTATAAAAGAAAATAAGCGCCATGCAACGGTTTCTAAAATAAAAACTTTATTGAAATTTTTTTTGAATCATGATCCATTATATATTTATATATTAAATCGAATACAAACTTGGATATGAATTATATACCTCTTGTAATCTATATCAAGCATCCTTGCAAACCAACAATCTTACATTCCCACCAACAATGGATGTGTGCATGCACGTATAATTTAAAGACATTTTTTCTGTCTCTAGATGTACTCAACACATGGAATCTAGAGATTTACTGAGAATGATTAATTTAGTGAGACAATCCTCCAAGAGAGTACGATAATTATTCTTTCAGAATTTTTGATTAACTTTTAATCACAGAGAAAGATCACTCTGATAGTAACTGTGTTCTCTACACATTGACTAACAGTTTTCAACTGATGCAACCAACCCTGATCCATTAGAATATTATCTATTATATAATTCTTTAGGCTCATCATATTTTTAGAGATAAACAAAAAATAATATTTAATTTTAAAATTAACATACAGTGGAACCCACTATAATTTTTGCACAACAGCAGTGCCACACAGCACTGCAGTTGCCGTGAGCCATCACAGTGTCTCACGGCACTGTGCGTCATGACACTCTAGTATTACACGTCCACTAGTGTAGTGCCACGTGGTACTACAGTAGTTGATGTCAATCTTTGATTCTCAATTAGTGATTGGCACGTGACAATTACGATAAATTAAATATTTATTTTAATAAGATAAATATCTAGATATCGGTTAATTCAAAATTAACTTATATGATTATCTCTATCAACTAGTTTATATGTTAGTTCACAAATAAAAAATTTAGTTTATTCAAATTTTGAATTATTATCTAATAATAATTCATGAATTATCTAATTTCATAAATTAGATATACTGTCTCATTTATCGATAATTAGAAAATTAATCGATATAATTACTTATATATAATTTCTAAAAATTAATATAAATAATTTAGTTCATTAATTCTTAATTAATTAGTCATACATAATTATGTACTTGTCTTAGAATAAAAATTCCTTTTGTAAGTCAGTACTTTTCTCATGTCCTGAAATATTTACACCCTAGACTACGTAGTACAGATTTGACTTGGGAACTATGGACCTATAATTCTAAGTTTCAATAAATCATATTATTAATTAAATAATTTTATTATTAATTCAATTATTACTCCACTATAAGTATGAAATTGCACTCTTAGAGATTATAGAATGTATTTACAGAGTATTCTCATGTAGTCCACTAATGTAATCATTTCACCTAGTTCTGTCCTCCAATTATTAGTTCATAATTAGAGTAAAAATTATCGTTTTACCTTTCTACTTACCTTTTGATATTTAAGTACCATTGATTCACTAGTGAATGAATAATTTATAATCGTATTATAAATTTGAGTTCAATAACCTTTCAGTTTCAGAATCAACACTTAAGTGAACTAATATTTGATCCGTTAGAAAAGCTTGAATTCCGAATCTTGCAAGATCATGTTCCTAGCCATCCACGTCACTGAATCTCCAAAATAAAAGTCACTAGCCTGTTTTATAAATAAATCTTAATGAATGAATCAAAAGATACAGTAGACATGTATAAGAGTTCTTGACCACTTAGGATTCAGATTGATCTACATATATGATCATCAGATTAATATGTATTAAATTTTTATGATAAACGACAAGTTAATTAAAATATTAATTTAAATCGGTCATGTCATATAAAATCTTATTATATAAAGTACATTCACTAAGATATCTATCCACATCAATGATCTGGATCTATATCACATGCATTCATTATGCTTAGCGAATCATACTAGCAACCATTTATAAAAGATTTCATCATTTAATATGTTGCTGACACTTTTATTCATTATCTATGATCTTAATCCTCTCATGCTAATACAAGATCATAATCTCATTAATGAATATGAAATTTTTAGATATTTATATAAATTATTCGACAATAATTTGAAAGAACAATTATAAGAAAAATATAATTCCATTAAATTTCATATTAAAATGTCAATACACATGTTTTGATGACATTTCCCCCAACATAAACATTGTATTATCGAAAGAAGACTATATTTTAAAAGGAATATCTAGACGCAACACAAACTTAGAAGAATTTTTCGGTAATGCATGTGCCATGCAATCCAGTTGATAATAGATAAGTCCAGATGTTAGTGAGAATCCAACTAGTAAAGAGAATAAGAATGAAGTACTTCTTAGTACTACAAAACCTTATTGTAGTGGGAGCATTTCTCATTCATATGAGAATTAAATATTCCTAAGAGAGTCTGCTATGGTAATCCTAGCGGAACATGAGCTAGATCCGAATCACTATGACATAGTGGGAGGGGATCACAACCAATTGAGAGATTTATATTAAGTGAGAGACTTTTGAGTCCATCTCAAATGAACATGACTCAGATCCCAATAACTGCATATAGGTTGTAAATGATGCAAAGTAAATAATTAGCTTCAAACAATGAAATTAAAAATGATTCCATTATTCCATTAACTCTAATGGAATATGGAAGCTTGTAGAAGCCCTAGAAAATTAGGTGTCGAAGATTTACAAGCGGAATCGAGACATAAACGCAAGGTCAAAATCTTCAAGGCTAGACTTAGTGAGCAATGGAATACTTGAAGAGAGGATATTAAGTATGGTAGATCATTTTCACTAATATCCATGCTCAAATCTATAAAGACATTGTATTTGTTGCAGCTCATCTCATTTATGAGTTTTTTGGCAAATGGATGTCAAGAACGCTTTCTTGTATGGTGATCTTAAAATAAATATCTTTATGTCTCAATTTGTTGGATTTTTAGTTGAAGGCCAAGAATTAAGATATACATGATACATTAGTCCAATCGTGGACTTAGGCATGCATTGAGGACTTAGAACATTATGTTAATCATGCAATCAAAGTTTTTTATTTTGATCAAGGTCATAATGAGCCATGTACAAGAGAAAGGAAGAAAACATATTGATTTTCTTGGTGTTTTATGTAGATAACATTTTATCATCAAGAACGATGTAGAATTAAATCTCAACGATAAACCCATATGTGTCTGAATTTATAATATCAAAGACTTTGGAAAAGTGGTCTTCATTATATGAATTAAGTTCTTTTGAGACTTAAAGTATAGAATGGTATGCTTATCCTGAACTGCGTAGATAATAATTTGTTGTATATTTGTCCAATGTAGGATTCTAAGAAAGGGCTTGCTACCCTTTAAGTTTGGAACTAATGTATTTTGTCACTGTCTTATGACATATGATGAAATAAATAACATGAAGAAAGTTCCCTTGCTTTCAGTAGTGGGATGTCTTAAATATGTTATATTGTACACTAGATGTATATTTTACAGTAGGTTTAGTCAGTAAATATCAGTTAAATCCTGGAAGATTTCACATAATAGTTGTAAAGCATATACTCAAGTATTTTAGAAGAACGATGGATTATATATTTGTCTATCATGATGAGAATCTCATACCAATTAGGTATATGGATTCAAATTTTCAATTAGATTACTTCAGACCTGTTTACGGAAACTTTAGCCACAAAAGTCTTTCGGTCACATGTACAGAACATGAACGTTAAGCTGGTTGTAGACGTGCTTTAGAGCAAAGCAAGTGAGAGATTATTAGGATTGTGCCATAAAAGTACTGAAATTCTATTGTTCTTATATTATGTATATTACATTCTTGTTAAAGATCTATAAGCATAATAGTATTTGGTTTATGAGTCCTATGGAGTTTAGCTCATGAGAACAAAGTATTTGACCAAGAGTCATTTATGACTTGTAAATACTACTTAATTTCACAGTTTAGTGAAGCTGGACGCTTAACTAAGAAAATAATGTAGTATATTAACTCTTTATGTAGAGTGACTTATTTTGGTCACTAGGTAAAATATCTAGTTAGTGTATTAGTGCATTTGAAATGACTAATGAGTCTGTTTTTCAGTAAAGTACTATTATTTTATGAGTGTTATTATTTATGATTGTTCTCAATCTTGAAAGAGTTATGAACTCATATTTAATAGCTTAGTCATTTTGATTTATCAAGAATGCGACTCTATGAGTCAATATATTTCGTAGGTTTAATGACTGAGTTATTGCATAGTAAGTCCATAGATTCTCAATAGTAGAATCCATAAACACTTTCAATTAAGTGACATAGTAGCTATTAGGTAATTCATTTATGTGATCACAATAAACTGAGCGTTTAATATCTTTTTTGGGTACTAGAGATTTAATAATTTTATTTCAGACATCAAGTATGAAAATTATCATAGTTGACTAATAGAATGAATTTAGAACCTAAGGATATCAAGATGTATATAAATATTAGGTCGATAGTAATTAACCTAATTATACACGGTACCATATCATGGATGGGCATTACATGTTGAATTATAGGTCAAATATAGTTACATCGAATAATATAAAATATACTTGGAGTTCAATTACGATTTTATAATAAAGTTAATCGTAATTAATAATTAATGAATTTGATTATAGATTTAATCGATATAGTTGATTAATTATGTAGTCAAATGAATTTTTATCTTTATGGTCACATTACTAACCTCGATTTAGGTTATGTTATGATGAGATTGTTTATTAAACAAACGACACAACGTGAATATCCTATAATCAACCAAGTGATCTTAAAACTAATTCTAACTTATCCTAAAAGGTCAATTATTAATTAAAATTAAATAATTAAATTTATAAATAAAAAGAAGGTAGACACAAATGGTTGGGATTTTTCCTCAACCCTTGATGTGCTTTCACATGGGTTACAAATTGTAACCCATGTGAAGAGGTGGCTTTATCGTCAATTTCTATAACTGTTTTTAATATAGTTTTTTCATGTACTTTATGAACACATGAAATGGCAAAAACGTTTTCCTGTGTTTTGGAGCCATTTCTTCAATATATATANTATTCTTTTCTAATTCATATAAATAATTATTTATTAAATATTTTAAATTTTTATATCTTTCGCTACCTTGATTCATTCATTTAGTTCAAAAACATACAAAATCTACATAATTAAATGGGCAAATGCCCATGCTAACACCTTTCACCGGCCTCCACCATTATTCCATTACGTTCTTAAGTTTATCACTGTGAGCACTAATGGTCCAACAAAAACAAGACTACATGACCTCACTCAGAATAAAAGATGAAGTTTATATATCTGATTTTTCATAATGATAGGTCATGTAGTCTCATTTAATAAATTTTCTAACAAGAATTAGAAGCAGAGACTATTAATACTCACGAATATAAGTTTATGGATATTTATGAGACGTTCTAGAGATACTGTCGTTTAAGAGTATCTAAATCCCCGAAAAAAATTGTAGTATCTAGATTCTTTCTATTTACTTAACCAAAACTCTATAAATTGTTCAAGTTCTCATTGTTTTTCACATCAACTTTTTAATTAAAAATTTATAATTATATTAAGAACATTATTAACTATTACCAAATATAATAATATTAATTTATTGAATATCTTAATTTTTTTACAATTATATTCTAATAATCTAATTTCAAAGGTCATTTTGGTCATGATCAAGAGACTCTATTGTGGGAAAAAAAATATAGATGTTAGAATCACTTTTAACATTTGAGAGTAATTTCAGTCTGATTAAATTATAAATAAAATTTTAATTGATCACATTAATATATTAAATATTCATAGATTAATTTAATAAATTATTTTAATTAATAATAAAATATTAATTTATAATTTAATTAATTAAAATTTAGTCTATAATTTACTCGGTATAAAATTAATGTTTCCATTTAAATTAGAATACAGGTGATTGCATCAGCATTGTTCCGTTACGCCACCGTCTTTCTCTACGTCCTATAATTTCTACTCAATGTCCCCTACCTTTTTCCTCGTTATGATCCCCTTACTCTTCTCAAAACATCTTAAATCCAGGTACTTAATTTTCACAATACCTTTGAAACCACAATCATGCATGAAGATTTTCTTGACTTTTTTTTTTCATTTTGGATTTCCAGTACGAAGCTACTGCTATGTCCTATAGGGATTTTGTATCTTTTTCCAACGACGATTTAGAGTTTGCATGTGTACGATTGGAGATTGGAGGACTGGAAGAGAATAAATGAAGCTAAAAGGGTGTTTGGAATCCCAGAAAATGCTGGAATGGTAACAACTGTAGTCAGTTTGGGGGTTTCTGAAGTGCTTTAAAGCTCCTGCGCTGTTTCTGCTCCGTTACGACCAAGGTAACGTATATCAGAAAAAAAAATTATTTCTTCTCAACTAAAAGCATCGTATCATATTTTCATGGATTTAAGACACTTATTTACTAAACCATTTTGGGCATTCAAATCTGTAGTATTCATAGATGTAAAAAAATTGAAAACATAGTCGCTCAAATCAAGGTGAAGAAGCAAATTTTAATCTGATATTGTCTCTTCTAGTTCTAATTGGAGCTAGGCATTAGGGATTCGGATCCTTTTCTTCTTTGGCAATCGAGAAGAAGATTTGAACTCGAGACCTTGAAGCATCAGATGATTCTCTGGTGTTTTTCCGTTTCGTAGGGGATCTGTTTTTTAAATTAAAAGAATTATCTGTAAACGTGTATTCTAAATTTTAACTATTTTGAAAACTATTTTTAAACAAGTTCTCAGAAAGTTTACTCAAACACTTATGCAATATCAGTACCAAATTCTGAAACTCATTTCAAACCCAAGTTACCAACCTAAGCTGGCTTTCTCTGTCTCATATTTGAAATGGTCCATGATGTGAAGTTGCTAATTGAACCTCTATTATTACATTATGAAACTGTCTGTGATTCAAAGCCCAAGTACTTCTAACATTGGTGATGATATTGAATTGGTGTCTGTTAACAAATCAGAAGAAGGGGAAGCCAAATTTTCGAATGGAGGAGTTGTGCAAATTGAACAACTCTAAATATCATCAACCAAGAAAATTTCCCGCACTTGATCAGGACCTTAACTGTCTTCCTGGCTCGGTTTTTACGGCTGACAGATCTGATGATCGAGGGATTGAATTTGGTGCACCAGGTATTGCTTCACCACCTTTTCTCTTTAATCGATTTGAATTACCATGAATATGGTTATTCTCATCATTGGAGCAGATGTTATTTTTTTTTTATATTTACCATTGCTACCTTTTTCGTGATGAACTTTGTGTAAAAACAAAATGAGTAAACGCTCGGTTTAATTTAAGGATTTCGTGTCACGAGAGTATGTTGATTAGCATTTCCAATTNACCCACCTCCAAACAAAAAAGTGACATTAGGGCTTGGAAGGAAGCGATTTTGTTGCAGAGAATTAAAAAGCATTAGCTTTCGGTTTTCTAAAATTATGTTCCTTATCTCTTGAAATTGAGAAAGAAAAGTACTTTTTCATGGGAGTCACCAAATAGTGACAAAATCAGTTATTGACTAGAAATAAGGTTAGATCACTTTTGAACTGTTTCTTAAGATCTTTATTGACTAGGTAGGAGATGCAGGTATCATGGAAAAGAAGAAAAAGAGAGCTGCAAGTGAACACATTGCTAAAATTGCTTTAGCTGATCTGGTTAAGTATTTTGATCTTCCGATTGTAGAAGCTTCTAAAAATCTCAAAGTTGGATTAACTGTACTAAAAAGGAAGTGCAGAGAGTTTGGAATTCCTCGTTGGCCACATAGGAAGATCAAATCCCTTAACGGTCTCATTCGTGATCTCCAGGTTTTTCTCTCCCCCCTTAATTCTTAGGATATTATTAAGTGCATTCTCTGTACTAGTGGAAGTCTTTCTTGGTTAATAATGCACATCTCACATTCTAGCCTCAAACGACAATAAGTACACCCTAGAATAATGGTCTGCTGAAAATATATCGGCTCGGGTACGTTTTGTGAACCAAAGTTTTTTACTAATGTTTTTGACAAATTATGTTCACTATTGGATTGGTCTCATCGAAGGTGAAAATGTTTCACAAAATTTTAACTTTTAAATGTATTTACAAATCTCTTATGGGAAAACTTTAGATAAAGTTACCGAGTTGGACTGAAGGATAAAATAGACATGATTCTAAGACTTGAAGGTCTGTTCTGTTGCTATTTAATGTAAGAACCAAGTTAAACAATTTGTAGGTCTTGGGATTAAAAGTATAACTTTCCCAAACTTTTATATGTTCATGAAATCAAATACGTACTAATTACTTGTCCATGGATGAAAACACAGTGCTGCTCTAGAAATGTATGTATGCAATCTGTAGACAGTAAAATGAAAAGTGCATGCTGTTTCTGGAATGATATTTACAGGAAGAGGCGAAGCAGTGGGAACAAGATAATAAGGCTGCAATGGCGGTGGCTAAGAGGCAAATGATATTAGAGAGTGAAAAGGAAAGTATCGAGAGGACACCAAATATGGAAATACAGAGTGAAACTAAGAAATTTAGACAAGATGTATTCAAGAGAAGGCATAGGGATAGGGCTCTTAAACATCTGGACCTGTAATTTTCAATTAATTAAGACTATTTATGCATTGTAGGACTTGGGAGATGGAACCGCTTCTTTCTTAATTGTGAAAATGAAAAACAGAGGAAAATTTCTGGCCATGTTTTTGAAGGAGATTGTATTTCGCTTCTGTGCTTTTGAAAAAAAATGGTTAATATCATAGGATTCATCTATTTTATCTCAAATCAATTTATCTCCTTAAATTAATTTTCTTTCCTAATATGTCTTTCAACTTTTTTATTCATCAATTTATCTTCTTGACCGTTAAATGATCATATGTACGACACATGTCTATTTTTTTTCTTCAATTTTACTCATTTCTTGAGCCTTATAAGTTATCCATTTTTCATGTTTTTCCATTAAAAAATCAGCCACAAACATCTCACTCTTCACTGATTTGTTAAAATTTTAACAAATTTTTCTTGAGTTTCATCAACGGTTCGGGTTTAGTCCCATGCAAGTTCGATTTCAGTTTTATCAATCATATTTATCTATATTCTTCATGAATAAATGTTATTATTTTTTTTAAACCTGAACCAATACTATTTTTTTAAACTCGAATCATTATTATTTTTCTAACTTGAACTGTTGTTATTTTTCATCAATCATATTTATTTTTCTTCAGCACAAATAAATGTTGCTATGTTTTCTAAACTCGAACCATTGCTACTTGTTCTAAACTCTAGCCATTTATATTTTTTCTAAATCTGAACCGTTGCTAATTTTTATCAATCATATTTATTTTTCTCTTTCATGAATAAATGTTGCTATTTTTCCTAAGCCTGAACCATTACTATTTTTTCTAAACTCGAATTATTGCTATTTTTTCTAAACTCGAACCGTTGCTATTTTTTATCAATCATATTTGTTTTTCTCTTTCATGAATAAATGTTGCTATTTTTTCTAAACCTGAACCATCACTATTTTTTCTAAACTCGAATCATTGCTATTTTTTCTAAACTCGAACCATTGCTATTTTTTATTAATCATATTTATTTTTCTCTAGCATGAATAAATGTTGCTTTTTTCTCTAAACCTGAAACGTTGTTATTTTTTCTAAACTGGACCGTTGCCAAAACTAAAGGAGAATTCGTTAAAAATTTGACAAATCAGTAAAGGGAGAGATGTAATTTGTAGCTGATTTTTAGATGAAAAAACATGAGAGATGAGTAGCTTATAAGGTTGCAGAAATGAGTAAATTTGAGAAGAATATAGGAATTTACCGTGCATGTGACCATTTAACGATCAAGAGGATAAATGGATGGATGAAGAAAGTTGGAGGACTAATTAAGAAAGAAAATTAGTTTAGTAAGGTAAGTTAATTTTGGGGTAAAGTACAGAGACTCATATGATATTAACTCAAAAAAATGATCATTAGACAAAAAAAACATCGAACAACAATTTTAAATTTTAATTGGTTTTGGTAACCTTTTTTCAACCGGTTTCACAACATTCCTATTGAAACACAAATTTTCAGAATAATGATAAGCTTGGTTGTAAGCTTAATAGTGAGTCTCCGAAACCTAATTGGTTATTTTCAATTACGTAAATCAATAGTTCAAACCGTACTCAAAGGTAGGGCATTTCCATTTTTATAGGAACTTCTGTACCAGAAACAATGATATCTCCAATTATAGCCCCCTGGGATGTAAAATATATCTTTTCTCACCATCCCCATAGTGTATAAGACAAATGTATACATTTCGATTAGGGTCGTATTCTATGGTTACGATTCTACCATATATGTCTTTTTCATTCCGTCGAAAATCGATTTTACGGTATAGACGCTAATGACCTCCCCCTCTATGCCCTAAGGTAATGATTCCTCTCAATTCTCGGGAGATTGCACCAAAAATTTGAGTTCCTTTTGAATTTCCTTCTTGATCAATAACAACTACAACATTGTCATCATATCGTATTATCATACCATTTTCTCGTTTGAGTTCTTTACAAGTACGTACAATTACAGCTCTGATCACTTCTGATCTTTCTAGAGGTGTACTTGGGACTGCTTCCTTGATTACAACAATAATAACGTCACCAATATGAGCATATCGTCGATTACTAGCTCCTATGATTCGAATACACATCAATTCTCGGGCCCCGCTGTTATCCGCTACATTCAAATGGCTTTGAGGTTGAATCATATTATTTTTTTAATTTGTTCTTTCAATGCAAAGGGTGAAATAAAAAAAAGAGAAATATTGTTTGTCCAAACCAAAAAAAAAAAGAAATTTGCAAGGTTCAAACTAATAAATATCACGTTTTTATGACATAAAAAAATACAATTATCATAGCTTGAAAAATGTAATTAATAATATGTTTTTGGATATTAATGTTTTTAAGAGATATTATCTTGCTTGTTTTCACTTTTTTTTAATAAAAAAAACTCAGACTTGGAATCAATAACTAGACAGGTGGTGGCTGACAAGGGTATGGATGAAAAAATAGTTAAGAAAATCATAGTAAATTTTATTTACATCCCTTGAGATTTTTATAATTACACTTAGGGTGGTTTGACAATCTGGAATGATCATCGCAATTTAATTGCTGGCAAATAGGATTGTCATGTTTAGTTGTGTACGATAATTTACAAAATGATGAGTGATAAATTAGAATTACTATGTTTGATATAGGTTAAATTTTGTTGTAAATTTACATAAATAAAAAGAAGTTACTTAAATATATTTTTAGTTATATACCTAAAAATGATGAAGTAAGATATATTCATCACTACCATGAGTTGTTAGTGATATCATCACACATAAATGAAAACTAATAAAAAAATGGCTAATTTAGGGAAGTACTCCATTTTTGAAAAATAAGTGAGAATTATAAAAAAAATTATATTTACAAGAATGACCATTTTTCTAACTGTATTTTTTTTTATAAAATTATAAAAAATTATGTACAGATATACTATGATATATGTTATATGTCATTGTATATTTTAATATACCATTAATATATCATAATATATTTTTAATATATTTTTATATACCATCCGTGACAATCATAAATCATACTAGTACCAAACATCTTCACACACCCAAAATGCATCTCCCTTCTTATTCTTCACATCTCTCTAATTTGAAACTCAGAAACCCATAAATCAAACCACAAAGTCAAAAAATTATTGAATTCTTCAACCCCAGAACCACGACCTTTAAAGATCCGAAGTTCCACTCCTTTCTACGACCTTCAAAAAATAGGTTGTCATTGTTTTCCTCATCGATGAGATCTGAAATTATTTTTAATAGCGACTTTGAAACTCAAGCACTTATTCTCCAGGCGATAGCTGATGAGCAATTAGCTAGACAAAGAACAACCATCAAAGAAGAAGAAACCAACAATGATCGCAAAAGAACGAACAAGAAAAAAAGGAGATCGCGGGAGAGAACGTGATGAAGTTTCTGACCATCTGTGTAAACCAAACATTTTTAAACCATTTGCTAAAACTAATAAAAAATAGCCCATCCCTTATAATTTTCATAAAAAAAATAGATTTCAGTTAGGATGATGCGTGGTGTTACGTCAAGCATGCTATCATATTATAATAATTCTAAGTATAATAATAGTCCGTATCATTGCTAAGGAATTAAACCATCATTAAAGTTGCCATGTTTAATTCTTTTGTTATCGTAGAGGAGCCAAAACGACTTTCGGCGTAGTCTCGCTCAAGCCTAGAGAATGGTGTTGGGCTAAAGCTCTAAATCCATCACACACCCCTATTAGCCTGAAGCAGACCTAAGCGAAGATTGACTGATGTCATCAAGTTCTCAAGACATTATTATTCTAAATGACATATGTTTGTGTTACCATTATCATGAAGTGGAATAAAATATAATCATGTCATCATCATAAGGTTGAATGACACATAATCATATCAATATCATCATATGGCTGAATGACACATGATGATATCACCCTCATCATCATGAGGTCAAATGACACATAATCATATCAATATCATCATATGGCTGAATGACACATGATGATGTCACCCTCATCATCATGAGGTCAAATGACACATGATGATGTCACCCTCATCATCATGAGGCCAAATGACACATGACATTGTCACCATAAACCAAGCTATTAGTTATATATCATTAGGACGACGATCGTATGATGTCACCTAACTTCATATAACAGTGAATCTCATATAAGTAAATTTTCATGTTAAATCAGAGAACTGACTCCAATCATCATATCAGAGGGACTTTTCTATCACAATCTAGGAAATATCTAAGATTGAGAAAACTTTACAATGCCAGAAAATTATTCGCGGCATTGATGCTGGGCCATTGTTGCCCTTAGATTACTTTTGGAGCAATATGGGCCACACAAAATCCAGCAGGTAACAAATATTTTTTTTGTTCACCAAATACATACTAGGGTTAACCAAATGCGTACTAAAGTTCACCAAATATGTAATGAGGTTCATTAAATATGTACAAATTAATAATTTTTAGAGAATTCACCAAATACGTACTGGGGTTCACCTGATATGTAGGGGGCTAACCAATTACGTAGTGAGGTTCACCAAATACATACAAAATAATAATTCATGGAGCGGTTCACCAAATACGTACTGGGGTTCATCAATTACATAGTGAAGTTCACCAAATACGCGCAAATTAATAATTATTGGAATGGTTCACCAAACACGTACTAGGGTTCACCAAATACGTACCAAGATTCACCTGTTACGTAGTGAAGTTCACCAAATACTTACAAATTAATAATTCTTAAAAGGGTTCACCAAATACGTACTGAGGTTCACCAATTACGTATTGGGATTCACCAATTACGTACTGGGCTTCACCAAATATGTACAAATTATTAATTTTTGGAGTGGTTCATCAAATAGGTACTGAGGTTCGTCAATTACGTACTGGGGTTCACCAATTCTGTAATGTGGTTCACTAAATATGTACAAATTAATAATTCTTGGAGGGCTTCGCCAAATACGTAATGAGGTTCACTAATTACGTACTTGGGTCACCAATTACGTAGTGGGGTTCACCAAATATGTACAAATTATTAATTCTTGGAGGGGTTCACCAAATGCGTACTTGAGTTCACCAATTACGTATAAAATAATAATTCTTGGAGGGGTTCACCAAATACGTATTGGAGTTCACCAAATATGTATTGGAGTTCACCAATTACGTATTGGGGTTCACCAATTACATATCGAGGTTCACCAATTACATACAAATTAATAATTCTTAGAGGGGTTCACCAAATACGTACTTGGGTTCACAAATTACGTACCGGGGTTCACCAATTACGTAGTGGAGTTCACCAAATACGTACAAATAAATAATTCTTGGAAGGGTTCACCAAATACGTACTGGGGTTCACCAAATACATACAAATTAATAATTCTTATAGGAGTTCATCAAATACGTACTGGGGTTCACCAAATATGTAAAACCTAATCACCATACCTAATAGGCAAATCACCTATTTTTAGCCCCTAAACGCCATCCTGAAGGTGCTAATCGCATCGTCAAAGCCAAGCGCTAGTTTTATTCCTCCAATTGCCTGTTCCATTCCTAAACACCATGTATCTCCCAATCGCCAGTTTTTTTTGTCCTAATTGCCATTTATATGGCTCTAGTTGCCATTATTCACAATCAACCGTAAAATTAATATTTTTATAATTATTTACCGTACACTGAAAAATCATTGATAAAAATAGAAAAAACTCATTATTTGAATGTATACATTCATGATACTCACGTATTATGTGAAATTAGATTGGATTAATTAAGGATTCCCTATATAATTGAACACTTATTCATAAACTCGTTAAAAGTTATCATTGCTAATGTTGTTGTGCTTTTGTAACAAGTATCGAGCGAGGCTGGTTTTCACCATATATAATTATAGGTCGTGATGTTATGATAGTCGGTAAATCTTATTTATCGGTTTGGGGAACACGTATAACCCTCAAGATTGGTTCTATCTTTAAATCGAACATATCAACTAAAAGTTTGAAATTGAATATTACAATTTAAAATTTTAACTTTTTATTTTATAAATTATAACCCTATAAAATTTAGAAAGCAACCTATTTACGTTTTGATTTATAAGTATATAAATATATTTTATTTTTATTTATCCATCCAGGTTTCTTTATTTATCCAAACGCGACCAACAACGCCAGTATTGATGGCGACTCGCCAAGTAATGATGGCATTTAGGTCCCCGTTTGTCCCTAGTGTAGCATTTAGGGCCTCAATTTCGGCGATTTTAATGTCTATTCCGGCGGTTTTAGTGTCTATTACGACAGTTTTTGTGTCTATTACGGTGATTTTAGTCTATTGCGGCGGTTGTGGTGTCTATAACGGCGGTTTTAGTATTTATTTTCACATAGTTGGTCTTTTTCATACGTTTAGTCATTTTCATACACTTGGTCATTTTTTTTAATTTTCACATGCACGATTGCTCATCAATTCAGATAAGGCTTTGGTGAAGGTCATATGCACGATTGCTCTATGGAGTAACATAATATTTTTTGTCTCAAAATTCTCGATTTCTCAATACAAGCATCAATAATTTTCACTTATATTTGAAATTGAATTAAGTACCACTACAAATGAATATTTCTTCCAATAAAAATCCCTTTTAAACACACTTCAAACCTACTTCTATACATCACTACACAAATATTACACCAGAAAGTAGCAGAGAAGATGCAAATCCCGGTACTTTTTAATGACTAGAATTGCACAATTTTGCCCTAAGGATCAAGTTACAATGTGTGTCTCATCTATGATCTACACTCTTCATATAAAGATCCTTCCATTTCTTCAAGCTATCTTCAGGGACTTCATCACCAAAATCAAAATATATTATAATGCTTTGTGACTTAGCCATTTTCACACACAATTTTCACACTTTTTTTAATTTTTAAACACTTAATTATTTTATACATTTTCATATACTTAGTCATTTTGCACTCTTAGCCATTTTCATGGGCAAATATATGAATATTTATCCATGCACCTTGTCATTTTTATATACGCTACAATTTTCATTCATTCAGTAAATTTAGGCATTTTCATACACGCTACACTTAGCCATTCTATAACTTATTCACACACACTTAGCTATTTTTATGTACTTAGTCATATTTTCACACACTTAGATATTTTCACATACACTTAGACATTTTCACATGCACTTAGTCATTTTTATATTTCCATACACTTGGTCATTTTACACACTTAGCTATATTCACACTTGATTATTTTCACACACTTAACAATTTTCTTACACTTAGTCATTTTTACAAATTTTTTTATTTTCACACACTTAACCATTATCATATACTTAATTATTTTCAAACACTATGTAGTTTTCACACATTATTTCATACACTCAGTCATTTTCACACACTCGGTTATTTTCACGAACTTGTCCATTTTAATATACTTGTTTGGATACATTTAGTTGTTTTTATAAACTTTTAACATACAACTACTTACTTCCATGACTCGGTCATTTTCACAACTTAACCAATTTTATACACTTAGCCATATTTTAGACACTTATAAAATAAAATGTATATCGTTTAAGAATTATTCAAAAGTAGAATCATCAATAATACCTTTTTATTGTATTTATTCATATACATCCATGCCTACATGATTCACCAAGCTGTCAGTATGTTTTGAAGCAAGATAAAATTATCTCAGAAGAAACATATGACGAATTTCAATCTATTTCAACATTTCACAAACGAAAACGATCATTTCTTTGCTTTTTCTCCATTGTTCCAAACTTATCTGGCTGTAGTGGTCACTATCAATACATCATTTACTTGGAAGAAGTAGTAAACAATAATAAGAAACAATTGTTGCATCCCAGATGCATACAGAGTTCACTTTTATCTTTTCATTGAAAACTAGCCACGAGTATGGAATCCTCCATTCTTGAATCTTGACTGAGTTCTAAATGTGAAGCAAACATAAGCATATGATCAGAGAAGAGTAAAATGACTAAGAATGAGATGATATAGAGGAAGAATATGCTTTCTATGTAGAAAAAATACAGGGCTAAAAGAATGAGATGATGTAGAGGAAGAATATGCAATCGTGATTCAAGAAGTATTGAGTTCACAACCCACAAAACTGCATCTCACATACAATGTATTGGGTTAACATATAACAAGACAGACCAAAGACCAACACACTAACTATACAAATCAACAAGAATAAACTCCCAATCGCTTTAAGAAAGAAGCAGATAAACATGCTAGAAGAACAAATAATTCTGCTAGCCACAACCTACACAAAATCAGAAGCAGAAAACAAGTAGAAAATAGAACATAGTCCTGATATAGACTCAATCCTGGAGAACTAGATCTCAATTAACATGTAACTCTCTATCTATATCAGAGAGAGGCTCTCTAAATCATTTAAACAGGCTTTCACTAACAATATCAATAACCATAATAGATGACCTCCTAACACAGTTACATTTACCCCAAAACAGTATACAATTTCTCTCCTTCCAGACCAAATAAATGACAGCAGTAAAAACAAGTTTAAAGAGATTAGATTTAAGACTTTTACCTCATGTATGAGCAGCAAACTAGGTAAGTATATGGATTTAGCTTTTGAGCAAACTAGGTAAGTAGATGGATTTAGCTTTTGCAAATGGAATTCACTTTGCATTTCCTTATTAACATAGTCCAAATCTGGCCCAGCTCTCCGATGATGACTAAGGTCATATATTTATATATTGAGTAAAAATACATATTCATCCAAATAATAATTAGATAGATGAAGTCCTCTAGCGTAATTTTATCATATATGAAATACCTCTTTCTTTTTGTCCAAAAACAAGATTAAGCATATTTATAATGATTTACTAAATTAATTTTAATTTACCAATAATTATATATAATACATTAGTTTTTACAAAAATTATACCCCTAGCTAAAATATGTATATACTAAAACAAATATTTTATTTTAGAAGCTTATCTTTAATAAAATATCCATAGATGGGAATATCATATGTATATACATATGTATATGTACATGAATATTCATGTATAAGATCAAGAAAAGGAAGGTCATGAATTTAATTACCTGATAGCTACCAATGACATGAACAACAACCATTAAATTAGCAGAGGCAATGAACCATTCAAGTCTCTTCAGATTCATGAGAACATTATCAACAACATCTTGGCCAAAAGCCCAATAACCAATGAGTGCCACATGGAAATGGAAAATAACATTGATGATATAAGCACTAACTGCACCTTTCCACATGGGAATTTTGGAAGGCCTATCAGGAGTAGAAGGAATTGTGGCTTGAATCTCTAAAGCAGTAACATGTCCAGTAAATGAAAATGAGATTTGACCCAATGCATTGAATACTCTAAATATGTAATGTAATCAGTTGTACTTGCTTTTACATGCACAACTCACATTCTCTATTCTTCCTATGCTCAAACACCCCACCCATGTTATTGTTGAATAGCTACACACGAAATAAAGTTATTTCTGTTTAATTTTTTAATAAAGTAATATTATAAAAGAAATAAACCATAATAGTATAGGTACTATACTATAATATCTTATACATGAGTACTATATATTATCTTTGACATTAATCTTTTACATACTCATAAAATCAGAGTAACGGGTACATCAACCTGAGAAAGTGATATGCCTAGGAGTATACAACTCATACTAATAACCGATGGATCCATACTAGAGCAGGGGATTAAGGGCATTCATCTATTTATTGTAAAGTAAATACTATGTATCACCAAAGTAATCATGTAATGATTATGAACAACCGCAATCAAAGTTAAAGAAATTCAGGGACCATTGATTTATCATATATATTTCGATCGGGGAATACATTTCCCTAAACAAAGGACTAGGAAATTTTAAGGTTCCATGGTATATTACATCATTTTGTTCTTCTATAAATTTTAAGGAAAGAAACGGGATATTTCTAGAAACATTGAGAAGTAGTAACTATATGGGATAAAAGATCGAAGGATTCCATCTTTCATATAATAAAACTGCACCAAATAAAATGAGCAATAGAAAATTAATGAATAAAATGTGTTTTTAACGACTTCACCACCAGACAATAACAAAAAAAACAAATTTAATATCCATAAAAGGGAATCGAAGTTACAAAATTTCAAGAATCTCAAATTTCCTAACATTATCACCAAGAAAATGGGAAACTTAAATGGTTATCGATTAATTATAAACTAACTCTTAATGCTACGCCAATAAGAGCAAAACAAAACAAGAGGGTTTCCTCACAAATCTACCATCGATGGTGTGTTTGTCCTGGAGAACCCGATCAAGGACAGATAGATCTGCGAAGACAACAAACCTAAAACCTCTGGGTCTACTAGTAATCTTATCCCTCATCACAACGGTCTGTAAAACATCCTTATAGTTTCTGAAGTAGTCCTTGAGCTTGTCCTCAGAAGTCTCCCATGAAATCCTACCAATGAAAAGCTTTCCCTGATCTGAATCCATGGAGTTTTCTACGCTAGAGGCGATGGAACAGGGGTTTTCTTCTTGATCGGTGCAGGAGTTGGAACCTTAGTAAGGGGAGATGCAAGTGGTGATGGTAGTGGAATTACCGGAGGAGGAACCATCAGTGGTAGATTTGCTAAAGGTGGAGTAGCGGGTGAAGGTGTTGCAGGTAGTGAAGTCACCTAAGGAGGTGAAGTTGGAGGAGGAGAGCTCACCGGATGAGGAGTTGACGGTGCATGGGCGGAGATTATGGGAGGTGTTTCCAATGAGTTAGCCTCAACGGTAACGGAGCCAGAGCCTTCAATGTAGAGGATGTTTGTGTGCCCTAGATTTGAAGTTGAATGAGAGAAATGAAGACAAGAGAAATGGGAAGTTGAAGAAGCTGATAGAAGTGGGCTACCTATTGAACCAGTAACCCACTCCTTAATGAATCTAAGATTGAGATTAACCTGGCCAAATCCAATGGCCAGGATTAATCCTCAGCATTGGAGAGGGATCTTTAAGATTGTTTGCATCTTTCCTAAAATGTCAAAATCATTATTAATGATTGATTTTGGGTGTGTGTTGCTGGGGGCTCTAGATTTGAACTCTACACCTTTATAAATAGTTGGTGCTCACTACATTAAATGATATTTAATACATCTCTCTCATTAGTGTAACCTCGCTAAAACAACTTTTTGAGTTGATCGTCGGAGTGTGTTATCGCTGGGCACTACAATGTATCGAGTTTGATACCTTCATGATCTCTTTTCTCTTTACTCATCTAAAGATCTAAGAGAGACATGTGGTGGTATTCGACACAATCGATTTATTGCATTTACATTTTGGTGTCATATGTAGGATCAAAGTCTTTCCTTTGAGATCACGGTACCACATTGGTGTCGAGTTTAATACCTTGACGGTCTCTTTTCTCTTTGTTCATCTACAAATCTAAGACAAAAAAATTCTTGAACGTCTACTATTGTTAGGTTTATGACATGTCATTAAGCAATAAAGACTTATGTGTGTTTATATTCCCCTAATTATTATTATTACTGGTCGCAATAATAACGTAAGGTTGACCATGTTGTAAGTTTTGTTTTTCATTTAGGTAAATTACACAACACCCTTAATTTGTTGGGTTCCAAATCTTTCAAGATCAACATTTTAAATTCTAAGCTTTCATTTGAGCATACACAATACTAAATTAATCTCCATTTACAATCACTAACAGAAATAAGTATTTGACATGCGAATACCTATGAGATTGTAATAAAAAAACCACGCATTTGTCGTCTTTAGAAAATTATCATTATTTCACTATCTCTTGTCTTCGTTAACTCTTTCTTCCTCTTCAATAAAAAAAATTTAACCATTTCAATCTATATCTATCTATACTATATTAAAATTGGCTTAAAGGGGAGAATTTTTTTATTCTCCATTTTACCCTTTAAAGTCTATGAAAATATAGTACAAATTAGATATTTCACATATTTTCTCATTTAATTCATTTGATAACGTTTTATTTTATATCCAATAATAATTTATTTATAGTTAATAAAATAAAATATTTTGATAGTCTTAGTAAATCGAGACGTGAATATTGATAGATTGATTTTAAGATATTTTATAACCAATGTTTAATTATAAGTCAATAATATTTGTTCGTTATAAATTTGTAAATTAAATATTCTGTAGTCTGTTATCAGTAAATGAAAATTTATAAAATGAATTTATAGAAAGACAGTAATATATTTTGAATACAAGAAACTATCTCTCAATATGATATAATTATTTCTTAAGAATATGTCAAATTAGTAAAATAAAACTATTTTCTATACTACTCAAATAACACTAAAAAGTTTAATATTATAAATAAGCTATTATTATTACTATTTCACTTTTAGTTTAGATGTAAAATAATTTTTAAAGATGATGGTGTATTTAGTTCAACGTTAATATTAACTTAAGATTATATATACATTTTAAATTAGTTGAATATTTATGAAATACGTACGTGTCAACTAATTTTTCTAAATGATGACATAGTTTGTTGGATCCTTAATCCAATGTTGGACTTATATGTAAAATAATTATATGTTACAGACTGTTAAATAAAATTAAACCTAATTAAAAGTGATCAACTAAGATTTAAATAATTGAGGTTTTAATGTGGACCCTTTAATGTGTAGAGATTTTAGGGTAATTTCTATTTTTATGATGAGCTAAAATAGAAATACCAAAATATGAATTATCTATAAGTGGTTATGGTCCCCCATGTCACATGATAAGGGGAAACTATTTTATTCTCCCTAATATCCCATCGTTAGAGAGAAAACTGAGAGGTTTAATCAAAGAAACTCTCGGATAGAGAATCATGTAGATTTGGAAGGCCAACCGTTCGGCTATAAACAATGATCTATTGTCATGGATTCATGTATGCTTTCGCTTTATATTGTTTTGATTCTTGGTGTGTTCAACATGAGATCTAGGAGTTTTATTGATATAAGGTTTATGCCGAAATTGATTTTGAATCTAACAAATGGTATCAGAGCAACTCATGTTAAATCATTGAGAATCAGAATTAAATTCTAGATTCATGATTATATGTGATTATATGTTTATGTTTTGGAGTTCTTAACTTTGATAATTGTTTGACAATTTATTAGATTTGAGAATAATATTTTTTCTAAGGATTTTTCTATTTTTTATGTATTATGATGCAATTAGGAGTGCTGTTGGTCGTTGGTTACGACTGACGGCGGAAGGACGTGACAGTCTGGCCACGTCGGGATAGAAAGCCGTGGATGTTAAGGAAAGCCGTGATTGTTAAGGATAGCCACAGCTGTTAAGGAAAGCCGTGATTGTTAAGGATAGCCGCAACTGTTAAGGAAAGCCGCGGCTGTCAAGGGAAAGTCGCGGGTGAAGGAGAAAGCTGCAACTGACTGAGAAGAGTTGCGGCCAAGGTCGCGGCCGTCTGTCAAAGCTGCGACATCAAGGACTGGCGGTCAGTCCCTTGCATATTGACACCCTAAGGTTTCTCCCTGGGGTGAAACCTGTTCACGAGTTGGGTTGACCTGTGAACATGAATAATAAAGGAGGGTTATGGGCTTCGCACACATCCATTAGGAATGGACTGTGGGCTTGCCATAACCTTGTTTTGAAGGCTAGGATTTCTCAGCCCTTATATTGTTTTGAAATATTTTATAATTAATTTTGAATTAATTTACAGATCACTAAATTAAATTAATTTTGAATTAATTTTAGAGATCGTAAAATTAATTTTAATTTAAGAATTTTTAAATAAATTATTTTAATTATTTTCAGTTTTTGGTTAAAATAATCTCCAAACAATTTTTAAGGATTATCAAATAAATTGTTTTGAATTTTTTACGGATTTTTTTATTAAAATAATTTCAAAACAATTTTTAATGATCGTAGAATTAATTTTTTATCAATTAATTTAATGTTTAAATTTGGTACAATTTTAAATTCGAACATGATTATATTACATATTTTAAGATGAATTAGTTGAAGCAACGTATCGCTAAAGTGACATCTCTTGTGAAAATTAATTTTGTCTTAAATATAAAAGGTTATATGTGTGTGTAACTTATATGAATATCTATAGGCCCAAAGGAAGGAAATATTTGACATAATTACATATGCTTCTGTGGTAATAAAAACGTGATGGTTATTCGGCTTTACATGTGAACAATAAATCAGCCCAAATGAAGATTTTTTTTTCGATATGTTCTTTATCATCAATGTTTGATTACTACACTAAGACATCACTTACAAGTTTGGCCAAAGTCAAAATATTAATGTAGTGCCCGATGTCTTGAGATGGGGTTTACTTTTGTTTGAATTTATTATTATTATTTGAGATTCATGTGAGCTTGTAGGTTGGTTAATTGTTCTTTACTAAGTTATTATTAAGCTAATGCTAACATCAAGTAAAAATAAAGTATTAAATGACTTAAACTTCAAGTCCTAGAAATACAATCATTTGATAGCTCTTGTAGTTATGGAACTTGATCTTGCATTGATAATTGATTCTCCTTCACCTCTTACGGATTAAAGTACCTATGATGAAAGGAGGGATATGGAAAGAAATCGCATGTGTATGCTGATCATGAAGAAGGTCGTTCTAGAAACATTCAAGGGCACTATATGTAAAAAAATTACTAAAGTTAAGGATTTTCTTACGGATATTGAAAAGAGGTTTGTCAAGAACGAAGAGGAAAAATATGGTACGCTCTTTGCAGATATAATTTCGATGAGGTATAAGGGTAAAGAAAACATCATGGAGTATATCATATGAGTGTTTCATCTTGTTTCAAGATTGAAAGCACTTACGCTCGAACTATCTAAGGACTTACTGTTCTGATATCCCTTCCAGCACAGTTTCAACTAGTTTAAGGTGAGCTACAATTGTCAGAAAGAGACTTGGTCTCTGAATGAGCTCATCTCACACTGTGTTCAAGAAGAGTAAAGAGTGAAATATGAAAAGACAAAAAGTGCTTACCTGGCCTCCACCTTTAAGGATAAGGTCAAGGGAAATAAAAGGAAAAAAAATAAAGTAGCTGCGGATATAACGCCACACAATAAACAACAAAAGAAACTGGTTGACTCGGAAGGCAATAGTTGTTACTTCTGTGGAGCTGAAGGGCATAGAAAGAAGCAATACACCAATTATCACGCTTGGCATGCTAAGAAATGTGTGCTTCTTAATTTAGTTTGTTGTATGATTAATTTAAGTTCGGTTGCTAGACACACATGGGGATAGATTCTGGTGCAACAACTCACATAAGTGTGTTCATACAGGGTTGCCTGACTTGCCGAAGGTCAAGTGATGTTGAAAGATACATCTATGTGAGCAATGACAAGACGGTTGAAGGTGATAAGGTTAGATTATTGTTAAAGACTGGATTTTATTTGAATCATAATGAAACATTTATTGTACCGTCTTTTAGATGAAATTTGAGTTTTATCTCTATTTTAGACAAAGTTGGTTATGGTTGTTCATTTGGAAATGAAAACTATGGTTTGTTTCGTGATTCAAATTTGGTTAGTTCCAGTTATTTGTTAGCTTAAAGACATAGTCAGGAGTCCAATTAGTCTTTCAACCTTACTAGAATCACTCTAGGATGAAGCGCTTAAGGCTGTAGCATATATCCTTAACAAAGCTCCAAATAAAGCGACTACCAAAACCTCATATGAGCTTTGGACCGGTAAGAAACCTAGTCTATTGCATTTGCACGTTTGTGGATGTCTAGTTGAGGCAAGGCCTTATAGGCGTAATGAAAAGAAATTAGATTTACGGACATTGAGTTGCTATTTTGTTGGATACTCGTAAAGATACAAGGGGTGAAAGTTTTATTATCCTACAACTAGGTCGATTTTTTAGAAGGGAAATGCCTGGTTCTTTGAGGATGTCGAGTTTGTGGAAGAACTCGAACCGGTCTGAACCGGTCCATTAGGTAAAATCAAACCGGACTAGTTCGAACCAGCCTGGTCTGAACCATTTGATCCGATGCTTTATCTTTTGACTCTTGACCCGATATATTATTTTCCGACCTCGTTCTGACCATTTTGTACTGTTTTAATTAAATCTGTATTTTCTATTTTATGCATTAAAAATGTGTTTATATTATTTTTTCAAAACAATTTAGTGATTATACTTTTTTGGGATTTCAGGTCATTAATTGTTCAACTCATTCTTCCGCTTCAGGTAAGTGGGTTTACATGATGATGCGACTCTCGTTGTTATAAATGTATATGCTTTGTGTAAGTGTAATTATATCGTAATGTGACCCATGTGTGATAAATATAAATATGCTTGTGTAAGTGAATTTACATGTGTTATTCTCATCAGCTTTATGTTTGTGTAAATTGACTTATATAAAGATGTGTTTCTGATATTATAATCGTATCATGTATTTATTATCTGTTTAAAATTTTTTCAATAATTATTATATTTGGTTAACACTTTGGTAATTGATTACTGCTCAGTTAATTATGTGATTATCATGAGATAAATGTCTGAGTATGACTGATTTTACGTTAGTATGTTATCATGTTTGATTGTGTTATATGTATCAGTATGCATTATATGATTAATTATTGTCATACTTTGGATTATGCAAGTTATGAGGTTAATTCATTCAAGTGGTAATTAAGCAAAATATGAACTTAAGCATGACCTTTAGTTAACAAGAAAACATGACCTTCGGCAATTTATTAAGCAAAATATGATTTGATTTAAACTTAGGAAAACTTTTTCTGTTAAACTTGGTTATTCAAGTAATTTATTTTACGATATGATTTTCTACGAATTATGATGAGTGAAAGTTTCATGCATTTTGGATCTCAAGTTTTGATGTTATCTCAGAATTTGATTCAGTATTTTGAGGTTTTATTAATTATGCATTTAAGACACTTTATCGTTTCTGTTATTTAAGGTCAGGGTTTTTCCCATCATGGGTAAATTATTGAAATTTTCAATTTGGGAATTTTCTCAAAATTAGGGTTTGTTTCGAATTAGAGATTTCAAAATTATGAAATTACACATATTTTTAACCCTCGGGGATCGGGGCGTCACAAGAAAGAAGAGCTAAGTAAACAAAGGCAGAAAAGTCAGTCAAGAAAAGGCCAAATAAAGGAAGGTCGCGGCTTCAACGCTCCATTTTCTGACGGTCCTGCTGAACTTCTTGTCAGAAGGACCTTTAAAATTACACTTCCTTAGTTTGCTAACGTGTACCATGGACTTACTTGACCAGCTCTAGGATGATACTGTTGCAGGTCCTTGGTCAAATAATGGCCTTGGCAAGCTTCGCAAGCACCCAACCTTCTCTCCCCGATCAAGCTCTGACAAGGAATTAGATAGCGGGAATGTGAGATCATACGATGATGACTCGCCGAAGGATTTGGTGAAGGTTACTTGTAGTATCATGATAGTAAACTCCTTGGATTATAGTTTCGTTCACCTCTGGCTTCGACTACTGGGTCTACTCCTCCAGTGTCTCCCTTATCTGAACTTGATTTGGAGCTCTTGAAAAAAAGGGTTATAACAATTTTCATGAAGACTGCTCAGAAAAACAAATTATGCAGAACGATTAATTATGAAAATTAAACTGTGTTTATTGGAAGACAACTATACAGTGAATCTTATATCATCAGGAAGATATATAAGTCTACTTGTTAAAGAATCTCACAAAATTCAATTTGAAGCTCCCAATCAAAACTTATGGTATGATAACGAGCAGGTTGTCAACTCTCTCTCTCTTCTTCAATAATGGAACTAAGGGCATAAGTTCTTGGGAGGGGCAATTCATAAGTCCTTGGGAGGGGAAATTCGTAAGTCCTTCTCTCAGAATGAACTAAGGGCGTAAGTCCTTGGGATGAGAAATTCATAAGTTCTACTCTCAGAAGAAACTAAGGGCATAAGTCCTTGGAAGGGAAAGTTCATAAGCCCTAATCTCAGAAGGAACTCAGAGCATAAGTCTTTGGGAGGGGCAATTCATAAGTCCTACTCTCAGAATGAACTAAGGGCGTAAGTCCTTGGGAGGGGCAATTCATAAGTCCTATTCTCATAAGAAACTAAGGGCATACGTCCTTGGGATGGGCAGTCTATAAGTCCAACTTTTAGAAGGAACTAATGTCGTAAGTCCTTGGGAGGGCAATTCATAAGTCCTAATCTCAGAAGGAACTAAGGGCGTAAGTCCTTGGAAGGGGAAATTCATAAGTCCTACTCTTAGAATGAACTAAGGGCATATGTCATTGGAAGAGGCAATTCATAAGTTCTTGGAAGGAGTAATTCATAAATCCTACTCTTAGAAGGAACTAAGGACGTAAGTCCTTAGGAGGGGCAGTTCATAAGTCCTACTCTGAGAATGAACTAAGGGCGTAGGTCATTTGGATGGGTAGTTCATAAAGTCTTACTCTCAGAAGGAACTAAGGGCGTAAGTCCTTGGGAGGGATAATTCATAACTCTTACTCTCAAAAGGAACTAAAGGCGTAAGTCCTTGGGAGGGGCAGTTCATAAGTCCTACTTTCAGAAGGAACTAAGGGCGTAAGTCCTTGGGAGGGGCAATTCAGAAGTCCTATTCTCAGAAGAAACTAAGGGTGTAAGTCATTGTGAGGGGTACTTCATAAGTCCTACTACCAGAAAGAACTAAGGGTGTAAATCCTTGGGAGGGGCAATTTATAAGTTCTACTCTCAGAAAAAACTAAGGGCGTAAGTTCTTGGGAGGGGCAATTCATAAGTCCTACTCTCATAAGGAACTAAGGGTGTAAGTCCTTGGGAGGGGCAGTTCATAAGTTCTACTCTTAGAAGGAACTAAGGGCGTAAGTCCTTGGAAGTGGAAATTCATAAGTCCCACTCTCTGAAGGAACTAAGGGGATACGTTCTTGGAAGGGGCAATTCATAAGTACTTGGGAGTGGTCATTCATAAGTCCTACTCTCAGAAGGAACTAAGGGCGTAAGTCCTTGGGAGGGGCAATTCATAAGTCCTACTCTCAGAAGGAACTAAGGGCGTAAGTTCTTGGGAGGGGCAGTTCATAAGTCCTACGACCAGAAGGAAGTAATGGCATAAGTCCTTGGGAGGGGCAATTCATAAGTCCTACTCTCAAAAGGAACTAAGGACGTAAGTCCTTAGGAGAGGCAATTCATAAGTCCTACTACCAGAAGGAACTAAGGGCATAAGTTCTTGGGAGGGGCAATTCATAAGTCCTACTCTCAGAAGGAACTAAGGGCGTAAGTCTTTGGGAGGGGAAATTCATAAGTCATACTCTCATAAGGAACTAAGAGCATACGTCCTTAGGAGGGGTAGTTCATAAGTCCTACTGTCAGAAGGAACTAAAGGCGTAAATCTTTGAGAGAGGTAATTTATAGGTCATACTCTTAGAAGAAAATCAAAATGATGTCATGGTTCCACTGAAAGAGCTTAAGTCCTTGGGAGCACTATGTACGCCATTTTCAGAAGGAAAAAGAAAGTCTTCAAAATGGAAAAGGAAATGTCTTAAGAACGGGAAAATCTTCAAAAAAAAGAAAGAAAAGAAGTTGAGAAAAGAACTTTAGAAAGAAAAGAAAAGAAGTTGAGAAAAGAATTTCAAAACAGAAAAGAAAATAAGTTAAGGAAATACCTTCAACTCAGTGAGAAAAGAAGAGCTGAGTAAAGAATGGTAGAAAAAAGAGCTAAAGAATGGTGCTCTGAGCAAAAAACTGCCAGGAGTAAAGGAAAAAGCAGCGAGAAAAAGAAGGTAAAAATTGAAAGCAGAAAAAGAAAATATGGAGACAGCAGAAACTCTACCAACAAATGCGGAACGTCAAACTCAAACTCATGCGATGTAATTATGAAACGGTATACTCACTCCTTATTCATTTCAATAAATTATTATTATTCCTCTACAACATTCTTGTCACAGATCTTAACGTACGAGAGAATGAGAATGGAAAATAAAGAAACATGGGAAACTCTACCAGTGAACCCGTACTAAGGAAACTAGAGAATCTCTTCAATGAGCCCATAATGATGAAAATGGAAAAAAATCTATCAATAAGCCCGTAGTAAAAATAACGGAAATACAATACAATGAAGGAAGGGAAAGTAATCATCATCGACAATGAGCTGGTAAAAAAGTTAGTCGACAAACGCAAAACATTCGTGAACGGGAATAGAGGAATGTAACGACCAAATAAGAAATGGCAAACCATTACACCTCAATAAGTGAAACTTATTGAGTGTAATGGGGGAATGAACAGGTAAAAAACCACCCAAGACACGTGTGCAGAAAGAACGCTGAAATATGAGACCTCATCAGAACGGGGTAGAATGCTGAAGCGGGGAACTATCACATCTAGAATGGGGGACAATCACTTCTAGAACGGGATGACTATCACTTTTGGAACGGGTGTCTATTGCTTCTGGAACGGGGGAAAATCGCTTCTGGAACGAGTGGCCATCGCTTTTGGAACGGGTGGCCATCGCTTCTAAAACGGAGGAACTATCACTTCCAGAACGGGGGACCATCACTTTTAGAACGGGAAAAAATAACAGAATGAGAACCGACATCTCGAGAACGAGGAGATCATCACTTTCATAACGGAAACTGATATTTCGAGAACGGGGAATCATTACCTCTTAGACAAGATAAAACATCATAACGAAAATGAGAGTTCAGAATGACAGTCAAGTGGTTGTGATTGATTGACCCGAACCACAAGGAACCACCAAGTGGCTATGATTGATTGAGTAGAGTAAATGAGTCATCGCCTGAAAGCAATCCCATCAGCCGAAAGTATAGGGGATGTGATCATCCCTTTTTTATTATTCTTATTATTATAATGTGTATAAGTACATGCTCATGTAAAAAGAAAAAAAAAGAGGACCTGACTAAGCAAACCTCAACTAAAGGCACTTACCCTTCCTCTCTTCTCTCATCAACAGTTATGTAAAATTTTTTACATAAGTGAATATCAATAATCTCCCCGTGGTTTTTCTTCATTTGAAGGGTTTTTCACGTAAATGATGGTGTCTTTATTCTCTTTTTAAATTATGATTTTTATTATTTACACGTAGAGGGTTTTCTATACCGAAAAAACTCTTTACAATCATTTTACAAGATTTGCTGGTCTTACAATTATAAAGATAGACCTAGTCTGAAGGAAAAGGTCTTCATCAAATCTCCTTTAGAGCTTTGCTTAGTACTACCATTTTTCATATATAAGTTTAGACTAAAATTCACCAAGTAAAAAAAAGCACAAACGTTAGCGCTTCAAACATCATTATATTTTAGTTTTGCAATTAGTATGAACAATCAACGACTGTTTGAGGGGTTTTCAACATGTAATTGGTCAATGGTCAATGCTGTTTTTATTCTTTTACCAAGCCTATTTGGCCGAGTGATCATAAGGAGATTCCTTCACTTATAAAGGAGACTCAAACGTCAGTGCTCAATCCCAGAAAAAAAAAATTCCAATTGTTTTCTATTATTACACAAATCCATAATTTTGGAAATTTCTTGATATGGACATATCAAAAAGAAAAAAACCCTTTTACCCCAAAGTTAAAAAAAAAAAGTTTTTGAATTAGTGTTTTGGAAGTTAAAATAAAACTTGCTTAGTACGGAAAAAATTTGTTCCACTGAAGAGGTCTCATATTTGTTTTTCAAAAAGAATGGGGAGTTGAGAATATAAACAGTCACATGTTAGAATTACGTTACCAATCAATGCTAGTTTTGCAATAGAAGCAGTAATTGGCCCATATAAGAACAAGAAGGAAATATAAAAACAAAATTAGATAAAATTATTGATGATAGGAATCAGTAGGTGCACTAAGACATCTTAGTTAGACTGGTTTTTATATTAGAAAACAATATTGAGAGGTTTTTAAAAAAATTGTGACAAATTTATAAAATTTAAAGAAATTTTCCGGAAAATTTCTTATAAGATGACTCAAACACACTCTCTTTAAATGTGAATATCCGAATCAAACTATCTGTGTAGTCTTTATGTTTGCTCTAATGATTTGGGTACATGTTATTGTGTTGTGCAGTGACATTTGCATGGTCAGATAAGGATTGTATAAACAACAAGATTTACATTAGCTCTTATTGTTTCCTTAACTTAAGTGTTTTAAATAGTTTTTAAATTGACTTCTAAGCAAAAGAAGGGAAAAGGAAAAAAATCACCATCTTTCTTTTTTCTAGAGACAAAATCATTTATATATGATATTTTCATTTATTATTAGTGTTAAAGATATTTTTTTTTCCTCTTTACTTTTTATTTTTCTCATTTTTGTCCAGTAATTTTCATGTAAACATAACCTAATTCATTGTCGAGCAACGAAAAGACAGAAAGAGAAAGAGATAATAATCATGTTCTCTTTCTCTCTCATTTTCTCTTTTGTCTTTACGATACACTAATGTCATGGATAATCACCTCTAGTTGAAAGAACATGACGAAATCATGTTCTATTTGAATTGCACATTATAAAAATGAATCACTCGAATTTATCTTATAAAAAAAACGAGTCGTTGGGAATAGTTTCTCGAGGTTTGTCCGGAGCTAAACCCTACGGATCATTCTCAATATGAATGTTTAAGATTTATAAAATAGATATTTTTGATATCTTAATAAGAGGAGAATCATTTCTCGAGTGCCATCATGTTTGGCCACGAATGGATGTATCATACAAAGTTTAGAGAAATATTTAAGAAAAAACAGAAACAAAGTACCAATGATTCAATTCGTACTTCCCTAGGTGGGATTAAAACTTACAGGATGAAAGTACATAAGCTTGTCGGGCGATAAAATCTAGAAAAAACTTTCCATTAATCTTTGAACCTATAGCCAATAGACAATTTAAACGTCTAACTTTAAACTATTATACTTTAAATTTTAAATTATATAAAAATTAAACAACTCTAAAATTGACTCTGTCTATTTTTCATCAAACTTTTATGAGACAAGATCTTTTTGATATATTTAAAACGGCGTTTCACTTATATTCAAATACAAACCAAACACTATATACCCTAATTCACTTTTCCCTTTTTTGTTCCCACTTCCTCATTTAGAACTTAGCAATTGACTTGTAAGGGTATAAGAAAAATGGTTGAAACTGACGAAACACGACCGAATTGATGTGGTTCGGTCGGTCTCAATATTTTAGACGGTTCAGTTTGATTTCTGATATGTGATAAGTCAACGGTCTAGTTCGGTCTGTAATTTTTATAAAAAAATTACACTGAACCGAACCGAACCGAACCGCATATTTAATATATAAAGAGAATTTCACAATACCCTAATCTAAATCCATAAACATTTTCACCACTTCCTTACTCTCTCTCTCTCTTACTCTCAGACTTTGTATTTTATTTTCTTAGTTTGTATTTTATTTTTTTGTCTTATGAATTTTCAGATACTTATGCGAATTTTATTGTTTTGTTATTGTATTTATAATCTATAAATAGAACTTAGGATTAGAATGATCTTTCTTTGTTTTCACATGAAAATTTACGTTTTCAGGAAATTGTTAAAACTAAGACTTGTTTTTTTTCAATAGAACTTATTCTGTTTATTTTATCGATTTGAACCAGTTCGGTGCGGTTTAAAAAAAATTTTGACGGCGCGGTTTCTTCATTCCGACCGGTTCGGTTCCTATTTTTGATAAACCGCATTTACCGTGCGGTTCATTAAAACATCTTAAACCGTACCGAATCGAACCACTTACACCCCTATTGACTTATCACTTAACTTATTATTAGAAGGCTTTTTAAACCGTGTATATGCTACTTTTAGGTGCTTGTAGTTTCCACCACCTGTCCAGGGGCTTAGATTTGAAAGTGAATTTATTCACCGTCTAATAAAATTCACAGGTATAGGAAACCCAAATAATGTATGAACATTTTATTTTCAAAATAAAATACCCTAGTGTATGAAAGAGTCAATAAGAGTTAGAGTCCCAAGAAAATCAGTGTCGTAAAAGAGTTGTAATGGCAGTTTCTACTCCTTGGGTGACTTCATGATTTCTTATTAGCACATACATCTCAATGTTATGACTCTTCATTATCTGTATATGGCTCGAAAATAAAATATAAATATCTTGCATTTGTGAAAATTACCACCTTAGGCAAACAATAGAAGAAAAAATACTAACAATCCGGTTCAGACGAAACTGGTGCAAGACAGTTCAACAATTGAAAAATTCAGTGTGAAAGAGGCGGCGAAAAAACATAAAAAAAAAAACTGGATAGTTAAAAAGCTAAACTTTATTTGCTCAAGAAAATGATCAGCAGGAAAACATAGGATCTGTACATTTTATTTAAATCAACATAAATATCATCCTTTACATTGGGACATTGTCATCTCTCAAATCCATTACAAATGATTAATCTCCTTCATGTTTTCATGAAGTCACTGCAATTAGAACATAGTTTATATCAATGGATCAAAAGGACAAGTTAAACGAGCTAAAAGTTAAAGAATCAAACATAAAAGGTAAGTGGATATTTGAGTATAAGTGAAACAACATCACTATGAATGTATTAAAATAATATCGTTAAAGTTGACAGAGCAATGATTGGAGTAAGTTTCAGGATCTAAAATATAATTTTTATATTAAAGTTTAAAATGTAAAATTTTAAATTTTATGATTTAAATTGTCTTTTACTGAGATATTAAAGTGAATTTTCTCAAAATTTTATATAGAAATGAAACTATTCCATAATTAGTTACATGTGTCATTGTCTACTTTTTTTATTTCTATTGAAATTACTAAGGGTCTGGTTGGGAGTTGTGCTATAAAAGAAAAATTATTCGATCTTTTTATTAAAAGAAGTGTAAAAAAAAATTTTGAGATGATTGTTTCAAAAAACTATTTTTGTAAATTTTAAATATAAAAATCGTGTAGAAGTCACATCGATAACTTTTTTATAATACTGTTTTTAACAAATTAAAAAAAACAAATCTAAGAACTTACGATTTAAATATATCACTCATTTAATCTAAATAATCACTTAATTACACAAGTTACATATTTAAACCATTCACCTCATTTTATTTTAAGTTTTTATTTTTTCAAGTTCATAATTATATATTTAATTTTATCGATTTGATCCACTAAACTTACAATCTAAACTAACATATTCCTCAACGTTCATTAATTATTTCCTTTATTCAGGTAAAATATTTGTTGTCCACTTACAACGAATGTCGTCTCACAAAGATTACTTGCCATTATTCACATCGCACGCATATCACATGAATAACAAAGAGTCAAATTTTTTCGATAAAATTATAAATTTCAAAGGAATTGGAGATAACGTGACTCTAATCCACAATTTCATGGTCTGCATGAAAAGTTAAAATATTGTGCCAACCTATCTCTTAAGATAACTGAAATACTTATTGACTAAGTAAAAATATCATGTCTAAAATCTCTAGGGAAGTGACCTAAGTATATCCCAAAACAGTGGGGTCGGGATGAAGTATTTCACTTTTGGTTACTAGTTCCTAAAATGTGTTGCATGTGATAAACTCAAAAACTAAAATTCAATTAATCTAATATCTCAAGTACTAAACATACAATAATTATAAGTTATGAACATAATGAAAATGTTATTGTGTGTTTCAGCTGCTTCAAACTCAATTCTTTTTAATTATATGTTTTAGCTAATAAATTTACATTTGATTCATTTACGTTTTTTCATGCCTGTAATTTTTCATACTTCATGCACCTGTTAAAGTATGTTATTTTAATTGAATTTAGCTTATACAATTACCTATATTAAAAAAATTTCAATACACTCTAACAAACAATAACCTAAGAAGTAATTATAAAAACAAATACTATGCGAAGTATTATTGAATAATTATTCAAGACTATATATATATATATAAACCAAATTTGAAGTATTTAATTATTCGGTACATTGAGGACAATTTAAAAATTGTTAAAAAAAAGTGAACAGCTTTGTTCAAAAAGTTAAAATTATCATTAATAATCTAATTTAAAAATGTTAATATTTAATCATAACATTTACAAAAGCGATTAAAAAGTTCTATAAAGTAATGCGGGTACTTTTGTCTAAAAAATTTCACCTTTAACCTCATTTATGATTCTGCTAGATATAGTTTTTTTTAAATCAGAAATATATTAAACATAATGAGAATCCTCGTACAGAACTCCTTTGACGCGCGGGGAAGTCCTCGAGCCAAACCGTACAAGAATCTTCCAAGGAAGTTAGTTTGGCCAATCTATGAGCAGCAACCACATTACAGTTTCTAGGAACATAAGAATTTGAACACGAACAAGCATTTAAAAGAGATTTATTGTTGAAGAAAGAGAAACAAAAAGTATTGTCTCAGAAGGAAAGTCTTTATCACAGGCAAAAAGGGAAAGCAGAACAGTAACTTTCACCAAACACAGTGGGTGTCTAACCACTTCTGAAAAAATGATCAGTAGGTATCCGTTGGAGAAATCATAAACAACCGTTATAAATTATATGTATATATACATCACTTAAACTGCAATGTTACTTTTTCGCCTGACAAAGTAATTTTTCAGGATCGAGTCACCGGGAGGAAGATTGGTGAAGGGAAATTTAGAAATGGTCTGTACTACTTAGAAGATACCGACAAAACATGCATTTCCACCTCCAGTACAGTACAAAAAGACAAAATATTACACTGGAGATTCGGTCATCCCTCCAACAAAGTCCTAAACAAATTACTCGGTTGTAATTTAGACTCTAGCAGTTGCTCATTCTGCAAACTTTCAAAACAAACCAGGTTGCCCTTTCCACTATCTAGTAGTACGACAAAATGATGTTTTGAATTAATTAATTCTGATGTTTGGGGACCCGCCCCAGTTGATTCATATAATAAATTCAAATATTTTGTTACATTTATTGATGATTTCTCTCGCAACACATGGTTATACCTTTTGAAATCAAAAAATGAAGTCTTCAGTCGTTTTTAAGAGTTCAACAATTTAGTTGAAACTCAACTTGAAACAACCATAAAAATCTTTAGGTCTGACAATGGAACCGAGTATACTAACAACACCTTTTTTGAGTTTTTTAAACAAAAGGGTATACGACATCAAACCACATGCATCCACACCCCACAACAAAATGGTGTCTGAGAACGCAAAAACCGACACCTTCTTGAAATGACTAGGTCTCTCCTCCTCCAAAACAACGTACCCAAGAGATACTGGTCCAATGCTATACTCACAGCAACCTACCACATCAATCGGTTACCCATTGTAAAATTGCATCTGAAAAACCCTCTAGAAATTCTCAAGGGTAGGAAAATTAACCTAGATCATATACGAGTATTCGGATGTACATGCTTCGTATACATTCCAAGACTTGATAAAGTGGACAAAATCTCAGTCAAAACCCTATTTTTGGGGTATTCCACTGAGAAAAATGGGTATAAGTGTTACGACCCAATAAGCCATAAACTCTACATCTGGTGAGATGTGCAATTATATTTTAGAACTAGAATCCTATTACCCAAAGGACCCCGACAACCATAACCACCACCAAACGTTTTCGCTACCTAACAGTATTATTTCCTCTGATATCATAAGATAGGAACATGATACCGCATCAGCCGTGCCTGAGACAACTACCTCAGGGGGAGCAACTGATGAGGCAGTTGTCACTGATGAAGCAGTAACCGTAAGAAGGTCAACAAGGGAAACTCAACCCCCAGCAAGATTAAAAGACTACGTGTCCCATCAGGTTCTATACCCTATCCAAAATTTCCTATCTTATGATAAAATCTCTAACATCCACAGGGCATACTTGGGAAAAATTGATGAAACAGTTGAGCCAAAGAACAATCAAGAAGCCCAACTCGACCCCAAATGGAGAAAGGCGATGAATGAAGAACTTCTAGTCTTGGAAAAGAATGAAACTTGGGACATAATCCCACTACCCAACGGGAAGAAACCTGTAGGATGTAAATGGGTCTACAAGACCAAATACAACAGAAAAGGCACCATCGAAAGATATAAAGCCCGACTAGTTGCCAAGGGCTTTACTCAGACATATGGAGTGGAGTACCAGGAGACGTTCGCTCCAGTGGCAAAAATGAACGCGATCCGAGTGTTACTATCCGATGCCACCAACCTCAGCTGAGAACTATATCAAATGGATGTAAAAAACGTATTCCTCCAAGGAAATCTGGAAGAAGAAGTATATATGTCCCTACCTCCAGGACACGAGAAAGCAACGCACCCATCTCTGGTATGTAGATTAAAGAAGGCTATCTACAGCCTGAAACAGTCACCAAGGGCATGGTATGAGAAATTAAGCTTGTCTCTTTTAAAAATTAACTTTGTCAAAAGCTCTGCTGACTCATCTATGTTCGTCAAACACACGAACAACTCCACCACCATCGTTTTAGTCTACGTAGATGACATCATTATCACTGGAAATAACCACGATGAAATATGGAGTGTTCAACAATTTCTAAAAGGGAAGTTTGATATTAAAGATCTAGGAAAACTAAAATACTTCCTAGGGATAGAAATAGCTCACTCGAAAAAAGGACTGTTTCTATCTCAAAGAAAATATATCTTAGACTTGTTAAAAGAAACTGGCATGATAGGGGCAAAACCTACTAGCACACCAATAGAAACCAACATGAAAATACGATTTAATGATAGCAAACCATTAATTGATATAGGCCAATATCAAAGACTAGTAGAAAAACTAATTTATCTAACGGTTACAAGACCATATATCACTTTTGCAGTTAGCGTTATCAGTCAATTCATGCACGCACCCTGCACGAATCACCTGGCAGCCGCAAAAACGATACTCATATACCTTAAAGGAACACCCGGTCAAGGGATATGGATGAAGAGAACCGAGGTAAACTCTGTAGTTGGATACACTGATGCAGACTGGGCAGGTAGTTATGATAGAAAATCTACAACTGGTTTATGTGTCTTTGTAGGTGGAAATCTAGTAACCTGGAAGAGCAAGAAACAAACAGTTGTAGCAAGGTTAAGTGCAGAGGAAGAATACAGAGCCATGGCCTCCACTGCTAGTGAACTCACATGGATTAGACATCTTCTTCAAGACATGAAGGTTGAGATGAAAAAAATGATAGAGATGCACTATGACAACCAAACAGCACGTCATATTGCAATGAACCCCATTTTCCACAAGAGAACTAAACACATTGAAGTGGTCTGCACTTCATAAGAGAGAGGTATATTCGGGAGAAATCATCATTCCTTTTGTACGTAGTGAAGACCAGCTGGCCGACATCTTCACCAAAGTCGTCGACAAAAATAGCCTCCAAAGAAATACTTAACAAGTTGGGCTCGATCAACCTATACGAACCCAACTTGAGGGGGAGTGTTGAATAAAGAGAAACAGAAATCATTGCCTCAGAAGGAAAATCTTCATCACAGGCAAAAAGGGAAAGCATAACAGTAACTTTCACCAAACACAGTGGGTGTCTAACCACTTCTGAAAAAATGATCAGTAGGCATCCGTTGGAGAAATCATAGGCAACCGTTAGAAATTATATGTATAATACATCACTTACTCATTGTAAAGAATTAGAATTCTTAATAAGAAATCAGAACAAGAAGTTCATCATCTTTCTTTAAAATCAGAACACTAAAGTGTTCATCATTTCTAGGGTTCATAATTTCTACATTTATATTCTAAGATCAAAAGGTTAATGTCTACTGAGGGGTTAGAGTTCCCTAAGCATGAATTAGCAATCATAAGTGAATCTGATTCAGTAAAATGAACGTAGATTCCAGAAGCTAATGAGAGTTCAAGACCTTCTAGAAGAGCTGAAGCTTCAGCTGCTGCCCCCTCAAGATTTCCTGGGAGAAGTTTAACCATTGCTGCCATAACCCTCTCCCCCATGGTTCTGAATTATGACACCTAGCCCAGTTCCTCGAGACGAACGGCAAGCTGCGTCAGCATTGATTTTGAAACACCCAATCGGAGGAGGAGACCACCGAAGGTTCAGATGCTGCAACAAAACGCTGAGGGAAGCAAATGGGAGAAACCTCATTAAGATCATCAAGATATTTAGCGGCCCAATTAACAATCCAAATACCTTTGTTGTATTTGTTACCAAACACCCTAGCATTTCTATTCCACCATATTACAGCAGAGAATGAGAAACTAAAGAAACTTTCAGGACACAAGGCTATTTTTAGCAGTAATCAAATAATTCAGCATCTTAGAGGCTTTCAAAAATTCCAGAACCGCGGGGATATCAATAGACCAAACCTCCTTAGCCAACTTGCACCAAATCAAGGAATGGACAAAAGTCTCATCTTTGCCATAAAAATAACTTTTGGAAGATATATTAATGTATCTGGCCACTAGATTAGAACAACAAGAAAGAGAATTAAGGGTTGGCTGCCAAACAAAAATTTTAATCTTGGAGGGAAGTTTTAAGCTTCATATAGAATTCCACCATCCCCCAACCCGAGGAGATGGAAGCCAACTATGAGGAACCGAGTAAGAACCGGATTTCTCATAGTGCCATATTAATCTATCAGAAAAATCAGATTTGGGGAGGGGGATAGCAAGAATGGACCTAACATCCTCAATAGAAAAATGCATGCAATAAGCTAATATTCCACATATTATTATCAATAAAGTCAGACACCATTAAATCAGAATAAAAATCCAGGGGAGGGGTGATTACTTTGAAAAGCTGATGTCTCGGGATCCACTTATCATAGAAAGCTTTTATAGAACGGCCGTTTCCTACTTGCCATCTGAGACCTTTACATAAGATTTATTTTCCCCAAATAATGCTCTTCCATAAGAAAGAAGAGGATTGGGTCAGGACAACATCCAGCAAGGAGGAAGTTCGAAAATATTTAGCCTTTAAAATTCTCCCAATAAGGGAATCATGATAAATAATCAATCTCTAAGCTTGCTTAGTAATGAGAGCCTGATTAAAGGGCTTAAAAGCCTTAAAACCCAGACCGCCGTCCTTTTGGGAATACAAAGTTTCCTCCAAGCTGTCCAATGCATTTTAAGGCCTTTATCCGAGAAGCCCCACCAGGAATTTACCGTTGCTGCCTCTATTTCCTTGCAAAGAGTTTTAGGGAGTCTAAAATAGCTCATTGCATAAGTTGGGATCGCTTGAATAACTGCTTTAATCAACACCTCCTTCCCTCCTATTGAGAATTGGCTCTCTCTCCACATCTCATAAGTAATTTCCGAACCTTGCTAACTATATAGCCAAAAGCCGGCTTCTTTCTATGATCAAGAAAAGCCGGAAGGGATAAATAGGTTTCAAAACACGTCCTTGGATTAATGTTGAGAATGGAAGCAAGAGAAATTTTGCAATTCTTTGAGGCATTCAGGCTAAATGTGATGACTGATTTTTCTGGATTAACTGTTTGACCGGAAGCTCTAGAGTAAATTCTTAATATCTCTGCAATGCCCATGGCTGATTCCTCATTAGCTCTGCTGAAAATGAGAGTATCATCAGCGAAAAAAATAGATGGGAAACGACCAGACCACCTCGACACATGGGGAACGTTGAATCAAGCCTCTACTAAAGAAGTTTATGAACATGCAGGACAAACCTTCCATGCTAGATATAGTTAAACTAATATTATTTCTTATTTCCAAAGTTAAAGCATGTGATGGACACATGCGCTTACTGACGTATATTTAGCGATTTGGTGGACTCAGTTCATTGTTTGTAACTTTATGAAAATTTAATATCTTAATTAGTATAAAATATAATAAAGAGTAAATCACTACTCCTTCTAAATAGAGTTTAGCAGGAAGAAATATTTTTGGACACACATTACTCCTACTATCATATGGTATTTCAAATGAATAAGTCTTTTGGTATTCTTTCAACCAAAATTATATTTATCATGTCAATCATTAACAATATATTAGTTGTGAAAAATTTAAGAGACAAATTAGTTTAAATAGATCGATTTTTTTAAAGAATTGGATAATTAAATAATTTGATGTTGAAATTATTTCAATTTTTTTTTACCTTTTTTTAAGTAAATAGTATATATAAATGGGACTAAGAAGGGGAAAAATATTTTTTGACACATGCCCTCACTATTATATGGAATCCTGAATTGATTTGTCTCCTGATACTATCTCTATCAAGATTACATTTACTATTTCAATTATTAAAAATATACGAGTTGTAAAAATTAAGAGATATATTAGTTTAAATAGATCGAAGTACATTAAAGAATTGTATAATTGAATAATTTTATATTAAAACTAATTGTTCAAATCTTTTTTTACCTTTTTGAGGGAATAAAATACATCAATAGAATAACAACTAGAAAATTAATTAACAAGCACTATAAGCACAAAATCAAAACACTATGAGAAATCACATCAAACCAAATACGACAAGAAACCAAAGCAAAGACCAGCTTCATAATACGATGAACAATCAAATTGTAGTATCTAGAAATATGTTAAACTGAGATATTAATTAAAAAATATTATTAACTTTCTATAGCAATTCAAAACATTTAACAAAAAATATCATTAACCTTTAATAGATTGAATTCTTAGTATTTGACATAATAAGTCAGAAGGTGATCAAACATTTTTATGTATAATCATATTCATATTTTTGTATATATTATTTATTATTGATTTTTTCAACACGTACAATACACGTGCAGTTGACTAGTTATAGTAAATGCACTAACCTTCGAAGGTAGTAGCGTTTTAGTCTCAAAGCGTTCAAATCAACACTTTAATCTATACACCTTTATTTTAAGTGCAGGGAGTCTAAAATTAACATTTTGTTATAATTACTAATGAAAAAAACATATCACATAATATTAGTGTAAAAAGATCGCATCTTCATCACCTTTTTGAGATTTTAACCGTTACATGTTCTCTTGTCTTTCTCAGCATCTGTTTTTTTTTTTCTTTAACAAACAAGATTTTACTTTGAATTTATGAAGATGAGATGATAAAACGATAAAAATTCTCTAAAAATGATAAAGATATAATCTTTAACGCTATCTTATAAGTCAGTCCAGGTCACCTGTTTATATTTTCGTGAATATAATGGAAAGTTAATTATGATAAGAGCTTAAAATTTTAATTTTAATTGTAAAATGTTCGAGTACCCAACAAAAACAAAATGTTAAATTAAGGGGTAAAATGTGTATTTTGGCAAATATCTATGAAATCTGATTCTCTGAACAGCGACAGAATTCAAGCAGATTTATACACTGTAAACGGCGCAGACAACCTTCTTACCACGCGTCACTGAGCAATAGGATTCCGCAGATTATTATCATGTCGGAGGTAGCGACGCATTGACCGCTCCAATGTGATAGTCCGCCATCCTCACAGTCACCGGGATGAAATTGCCACCCAAAGTGAAAAAGTGAAAAATTAGAAGGAAAAAAACGACAGAGAGAGAGAGAGAGGTTAACGAAATGTGAGAATATAAATATGGAAGAATCATGGAAAGAACGAAAGTGGACTCATATTAACTAGGAAAGAGGTCCACAACGAGGAAAAAAGCTTCTCAGATGATTTATTTTAATAATTAAAGACCCAATTCGCTAAATTTATTTTTCTTCTTCACCTTTTCCGCCAAATTTATCTTCACTAGAATCCTCTGTGTTCGATCTTCTTCTTTGCATTCGGTTGCCATAGCCTGTGTTTTTGAGGTTTTTCAGTAATGGGTCTTTGCTTTGGAGCTCCAGCTCATGCTTCTGAGCATAGGCAAGCTGGTCCTTCCACTCCAGGTTCATAATTTCGAACACTTCAATTTTGAAATTACATCGAAATTTCTCTTTGATTTTCTTCTTAGAGAGCGTTTAAGTTCAATTTATGTCATGTATTTTATTTTTTTATTATAATTCTTGAATTCGTAGCACTAATTGAACGTTTTTTTTAATTTGACTGTGATTTCTTAGGAGTGTCGAGCAGTTACAGCCAGAACATGGGATTTTCAGGGACGAGCAGTAGCTTCGGGAAGAGTCAAATTTCAGAGACGACGAGCGTAAGTGCGGACGAGTCATTTACGGGTGGGCAAATCTTAGATATGCCCAATTTGAAGGTCTTCTCCTTCTCCGAAATGAAAACGGCGACCAAGAATTTCAAGGCCGATACATTGCTTGGTGAAGGAGGGTTTGGGAAAGTTTACAAGGGCTGGATTGATGAAAGAACCCTTGCTCCTTCTAAGTCTGGTACTGGAATGGTGGTTGCCATTAAGAAATTACACTCAGAAAGCATGCAAGGCTTTGAAGAATGGCAGGTAATGAAAAATTCAACTCTAGATTAGTTTTTTCCCTTTTCAAAGTTACACATTCTACTGGAATTGGGGATACAACTACTCGAATCCACGCCCTCAAGCTGTGGATGTGAGGCTGACTGTGACAACTCATATCGTCAACTCTAAATTAGTTAAAATCCTGATAAGATTATGCATCATTAGGTGTTTGATTAATATCTTCCATTGGGGTTAAGATAGATAAAGGATAGGCTAGTGATGATGGGTTGTAATCCATGATTTAACTGACTCACATTCTCTAAATTCAAATGTGGAATTGAGAAAGTGGGTTTTATCATACTTCAAGATGGGTCCTACTTGCTCGTGTTAACCATTTTCTTTTTGTTGTTGACCATAATCCTACAAGCTGGAAACAAGGAGCTGTGGTGTCTACTGTTTGTTATATACAAAATGGGTGAAGATTATTTGCTTGCTTTGGTTTTGAACAAAACGCTTCTAAGTTCTAACCATTTACTCCCTACCAACCATGAGTTAGATGCTCTTCTTCAGTAGCAAGAACTAGTTCCTTATATTGAGTAACCAGCATAGGACATTAAATTGTTTGCTTAAATTTGATTTGTTTGTGAAGGCAAGAGATTTTGATTCATTATAATTTAGGTTGTAATATGAATGAATTATGAAGTTTACTATTCTCGTTCCTCCTGAGTTCCATGAGTTAGTATCTCGGTTTCGTTGGATGGAATCGTATGTGGAAATATATGTTTAGATTTCAATTCTTTCGGTTGCCAATTTCTTGTTAATTGCTACAGAATTTGTCATCTAATTGTTAACAAACCAAACATTTATTAGACCATGTGATCCGAGAAGCCTTTCGATTTCTATTTACCACCTGTCTTTTGGGTTTAGCACTTGTGTATGACCATTTTCTTTTTATTTGAAAATGCAGTAATGATGTGTTCACTTTTTATTTGAAAATGCAGTCAGAAGTGAACTTTCTAGGAAGGTTTTCTCATCCCAACCTTGTGAAGTTATTGGGATACTGTTGGGAGGATAAAGAACTTCTCCTTGTATATGAGTTCATGCCTAGAGGAAGTTTGGAGAATCATCTCTTTAGAAGTATGAATCCATTCCTTAAATAAAAGCGACAGAAGAAAGAATTATTTCTCGTTAATTTTTTGACTTCTTGTTATCTGAATTATTCAGGGAGTCCTTCCACTGAACCGCTTTCTTGGGAAAGACGGCTCAAAATAGCAATCGGAGCGGCTCGGGGATTGGCTTTCCTTCATACCTCGGAAAAAGAAGTTATATACCGAGATTTTAAGGCCTCAAATATACTACTTGATGGGGTTTGATTTTCTTTGTGCCGGACCGTTAAGCCTAGTTTCATCTGCTTAATATGATTTTATCATCTTAAATAGATTAGATAAACAAAAACCAGCCTCTGTCCCTAAATCTTCCCTTTTGTATTTATCTTGAAACAGAGCTACAATGCAAAAATAGCTGATTTCGGTTTGGCGAAATTGGGGCCTTCTGCTGGAGAATCACACGTAACGACTCGAGTCATGGGCACATACGGTTATGCTGCCCCAGAATACATTGCTACAGGTGATGTTATTTCCTACAAATTCTTGGAACTATAGAATAATTGATAAACAATTTATGATTGTTATGACTAATATATGCATAATTTTGTGGTAAATCTGTGTAAAATAACTTTGGAGGTAATTTAATTGCCTATTCCGGATTGTTTTGCTTTGGTAATTCTGGATTGTTTCTCTTTATGGAGAAAGTTCAATTGCATATTCAAGAGATAAATAAAGTTACCTGCAAACTAGAGCTGCTGACTAATTTAAGATTTGATTTATTCTAAACAAACGTGTTAATTGAATGAACTTTAATTTATTCTATTACGTATAGGTCATTTGTACGTGAAGAGCGATGTGTACGGATTTGGTGTCCTGTTACTTGAGTTATTAACTGGGTTACAGGCACTTGACACAAAAAGGCCGGTTGAACAGCGAAATCTTATTGATTGGGCAAAGCCAATCATAATCAGGAAAAAAAAGCTCAGAACAATAATGGATGCAGGGATGGAGGGTCAATATTCATTCAAGGCCGCATTACAGGCTGCAGAACTTACATTAAAATGCATAGAATCTGAACATAAAAAACGCCCTTCTATGAAAGAAGTTGTGGAGGTTTTGGAACGGATTGAAGCAATAAAAGTTAAGCCGAAGCAGTCCAGGCTGACCTCTAAAAATTCTGGAACTTATGACAACTGAAAACCGAGACGTAAGTATCGACACTATCACACGATCGACTCTGTCAAGTATTTCAAAATTTATAATGTTTTTATGCATTGTTCTGTTCTTCCTTTCTGATGAAATTCAACATTTTTTCCCTACCGTTTGCTTGTGGGTTTTGAGGAAATGGACAAAGGATCATTCTTTTAGGGTGGTGTGGGGGGGGGGGNGGGGGGGGGGGGGGGGGGGGTGATTTTTATTGTGATCATCTTATTGTTAATTGGAATTTGGATGGTGAGATCCTATAATGTAACTTGTGAATTTAGCAAATAAATGGTCTTTCAATTGGTCTTATAGCTATTGCTTGTGTATTCAAAAGAATGGCGAGTGAAATGGTCTTTCAATTGGTCTTATAGCTATTGCTTGTGTATTCAAAAGAATGGCGAGTGAAAGCAAGGTTCCCTACCGTATAATGAGATTAATCATTCTTTCTATTTATTTTCTAAAACCAAAAAAAAAGAGGATGCTGTGATTCGGACGCACGGCGTGGCGTTTTTTAGAATGTGAAAATCAATAAATCAACTTTGTCAACTTATTTGGTTGTTTATTATGGACTCTTTTTTCAGTATAAAAATGAGTAGAGGGGCTGACCGCACTATTCGTCAGTCAAATTATGTTTAGCTTGTGAGTTGAAATACCAAAACTATAACTAGGCTACGGTAACTTGTCCCTTCCTAAATTTTTTTTGAGAAATCTCTTCTCTACGTTGTATCAAGTATTGTTTTTTTTTCAATGATGACATTTTTTGGAGGTGTTTAATGAAAAATAACTCGAGTTCTAACACTATTTGGTTTTAAAAGTTATGAGTATACTAACTTGATATTGTTAGACTTAGACACCTTGCTTGACCTTATTCAAGGTCCTAGACCCTTACTAGACCTTAATCGACCAATATGCCTACTATATAGTGCTCGACCCTTACTAGATTTTATGTTGAGATTCCTTATATGAGGGATTATGTTCAACTTATCAGGGTCATTAAGCTCAGTTTCAACTGACAAGATGAGCTCGACACAAATGTTGAAAAAAGTAAATATGTTTTTTTTTGTCTTTTATTGCAATTGCATCTGGTCCGTCCGTTGTAACATAAGCTGTCATGTTTAATCGAATAAGTGAGGACCTCAATCTCAAGCACAAGACCATGCTCAACCATTTAGGGTAGATTGGTGTTTGACATTGTAAAGAAGTGCACAAAGACATCCCATTTAGACTAATAGCTCATTACCACCCTGATCGTCTACCATGGTCTAGTATTTTCATTAAAATAAAGACAAAAAGAGTCAATAAAATAATATTGAAAAAGAAGAAGTCAACAGAACCTAAAAGAATATTTGCTATAAACATGATTGGAAATTTAAAAAATAGCGAAAAACTAGAGCAGTCCACCACTAAGTAGGAGTAACTATTGAGATCTACGAAAGCTAAGCAATCTGTAACTCGATTACCATGCCTGTAAATGTGGGTAACAATATAATCCATGTGAGAAAGCAAACTCTACCATCTATCTGAAGCAGGACGCCAATAGCAAAGAACCTTAGGAGACGGAACAAAGACAACCATAAAAAATGCAAAATCAATCTATAACTACAACTAGCGTGAGCCAAAAGTCCAATATAATCAATCAGATGGACGACAATGGCCAACTTAGCCTTGAAAGCACACAAGACATCAGATGGGAAATAAAGAAGCCATTATTAATGAAGCCGTTACAAGAACGAAAAACTCCTCTACAACCAGCAAGGCTGACACTAGTTAAAGTCGACATGTCCATGTTAACCTTAAGCCAGTCTGGCAGAGAAAGGATGGATGCCAATTAACCTCCCAAATGCAAGGGGTCCTAAAAGGTTAACCCGAAGCAAGAAGTTTCTGAAGAGTTGTAACTCATCCATTGAGTTCTACATAATACCAGATTGAAGCAAGTATGTATCACGAAAAGAAAGCCATAATAATGAGCGAGCCTCATAAAAAAACAAGTTGTTTACCTTTAAATATGGCTTGGTTATAGAAAAACCACAGCACCCAGACACTGATAATAGAAGCCACTAGAGAGCCTTCGGTTGCGTTCTAAAAGAGATTCTCATCACCTCATGGCAAATATCCAAAAATTAATAACCTAGCCTAATACGATGTCCAAAGGCAATAGACATTGCACTTTACAACCCACAAACAAAATGACACTCTAGAATGGATGTTGTAAGTCCTATTCCGTAGTACAAGAAAAAGTAATATCGAGAAGGAAATATAAAGCCTCGAGCACTTAACATTGTGTTAATAGAATTCTTCCCATGAAACAATTTCCAAGCAAGGATAGATCGAGCGGGTGGAATAAATTCCGCGTAAATATGCATACCTAACTAATCATACTCCAAACCCAGAAAGAGAGGCTTATGGAGCCGCATATAAACAACACCATAAAAAAGTGCATCTAAGCCAATAAATCCTTCCCAGAAGCAAGCTCTAGAGAAATGAATGAAAAGATGAAAGATGATGCCACGATCTTGGTTTGTGTGGGTGAAGTGGCGAACACGAAGATAAGTAAAATTAGAGAATCCTCAGTCATGGAAGCTAAGCAATCTATAACTCGATTATCATGCCTGTAAATGTGGCTGATAACAAAGTCCATTTATGAAAGCAAAGTCAAGCATCTATCTCAAATAGGGCGTCAACGCAAAGGAAATTTACGAGACCGAAGTAAAGGCTACTATAAAAAACGCAATCACTCTCTAACTACAAATGACGTCAGCTAAAAGTTAACTATAATCAATCACATGGACGAAAATGACCAACTAAGTCTCGAAAGCACATTAGACGCTATATTGGATATAAAGAAGCCATTAATGAAGCCTTTACAAGAACGAAAACAATCCTCCACAACCAGTAAGGCTGAGACTACCAAAATTCACCCTGTGCGTGTTAACCTTAAGCCAACCTGATTCAGGGAGGATGCATGCCAAATAACCTCCTAAATGTGAGGGGCCCTAGAAGGTTACCCTGAAACATAAAGTTTTTGAAGAGTTATAAGCTCATCCATTAAATTCTACATCATGCCTGATTGAAGCAGTCTATCTCACGAAAAGAACGTCATACTAAGGAAAGAGCCTCATAAAAGAACAAGTTGTTTACCTTCAAATATGGCTTAGTTACGGAAAAAATAACATCAACTAGATGCTGGTAATTATATAAGCCACCAGAGAGCCGTGCCAAAAGAGATCCTCGTTGCCTCCTAGAAAAGATCCAATAATTAACAATCAAGCCTAATATGATATATGTCCAAACGCAATAGACATTGCACTCCACAACCCACAAACAAAAGGATATTCTAGAAATAGATGTAGTAAGTGTTGGAATTGTGTCCATAAAATAGGGTGTAATAACTATTTATGAGTATTTAGTTATTTCTCTGACATTTATGTATTACTGAATTTTATGAATAAATGAAAGTTTTTCTTTAAATAAAATGTGTTCGATAATTGGTTGGAGTGGTTTGATAGTATCACACCTACTTTTTATCGACGATATCTTACTTTTTTTTCAATGGTATGGAAATGGTATGTAACTCTTTACAAAAATCTTCAATATATATTCTAAGGCCTCTAGGCATTGCAATAATTTCTCGAAGTTGATAGTATCATTTTCCCCAAACACAGCTTCGGAAGTGAAAGCGATGGTTACTAGTATTTTGAATATCCCTATGGCCCTTAGGATTGAGACTTATCTAGGCTTACCTGCCTTCATGGGGCGGTCAAAGAAATCTTTTTTTGGGTACCTAAAAGATAAAATGTACAAACTACTTAGAAGATGGAAGGAAAAGTAATTTTCACGGGGGAGCTTGAAAAATCTATGGCCAAATTTTGGTGGGGATATAATTACAAAGGCTCGAAAATGCACTAGCTTTCATGGAAAGATCTTTGTAGGCCAAATCAGAAGGCAAGATGGATTTTAGAGATTTAGCTTGTTTTAATCAAGCCCTTTTAGCTAAACAAGGCTGGCGAATAATCCAAAATCCCTCTAGCCTAATGAGCCGGGTGTTTAGAGGAAAATACTTTTGGAATAGCTCATTTCTTAAAGCCAAGTGTAAAGGTAATGTGTTTGCTGTTTGGAGAAGTATTCTTTGGGAAAAGGATATCTTGAGGAAAGGACTTCGATGATGTGTGGGAAATGGAGAGAATATAAAAGTGGCATCTGATGCGTGGATCCCTAAACCACACTCATTTAAACCCTTATGCGAAGTACTTATTCCCCCATAATTGAAAGTAGCAAACTTTTTTTTAAAACAATAGGTGGGTGAAGTCCAGGCTTAAGAACTATTTTTTTATGATGATGTTAACCTTATTACTTCTATTCCTCTAGAATGACATTCTTGTATGGATAAATTGATTTGACACTTTGATTCCAATGGTGTTTACAAAGTGAAAACTGGGTAGCTTTAAATAAGGATGAGGATAACGATAGTAGTTCAGAAAATCCTCTTGGGCGTGGTGGAAGAGGTTGTGGAGTATTCATGTTCCACCTAAAGTTAAAGTCTTCTTCTGGAAGGTCTCAAAGAATATTTTACCAATGGAATTTGTAGCGCATGCTCTATTTTTATGTTCTCATATTAAAGGAGTATGGAAAAGATTTGCCAGCTCCTTGAGTGGGGGTATTTTATTTGAATTTAAAGATTCTGAAGACTCCATTGGCTTCCTATAAAGTAAGTTTTCAATCTTAATTCCCATGACTTAGCTATGGCTACGTGTTTATGTTGGTTGGTTTATATGGTTCTCTAGAAATTCCTAGATTCATAAAGGGTTGGGTTTGCAGAAGGACGAAAATATTTGCAGGGTTGAGATTTATCTGCGGGAGTGGGCTGATTTACATCCTCGGGATGTTGGAAAATTAAAAGATAGAGGAGCGACTACAGATTGCTGGTCGAGACCTGAGAGGGGTTCGCTGAAGCTGAATGTGGATGCATTGTGTTCATCAAGAGGTACCAGAATTGGTATTGCACTACAAGAAAAACCCTTCAATTGTGACATTTATAAGAAGACGGTTGGAGCAACCGTCGCTAATTGTTGAACAAGGAAGATAAATTGCGACGGTGTAGTCAACCGTCGTAATTAGTTGTGTTTTACTGATGGTTTTGAATTAACCGTCGCAAAATGTCACATAATGCGGCGATTTTGTCCCACCATTACAATTAATTATATTTTTTATTTTCATATTGCAGTAGTTTAGGAGAACCGTCACAATTAATTGATAATATTATGACGGTTCATCTTAACCGTCGCAATTAATTGTGAAATTGTGATGGTTTATGAAAATTGTTGCAAATGTCTTTGAGGGCTTACTTAATTTTTTTGCTTTTCTAATCCATATTGCGACGGTTTTAATGAACCGTTGGGAAAAATATATATTGCGAAGGTTCCATCTAACCATCGTAAAATTCTTTGAGGGATTATTTAATAAAACAGTGTAGTTTTGATGTTTTTAATCACTATTGCAATGGTTTTTAAAAAAAACATCACAAAAGGAAACTGTAAATATCTATCACAACGATTTTTAAAAACCGTCGCAAAAAAAACCCTAAATTAACCCCTTCGCGCGTCTTCTTCCCCATTTCCCCCTGTTTTCCCCCAACAGCTCAATAGGTGTGATTCTCCCCCATTTTTGAACGACGATCTTAGCCCTGTGCTCCTCGCCGTAGCTCAACCCTAGAACGATGGTTCTCCACTCCATTGATCAGTCGCGGTAGGTTCCTTCTTCTCCATTATGAAATTTTTAAAGATATCATTGAGATGGATTATTATGAGAAATTCTTAGACTTGTTAATTTTTCACGTTTGACCTATACCGGAGAGCATTTGAAGCACGATCCATTTATCTTTGCATCGCAAGCACATTTAGTATATTATATTGATGATCCATAGGATAAAGAGTGGCATGTAATTGTCCATACAAAGCCTAGAGATTTGTATGACATGGGAGTACTAGAGCTGGAAAGTGACACCAGAATCCATCATAACGACGAAGTTATCAACGAACAAAGTCTAGAAGAAGTGAACTTAGATCGAGTAAATGTTGATGGTTTGACTTTTGAAGACATGGCATATGATTATAACAGTGACGATGATAACAACTTTTTTGAATAATGTGATTGAATGTTTAATAAACAAGTATCTTTTTATGTTTTCTTAATCATAAAATATTTTCTAAGTCATATATAGTCATAATGATTAACGTGTGCAGGATTACACCATGGCCTCGTCGAGACGTCAATCCTCACGTTCAGATACTCGATTGGATATTGTCCCACTTACTGAATTTGGAGGATCAAATCCACATCAAGATATGAATATAGAAACAGAAGGTTCCACTCTTATTCAAGTTAATGGAGATAATAAAATAGTATTTCATTTAATAATCATAATGTTATTTAATGTTTTATTAAATAAAACCAGTTGTGAGGCGTACATGAGGACGAACGCAGTTGACATCTATATGAGCAAGATCAGACGATGATAGAATACCTGTGACTTTCAATGCCCAAGGTCAGGTCATCGGTGCTAATAAAGGAAAGTTTGAAAGCTTTTGTGGTACCGTTGTTATACGACATAATATTTTGCCCATACAATATGATTGGAGGCATGTGTCACGGTATCATAAAGATCAAGCGTGGGAAATAATGAAGATATGGTTGCTTGTATGTTCATATACCTATATATATATATACAAAAGACGCGGAATTAATCAGTATTTAAGAGGGGGTATTAAGAGGGAAGAAGATAAACAGTAAGAACTGTATTAATAAATAGTAAAAACAGTTACTGTATTATGGTGTAAGATTAAAGATTTACATAAACAGAATTTATTGGCAACAATAAACTAGTGCTCCCGCTCAGTAATTTATGTTGAAGAAAAAAGAAGAAAAGATTTACAAAAGAGGAGTAGAAGAAGAAAGCTTTGTTTCACAAAACAAGTTTTAGCTCTAAAATAGTAAGAGTTGTAAAACGAGTTCTGTTTCACAAATGGGAGAGGCTGCCTAATTATAGCTAAGGAAAGTGGAGTTCACCGGGAACCCATCACTAACCTGAACTATTCTATTCTACAAAAGTAAAAAACATTTTACATTTTTACTTTTGTCTACTTTTGACTAAAAACAGTAAAAAGTACAATGATTACAAAGAGACATATTACAAAGAATCTTTGGTAGGCGAAATTCTTTGTAGTCGTCATGATTGGCTGAGACTGTTAGTGGATAATTGTTATCTTGATCTCATCCTTTGATTGTGTTACTGTTGGTGGATAATTGTTATCCTGGTCTTGTTCTTTGATTGTGTTGAAGAGCATAACAGTTATTGCATTGTGCTTTTTATCATGTTCTCTTAAATATCTTATTTGCCATTTTGCCAATAATGAAACTATTCATCTTTATCTTCACTGAGGTCCACATCCTAAAAAGGGTCTTGAGAATCTTGAAAGGGATCATGGGCCCATCGGGGAAGAGACTGAACATGAGATTTTCCCTTTGATTTTGAGGATTGATTCTTTTTATTTTTGATTGGGTGACTTGATTCTACTGAAAATTCAGAGTTAGAACTAGAATTTTCTAGAAGGATGAGCATTTTTTGTATTAACTCCTGCTTTTCTTTGAATTTTTTAGATTTATTTTTGCCTTTTGAAGAAGGTCTTGTGGTGGATTTTGAATTTTTGAAGGAGTCTAATGATTGCTTAATTTGTAGAGCCTGATTATCTGGTTCTTTAAGTTTTAAGGAGGCCACTGGAGGCTTGGGAGATTTTGTATGAGGGGGAGATTTTGCCAATTCTTCATGTATGGAGGCAGATATTTTGAGTGTACTGAATTTGTTCCACCATTTTACATAGTATTGTCTGGTGATGATTTCTTCTTCAATGGCGTATTGCCATTTAAGGATCCAAGGGATTTTGAATTTATTTACAAAATAAATTATTGGAGGAAAAGAGGCCTCAACTGTTGAGGGTTTAAATAATTTTAAAAATAAACTGTAATTTTGTTGTAAATCAATTGGAAAAATCTCAAAAACAGGACCATGGATTGACCACCATCTTCAAAACCATTTTGGTAAATTCACTATTTTGTTGCAAGAAAATTGTTTACCATGCATCAATATAGTTCAAATAATTATATTATTTTTTATTTAAAAGTGATTTTAACCCTGAGAGATGAATTTTTCATTCTTCCAAAGTTATTATTTTGAGGATATATAAAGAAAGATAAAGGATTTTTCCTTCTGCACTGTTTATTGGTTTGATATTTATTGATTTTGTATCTAGGAGAATGTCTCTATAGAAACTAAGGGTTTTGTCCTTGTGTCCAGGGACAAAATGGGAATCAGGAAGGAAATGAGCCTTCACTATTTCAATCGGATTTTTGAAATGGGTAAATGGGTGTTCAATATAGAAGAGATTTTTACTGGGAGTTTTTCTGTAATAAAGAGAAGATTTTCTATAATTGGTTAATGGTTGGTTGATGACCAATTGTGGGTCAAATGGTTTAGAAACTACAAATGGGTCAAATTGATTGACCAAAACATTTTGGTAATTAGGTCTGGTGGACCCAAGAACCGTTAACTGAGTATTTTTAGGAGTAGAAGACTCCTATTTGATTTGGGCTTTAAGGGCCAATTGGTGTGTGGAGGTTTCTCCTCTGGTCATCTTCCCGGAAGCTTGGGGCCTAGACCCCATCCTTTTGTTGCCCCTGCAGGAATTCACGTGTTAAAAAGTCAGGGACTGAATTATCAACTCCTTTAATAAATTCAATATTGAAATCAAATATACTAAGTATAGATTGCCATCTGGCAAAGATATGTTTGGAGACTATATTTTTAACATCCTTTTCTAAAATATGCTTAGCAGATTTGTAATCAATTTTTAACAAGAATTTTTGGTTTAGCAAGTCATCCTGGAATTTCTGTATGCATAAAACAACAGATAGAATTTCTTTCCTAATAGTACTGTAATTAATTTGTGTTTGAGACCACGTTCCAGATGTAAACCTAACAATTTGTTCAGGTGCTTTTGGGGAAATCTTTTGTAACAGGATGCCTCCATATCCAATCTCAGAGGCATCAGTTTGGACAATTTTAAAAGAATTATTAGTGGGAATGCCAAGACAAGGAAGTGACTTAACATGGGTTTTAATTCTTTTGATTAAATCAGTGTGGACAGTTGTCCAAGGAGGAGGATTCTTTTTAAGTCTGTCAAAGAGAGGCTTACAATCAATTCTCATTTTATTGTAAAAATCAGATATGTAATTTAAAGATCCTAGAAACCTTTGTAATTGTGTTTTATCTAGAATTTCATTGGGAAATTTGTCACAAAATTGTATTACCCTGTCAATTGGCTTGATTATAGAATGGTGTATTTCGAATCCTAAGAATCTAATCTTAGATTGAAATAATTTAATTTTTCTTGCAGAGATAACTAGACCATTTCATTTTATTATCCTAACAAATGATTCAAGGTGCCTCCAATGTTGTTCTATTATTTTTGAGAAAATAAGAACATCATCAATGTAAACAATTGAGAAATCAGTAAATTTATTAAAGATTTCATTCATTATATTTTGAAATTCACTAGGATCATTTTTAAGGCTAAAAGGCATTACATTCCACTCATAATGGCCAATTGGAGTTACAAATGATGTTTTATATTTATCACTTTCATGTATCTGGATTTGCCAAAATCCAGATTTCATATCAAATTTAGAGAATATTACTGCATCTCCAAGTCTATTTATTAAATCTCTTTTGTTTGGTATTGGATATCTTATCCATTCTAAAACATTATTAAGAGGCTTATAATTAATTACTAAACAAGGAACTCCTCGTTCGATTTCACTAGCCTTCTGGACATAAAAGGCCGAGCAGGACCAAAGAGATTTGCTTCTTCTAATAATATTCTTATTGAGAAGTTCCGTAATTTTCTTTTTACAAAACTCAAGCATTTCTGAATTCATCTGAATTGGTCTTACCTTTGTTGGGATATTCTTTTCATCAAATCCCTTAATATAGGGAAGATTGACAGTATGATGCTTTCTGTGCCAGAAAGCATTGGGAATATCAGAACATAATTCTTTACAGATTATTTGTTCAAATATTTTAATTTTGTTTTGAAGAATAGAACTTTGAAGCCGTTCTTCAATTCTGTTAAATTTTAATTCATTTTGTAAAAAACATAATTGTTTTTCTTTACAGGAAATGAGATTTATTGATTTTGAGATAGATTTTTCTTTTAAAGTTTTTATTTTTTCATTACTGGGAAAAGAGGGAATTTAAATTTTATTGGTTTATTCATGACATAGATAATTATTTCATCATACTCTGTTAAAAATGGATATAGTAGAGCAATAAATGGTAGACCTAGGATAATTTTGTCAGTCATATTTTTTACTAAGACAAATGATATTTTAAAACATACATTGTCTTGACAAATATGAAATGTGAGTATTTCATAATTAATATGCATACGAGTACCATTAGCAGAGGACAAAGATTCTTTTGTCTTCTTAAAGTACTTGGTTGGAACTAGTCCTTCCTACATACAATTCAAATCTGCTCCCGAATCTACAAGAGCCATTGTTGTAAAATTGAAATCTTGAATGATTATTCTAACCATTATGTGCCATTTTTTTTTATTTTTATATGATTGAGGATTTGGATGAAATGTTCATCTCCTTCTTGATAGTTTATGGGTTCTTCACCCTCATTATCCAAGATTAGTAATTTACTAGGTTCACATAATTCTTGTTTGTTAATTAGATTTTCTATTTTTAAAAGATTTAATTCTTCTTTTATTTCAGTGTTTGAATTCTTCAAATATTTTATTTCAATCTTGATATTTTTAATTTTCTTTTGAAGTTCCTGTAGGGTAACTACCTTTTCTTTCCCTTTTATCTTATTGAATTTTTCAAGGGTCTGTGAGAGACTTGCAATATTATTATTATTAGACTTCGTACTTTCTTTCTTTAAAACTATTTTCTTAAGTCTTTCAAGGTATTCTTATTTTAATTTAGGATTTTCAATTTTGTAAATTAAATCTAACAAGAGGGTTTCTTGTTCTTCATTTTTATTTAAGACATTGATTTTTGACAACAACTATCCCTACATCCCATAGTGATGTTAGGAGAATCACTGTCAGAACTTGAGGATTCAGTTTCAGAGGATTCAAGGGTTTCATATTCTGCTAAATCTTCACTATTACTGTCATAATAATATATTGTTTCTAAGATTCTAAATAATTCCTGTTTATCTTCTTCATAAATTTTTAATTGGTTAATTTTGTTCTTAACTTGACAAGTATTGAAGAAGAAATCCTCACCAGACCGAACATGAGATTTTCCCTTTGATTTTGAGGATTGATTCTTTTCATTTTTGATTGGGTGACTTGATTCTACTGAGCATTCAGAGTTAGAACTAGAATTTTCCAGAAGGAGGAGCATTTTTTATATTAACTCCTGCTTTTCTTTAGATTTTTTAGACTTATTTTTGCCTTTTGAAGAAGGTCTTGTGGTGGATTTTGAATTTTGGAAGGAGTCTGATGATTGCTTAATTTGTAGAGCCTGATTATCTGGTTCCTTAAGTTTTAAGGAGGCCACTGGAGGCTTGGGAGATTTTGTCTGAGGGTGAGATTTTGCCAATTCTTCATGTATGGAGGCAGATATTTTGAGTGTACTGAATTTGTCCCACCATTTTACATAGTATTGTCTGGTGAGGATTTCTTCTTCAATGGCGTATTGCCATTTAAGGATCCAAGGGATTTTATTTACAAAATAAATTATTGGAGGAAAAGAGGCATCAACTGTTGAGGGTTTAAATAATTTTAAAAATAAACTGTAATTTTGTTGTAAATCAATTGGAAAAATCTCAAAGACAGGACCATGGATTGACTACTATCTTAAAAACCATTTTGGTAAATTAATTTTGAAGAGCATGACAGTCATTGCATTGTGCTTTTTATCATGATCTCTTAAATATCTTATTGGCATTTTTCCAATAATGAAACTATTCATTGTCATCTTCTCTGTATGCTTGGGTCCTTGACAATTGTTGTTTTGGACTCTTGTGTTATTGATTATTGTTTTTTTTCTTGGAGATCATCATGACCGTTGCATTGGGTCAAAGTGTCATCATGATTCATCAATTACTTTTATTCAAACATTGGTAATCTGTCAAGGACAAATTTTCTACTCATTTCATCTGAATTATTACTGAGATCATCATTATTGGATAAGTCCTTGAATTGCTGAATAATGGCTTTCTTGGATTTCTATTGTTTAGTAACTTGATTCTGAAGGTGATTCAGAGTCAGATTCAGTATTTTTCTTCAAGAGGAGAAGTATTTCTTAAAGTAATTTTTTCTTTAATTTAGATTTTGGAGTTGTGTCCCTTGGTTTATCCTTTGGAAAGGGTTTGTATTTGGACTTTGATTTGGGTTTGGAAACATTTGGATTAGATATTTCTATTTGTGGAGCTAGGTCAATGGGCTCATTAATTTTTAATGGAGCTTGGATGAAAGGATTTGCTAGTCTCATATTGGGATGAATACTTGTAAATTCATAATTGATGGATGCAATAATTTTTTGGGTATTCAACTTATCCCACCATTTAACATAATATTCTCTGGTAAAAATTCTTTTTTCAATCGAGTATTGCCATTTCAAAATCCAAGGTATTTTATATTTTATTGAAAAACAAAGTATTTGGGGAAATAAAATCTCAATTGGTGAGGGCTTGTAAATCTTTAAAAATAAATTGAAACATTGTTGTAAATCAATTGGAAAAAATTCTAACGTAAAACCATGAATGGACCATCATTTTAAGAACTAGCTTGGTAAATTGATTTTGAAGTTCTTATCAAAATTTAAAAACCAAAAGTGAAAGAAATCACTATTTTAATGCAAGAAAATATTGTGCCATGCATAATGTAGTCAAAATAATTATATTGTTTTCTATCTAAAATTGTTTTGAAACTTGAAGGATGGATTTTTCAATCCTCCATAGTTATGATTCTGAGGATAGAGAAAGAATGATAAATGATTCTTTCTTCAGAATTTCTAATTGGACTAATTTTTATGGATTCTATTTCCAAGAGAATGTTTCTATAAAAATTAAGGGTTTTGTTATTATGTCTAGGGACATAGTGAAATTTAGGAATGAAATGGGCTTTGGCAATTTGAGTAAGATGTTCTCAATGAACCTAAGCCTAGTGAGACCCTGAAAGAAAAACCTTTTATAAATCTTTCAAATAAGACCACTTTAAAAATTATTCCAATTAATAAAAAAATTGATAAAATGATTCAGGAATTAAAAAATAAATCTCCTGAGTCATCTTCCTTTGTTAAGGTTGTTAACCAAGACAATAGTTTCGATTCTAAGTCTGAAACAATTGATGAAATATTTCAGGAATTAAAAGTAATTAACCAAGACGATAATACTGACTCAGATAGCCATAGGTCAGAATCAACTTACGAATCATCCACAATAGATGAATTTTCAAATATTAACAATATTGATAAAATATTTAAAAATTTAGAAATTAATAAATTAGAAAGAAAATGGCATAAGAAGCTCATGCCTCCTGGTATTCAAATTACTGAATCATCTCTTGTTAATCAATTTTCTGTTTCTGCAGAAAAATTATATGAGTGGAATATTGATGGTCTTTCTGAACAGAAAGTCCTCAATAGATTACAACACATTGCAATGGTAGCTAATAGCTACATTACCTCTCACAGTTTACTTCATGAAGAAGTAATAAATCTTCTAGTCACAGGATTCAAAGGAATGCTTCATTCCTGGTGGAAAAAAACATCTCGCACATGAATCCAAAATTGTCATCCTCTCAGCAGTTAAGATTGATGCTGAAGGAAACCCAATTATTGGAGAAAATCAGGAAACAAAACCTGATGGTATAAATACGCTCCTTTATATAATAATTGAACATTTCATTGGTACGCCAAGTAATATTACTTCACGTATTCATAACCAATTAACAAATCTTAGGTGTCCAACATTAAGTGATTTTAATTGGTATAAGAATATATTCTTATCTAGAGTGATGTCGAGGGATGATAGTAATCAACTCTTTTGGAAAGAAAAATTTATTAATAGATTACCTAATCTTTTTGCCCATAAAATAAGGACAGTCCTTAGTAATGACCTAGGAAATATAGACTATGATAGTCTAACCTATGGAACCATAATTACTATAATACAAAAAGAAGGTTTAAAAATGTGTGTTGATATGAAAATCAACAAACAAATTAAAAAAGAAAGCAAAACTGTTAAATATGAGTTAGGTAATTTCTGTGAGCAATACGGTTTACCCTCTATTGCCCCTTCTCAGAAGAATAAAAAACATTCTCATTTAAACCCTAGAAGGTCTCATAAGCCCTATAGAAAAAATTACCACAAACATAGAAATAAAAATTTTGATCAAAACTTTTCTAAAAACAAAAACTTCTGTAGGAATAAAAATTATTCCAGAAAAAAAGTTTAATAAAAAATTTGATAAAACTAATATTACGTATTTCAAATGTAGTCAGAAATGTCACCTTTCAAATACTTGTCAAGTTAAGAACAAAATTAACCAATTAAAAAATTTTGAAGAAGATAAACATGAATTATTTAGAATCTTAGAAACAATAGATTATTATGACAGTAATAGTGAAGATTTAGGAGAATATGAAACTCCTGAATCCTCTGAAACTGAATTCTCAAGTTCTGACAGTGATTCTCCTAACATCACTATGGGATGTATGGATAGTTGTTGTCAAAAAGTCAATGTCTTAAATAAAAATGAAGAACAAGAAACCCACTTGTTAGATTTAATTTACAAAATTAAAAATCATGAATTAAAACAAGAATACCTTGAAAGACTTAAGAAAATAGTTCTAAAGAAAGAAAGTACGAAGTCTAATAATAATAATACTGCAAATCTTTCACAGACCCTTGAAAAATTCAATAAGATAAAGGGGAAAGAAAAGTAAGTTACCCTACAAGAACTTCAAAAGGAAATTAAAAATATCAAGATTGAAATAAAAGAAGAATTAAATCTTTTAAAAATAGAAAATCTAATTAACAAACAAGAATTATGTGAACCTAGTAAATTACTAATCTCGGATAATGAGGGTGAAGAACCCATAAACTATCAAGAAGGAGATGAACATTTCATTCAAATCCTCAATCATATAAAAATAAAAAAATGGTTAGAATAATCATTCAAGATTTCGATTTTACAACAATGACTCTTGTAGATTTGGGAGCAGATTTGAATTGTATGCAGGAAGGACTAGTTCCAACCAAGTACTTTAGGAAGACAAAAGAATCTTTGTCCTCTGCTAATGGTACTCGTATGCATATTAATTATGAAATACTCACAGTTCATATTTGCCAAGACAATGTATGTTTTAAAACATAATTAGTCTTAGTAAAAAATATGACTGACAAAATTATCCTAGGTCTACCATTTATTGCTCTGCTATATCCATTTTCAACAGAGTATGATGGAATAATTACCTATGTCATGAATAAACCAATAAAATTTAAATTCCTCTCTTTTCCCAGTAATGAAAAATTAAAAACTTTAAAAGAAAAATCTATCTCAAAATCAATAAATCTCATTTCCTGTAAATAAAAATAATTATGTTTTTTACAAAATGAATTAAAATTTAACAGACTTGAAGAACAACTTCAAAGTTCTATTCTTCAAAACAAAATTAAAATATTTGAACAAATAATCTGTAAAGAATTATGTTCTGATATTCTCAATGTTTTCTGGCACAGAAAGCATCATACTGTCAATCTTCCCTATATTAAGGGATTTGATGAAAAGAATATCCCAACAAAGGTAAGACCAATTCAGATGAATTTAGAAATGCTTGAGTTTTGTAAAAAGTAAATTACGAAACTTCTCAATAAGAATATTATTAGAAGAAGCAAATCTCTTTGGTCCTGCTCGGCCTTTTATGTCCAGAAGGCCAGTAAAATCGAACGAGGAGTTCCTCATTTAGTAATCAATTATAAGCCCATTAATAATGTCTTAGAATAGATAAGATATACAATACCAAACAAAATAGATTTAATAAATAGACTTGGAGATGCAGTAATATTCTCTAAATTTAATATGAAATCTGGATTTTGGCAAATTCAGATAAATGAAAGTGATAAATATAAAACAGTATTTGTAATTTCATTTGGCCATTATGAGTGGAATGTAATTCCTTTTGGCCTTAAAAATGCTCCTAGTGAATTTCAAAATATAATGAATGAAATCTTTAATCAATTTACTGATTTCTCAATTGTTTACATTGATGATGTTCTTATTTTCTCATAAACAATATAACAACATTGGAGGCACGTTGAATCATTTGTTAGGATAATAAAACGAAATGGTCTAGTTATCTCTGCAAGCAAAATTAAATTATTTCAATCTAAGATTAGATTCTTAGGATTCGAAATACACCATTCTATAATCAAGCCAATTGATAGGGTAATACAATTTGCTGACAAATTCTCCAATGAAATTCTAGATAAAACACAATTACAAAGGTTTCTAGGATCTTTAAATTACATATATGATTTTTACAATAAAATGAGAATTGATTGTAAGCCTCTCTTTGACAGACTTAAAAAGAATCCTCCTCCTTGGACAGCTGTCCACACTGATTTAATCAAAAGAATTAAAACTCATGTTAAGACACTTCATTGTCTTGGCATTCCTACTAATAATTCTTTTAAAATTGTCCAAACTGATGCCTCTGAGATTGTATATGGAGGCATCCTGTTACAAAAGATTTTCCCAGAAGCACCCGAACAAATTGTTAGGTTTACATCTGGAACGTGGTCTCAATCACAAATTAATTACAGTACTATTAAGAAAGAAATTCTATCTGTTGTTTTATGCATACAAAAATTCCAGGATGACTTGCTAAACCAAAAATTCTTGTTAAAAATTGATTACAAATCTGCTAAGCATGTTTTAGAAAAGGATGTTAAAAATATAGCCTCCAAACATATCTTTGCCAGATGGCAATCTATACTTAGTATATTTGATTTCAATATTGAATTTATTAAAGGAGTTGATAATTCAGTCCCTGACTTTTTAACACGTGAATTCCTGCAGGGGTAACAAAAGGATGGGGTCTAGGCCCCAAGCTTCCGGGAAGATGACCAAAGGAGAAACCTCCACACGTCAATTGGCCCTTAAGGCCTAAATCAAATAGGAGTCTTCTACTCCTAAAAATACCCAGTTAATGGTTCTTGGGTCCACTAGACCTAATTACCAAAATGCTTTGGTCAATCAATTTGACCCATTTGCAGTTTCTAAACCATTTGACCCACAATTGGTCATCAACCAACCATTCACCAATTATAGAAAATCTTCTCCTTATTACAGAAAAACCTCCAGTAAAAATCTCTTCTATATTGAACACCCATTTACCCATTTCAAAAATCCGATTGAAATAGTGAAGGCTCATTTCCTTCCTGATTCCCATTTTGTCCCTGGACACAAGGACAAAACCCTTAGTTTCTATAGAGACATTCTCCTCAAAGCAAAATCAATAAATATCAAACCAATAAACAGTGCAGAAGGAAAAATTCTTTATCATTCCTTTTATATCCTCAAAATAATAACTTTGGAGGAATGGAAAATTCATCCCTCAGGGTTGTATAAAAAACAATATAATTACTTTGACTATATTGATGCATGGCAAACAATTTTCTTGCATCAAAATAGTGAATTTAACCACTCTTGGCTTTTAAATTTTGACAAAAAATTCAAAATTAATTTACCAAAATGGTTTTTAAGATGGTGGTCAATCCATGGTCCTGTATTTGAGATTTTTCCAATTGATTTACAACAAAATTACAGTTTATTTTTAAAATTATTTAAACCCTCAACAGTTGAGGCCTCTTTTCCTCCAATAATTTATTTTGTAAATAAATTTAAAATCCCTTGGATCCTTAAATGGAAATACGTCATTGAAGAAGAAATCATCACCAGACAATACTATGTAAAATGGTGGGACAAATTCAGTACACTCAAAATACCTGCCTTCATACATGAAGAATCAGACAAAATCTCACCCTCAGACAAAATCTCCCAAGCCTCCAGTGGCCTCCTTAAAAATTAAGGAACTAAATAATCAGGCTCTACAAATTAAGCCATCATTAGACTCCTCCTAAAATTCTAAATCTACCACAAGACCTTCTTCAAAAGGCAAAAATAAGTCTAAAAAGTCCAAAGAAAAGCATGAGTTAATACAAAAAATGCTCCTCCTTCTGGAAAATTCTAGTTCTAACTCTGAATCCTCAATAGAAACAAGTCAACCAATCAAAAATAAAAAGAATCAATCCTCAAAATCAAAGGGAAAATCTTGTGTTCGGTCTCTTCCCTGATGGGCCCATGATCCCTTCCAAGATTTTCAAGACCCTTTTGAGGATGTGGACCTCAGTATAGATGAAGATGAATAGTTTCATTATTGGCAAAATGCCAATAAGATATTTAAGAGAACATGATAAAAAGCACAATGCAATAACTGTTATGCTCTTCAACACAATCAAAGAACAAGACCAAGATAACAATTATCCACCAACAATAACACAATCAAAGGATGAGATCAGGATAACAATTATCCACCAACAGTCTCAGCCAATCATGACGACTACAAAGGACTTCCCCTACCAAAGATTCTTTGTAATATGTCTCTTTGTAATCATTGTACTTTTTACTGTTTTTAGTCAAAAGTAGACAAAAGTAGAAATGTAAAATATTTTTTATTTTTGTAGAATAGAATAGTTCAGGTTAGTGATGGGTTTCCGGTGAACTCCACTCTCCTTAGCTATAAATAGGCAGCCTCTCCCATTTGTGAAACGGAACTCGTTTTACAACTCTTACTATGGGTACACGAAATCAGTGTACCCATAATGTAGACTACACAATAGGTACACAAATTCAGTGTACCCATTGTGTAGACTACACGATGGTTACACGAAGCCAGTGTACCCATCATGTAGTGTTCCTGAATACTTTTTATGAAGGCAGCAGTGAATTGTTACACTATACGATGGGTACACGAAGTCAGTGTACCCATCGTGTAGTGTTCCTGAAGACTTTTATGAAGAAAGTAGCGAATTATAAACAAATACAAGGGTCAAAAATTATATTTCAATTGGATTGATAATTCTATTGGGAGAGAAGAATTGGATTTTTACACGTTTGTCGGTCGTGGCCTATTTGCCCACAAAGTCCACATTTTTTTTCTTACAAGTGTCTCACCTCTAGATGGAATTCTAACCATCCTAGGCCTTCCACTTTGTCATCTTGTTATAGGTGGCAATACCACCTTCTCTTGAACCTCCTGGCTGATGACTTAATCCGCTCTATCTCTAATAGGATGAATGGTTTTTACATACGCATTAATTAGAGCCTAATTTTTGTAGTGCAACGAACATAAAATGTTTACGGAAATATTGCGCTGCCGACATGCCGTCAACGCATGCTTGCATGGAATGAGGGAAGTTAGTAGAAGTAGACTACAAAATGAAATGGAATATTACAGGATGATCGTGTAAGCATCGTGTAGTGTACATGAGGCCTACACAATAATCGTGTAAGTATCGTATATTGTACATGTTGTATACACGGTCTTCGTGTAGAGATCGTGTAGTATACACGAGGACTACACTAGTATCATGTACACTATCTTGTAATGTACAAGATGAGAACATGTTGATTGTGTAGTCCTCGGTACACTACACAATCATCATGTAGTGCTCGTGTACACGACACGATGTTCTTGTAATGTGGTCGTGTAGTGTACAGATAATTACACGAACATCATGTAGTGCCATCGTGCAGCTTACACGAGGACTACGCGACATCGTGTACTGTAGTCCTCTTGTAGTGTACAAGATGGTAATTAGAAATACCACATATTTCTAGTTACATTCCTTTTTCTTCCTAAGACTACTAGTCGGAATTGATTTCTTTCTAGGAGTTCTTCTAGGAAGTTGGACAACACTTGATGTTTCCTAAGATCCCCTCATAACAGTTGACAGTCCTTGAGATCCTATCACATCAAACATAACTCTTTGAACCTATTCAATAAGATGATAATTAAATAATAAAAAACTAATAATAAATGTAAACGATAAATTTTAACAATATGTACTGGTAATTTAGTTCTCATTGTAGAAGTTGATTGTTCTCCAACACTCTGAGATTGGTGCATACTAGCAGCAACCTAAACAAAATTCAATAAAATTATATTACGATTATTTAATAAGATTATATTGAAATTATTTAATAAGATTATATTAAAATATGTACAGTCTTCTTCTGAATCTTCATTTTCAGATCGGGAGGTTGCTTGCATGTTCTTTTGTTATACCCCCATCCAAAAATATGAAATGAAGAAGTTTTTCCCCATGGTAAGAATTAAGATAAGCCTAGAACAAATCTTAAGAATCCTCTGCAAAAAGTTTCTAGTGCTTCATGAATTTTACACATTCTAATTATATGTTTTAACTATAGCAAATCTTGCTTTTTGACAAATGAGGAGCCAGTTGAGATATAGTAATATGTATGAATCCACTTGTGATAAATTATATGTTCCCCATTCTTTTACTAATTAAAATTATTTGAAGGGAAATTAATCAATATAAATATTTAAAATTCAATATTGATTCAGTTAATTTCCCCACAATCAGGTGATTTTTCTCAATCATTTCCTGGTAAAAATTTTCATACAAAAGCAATAGGTAAAATGGAAGCAGTCAATTTGGATTGACAACAAGATTTAACAGAGCTAAAAGAAGATAGCAAATACAAGTATAATTCAATAATTACGATAAGGGTTTTCATGGAAGGACAAGATAATGAGAATGTTGGTAGGGATGAGGCACCTTTTCACGAATTCTTAGAGGTAAACAGAGAAAACACCAAAATCAGTTCAACTACATCCATAAGCCATAGTTTCATACAACGAAGTCAATTCAAACACCGAAAAAAAAACCCAAAATCATTTCAAACACCAAAATCAATTCAACTTGTAATTTCAACAAGTCCTAATTTCATATAAATAAACCCTAATTTCATAGATGTAGAGATTCAAAGGAAAAAAGAACCTAGAGGTTCAAAGATTCAAAATCAGAAATTCAGAGATCTAAAAACTTTATCATATAAGAAGGAAAAGAGGAGAAGACGAACGAGAAGAGGAGACGAGGAAAGACAAGAGGAGAAGAAGAAAGACGAAGAAGATCTCACCTACAATGACAAAGTTCGGTCAACTCTAGTGAGAGACGCTCCAGAATCGTTGGTCACTGCTCCAACAGAAATCGGGCCATGAAAACCTAGAATTGGAAGAAAAAAATGAATAATCAAAATATAGTACATACCTAAAAGAATTTGTCAAGAAATTTTGACTTCTTTGACCCTCAGATCTGGCAAAAAAATTGAACCTTAGCCCTCTTCCATCTTTGTCACGACGAAACTTTTCCCAATCCCCTGTAAATTTCGATTTAGGGCTGTAAAAGATAAAGACTAAAAGTAAAAATAAGAAAAGTAAGAAAAGATTAACTTCACTTCACCTAACTTTCATTAACAGACCTGTTAACGGAAGTTAACAGACGTTAGGCATGTGCCACGCACGTGCCTTTTAAGTTTATTTTTTACGAAATTTCTAACGGGGAGTATATTTTACAGTTTAGTCAAAGTACATGAAAAAATATAGAAGTATAGTTTACAGTTTGGTCAAAGTGCAGGGGTATATTTTGTATTTCAGCCATATATATATATATATATATATATATATATATATATATATATATATATATAATATACAATANTTCTAACAAAATGATGAAAATTTTATTTTTTTTTAAGTTATGAGAGACACAATCACATTTAATAACACTTTTAATATTTATTTCTATATTTTTTACATATTCAACTACAAGTTTAAACTTATTTTAGCATGATCTGCTAAAAATAATTATTTAACTCATTATTTTGGTAAATGGAAATGAACATTCATTATATATGTGTGTGATATTATATATGTGTATTTATAATTTCATCAACATTAAATTAAAAATCAATCATATATGTGCTTGTAGGGATGATGTCATACAGCTAATTTACAACATGATTGAATATTTCTGGAGTTTTCCATCAAAGGGGATAACTGTTCAGCTCAATCTTTGTATGTTTGGATTGGTTGACAGCAAATCTAAGTACTCTATGAAGAGAACGTTCGAGTCCATTCACTCATGTATTGGTTCTCTGAGTTTCGGAAGATGATTTGGTTGCTTAATTTCACATAAAGGGATGCTATCTTGTACTTGGATTATTTTTTTCCCTTTATATAAGAAACAATTATTCTCTCAAGGTTTTAAACGTGAGTGAGTTAACAACAACAAAAAATTGATCAATTTAAAAAATCAGAACAGATTACGGCCTATTTTCCATACAAATTATAAGTCAACTCAATAGGATGGAAAGAAAACAAAATTTGTGAAAATAAGGCATTTCCATTTTTGAAATCTTTATATATAGAAGAAAATTATGATGAGATATAATTTTATCATGTCAGAAGTTTTCTTCCAATTATGATCGAAATATAACTTAAAATTATTTTGCAGAGATATAGAACTATGGGATAATATAATTAAGGTGCTAGTTTTATTAAATTTCTGTTTGTATAATAATAATAATAATAATAATAATAATAATAATATGACCGACACAAAATAGGGACATATAGATTTGGAAAGAAGAAAAGAAAAATGGACAAAGAAACAGAGAATCTTAATAGACGGGTGCGTTACGAAATATTCACTGTGCTTAGAAGTTAGACCTTATGGATCCAACAAGCAGCCACTGTCTGATGTCTGATATACATTAATTATTACATTTAAACGACAGCTTATGGTTGAGATTGATTTCTCCCACAAGTTTTATTGACCATTGTCCTTTCTTTCATTTTTTTAATAACAAAGTTCAATAAATTACTATTTTATGAAAAAGAAATTCACGAATAGACTTTAAGAAGTCCATTTCCGGTCATTTTATTTGAACTTTTTAAAATTTGAAGGAAATTAAAATATGACTTTTTCATTTTTTTAAGTTGGGAAGAGGGTTAGAGCTTTTTATGGTCAAATTCATAAATTTTATGAAAATTGAGTCGATCTCAGAGTTTGTTTATCACGCACTTGAGTACATCATTATTCAAGGATACTATAGCATAAAAAACAATGTTGATATTTTATACAAGTATTAGAGAGCAACAGAAAATGAAAATAGATAGTAAAAATTGGTGCATCGATTTCAAAGCCAAAATCGGTACATAGTTACATAAAATGATGCATGACAATACCAAATGATACAATCATGTATAATTCTGATGAACTTACCTAATATAATAAACAAACCATAATAACGTATATCACTCTCGCTTTCATACGGTGAATTTCATTATTGATTTTTACGTAACCACGGTGATTCCCATCAAAACATGTAATAAGCTAAGTTGATCAATTAAATTTGGTCTACATTGTTTTAGAATTAATCATGAAGTTCAATGCTGTGGGGGGTAAGTATAGTACACTATGCATTTAACATGACCAACTTAATGATGAAGTTTAATGCTTTCTAGTACTATCATAGATTTTTTTCTCCTTCCATCTCTTTACCAAACATAAAATTGATATGAATAGGACCACAGCCAATAGCGATAGGGCAGAAAATAGGATTCAACATATACATTCTCTTGTGTCATTTTCTCTTTGTGGATTGAGCATGTGAGTTCATGTGACATTTCGCTATTTCTAATTGGGACGTTGATGATTCATAAGATTTTGGTCTATTTTGTTTGGATCAAATATTTAAACACTTCAAATTTAATCAATTTGCCAATAGAATCCTCAAAGTTTAATCATATAGATCAATTCTGTCTTTCTAATTTGGTGAGTTATCTAACAATCATCCTCATCACCAGTGGTCTATCAATTAACCTAATTTCTAAGTTAAGTGTTTGTGTCATATAAGTCATACTATGTCTCGAGAATTTTGAGCAAATCAAACTCAAAATTTGTTTAAACTTATCTATTTTTTGGGTAAAAGAACTTTTTAGATCACTAAACTTTGTGTTCTCTTTCAATTTAACAATTAATTTTATGGTACGTTTACTTGATTCTCGTGAAATCGGATGTTATCATTCTAGTTGTTTACTATGTATAATTTTGGAATTCAACCAAGTGGGGTTCTCATAACTTTGACCGGAATGAATTCATTTGATTACATGGAATGAGATTCTTAATAAAATTGTGGTAATACGATTCCATATTTCTGATTCATTTGAAATAGATTGTGAAAATATTTATCTAACCAACCCTCGTTTTTTCTACTTATTTTTCTCGAAAGACATTTTAGTAATATCATATATTTTATTCTGACTCATTGATTTAGTAAACACAAATGATCATTTTTATTCTCAATAATCTGATTCTTGTTCTGATTCCTAATGATTAATAAACATATTAATCTAATTCTAGATTTTAATTTCTGACAATTTCATTATTCATTTGATTCTTAAAAAAACTAATTTCAAATTTCATTCAATTCTAAATGTAAGTAAATGCGTCATTAATCATTCACAATTAAGTAACTTCTACAATCTCACCTCTTATGCAATAATTATATGGCATTCTTATGCAAATGATTTCAATTTATGTAGTTTCCTTTGTTCATTTGTTTTTTCTAAAAAAATACCAAGTAAAAGACAAAAAGAGCCACCTAGCAAACTTCATGGTCGTGCTCATATTTTTTGGGGTCGTAAATTGTGATTTGACAATCTAATTTTGTTCCATATAGTCAATGTTTCCTTGTCTCTTTCATGAAAGATAAACAACAATTTCCAATTTGATAGGCCTTTAATTGCACGTTTTCTTTTAATAACAAGCCAGACAATTTTGGTTGTAACTATAGTTTGTACAGAGATACATCGCAGCCGAAAAACAAAATAAAAATCAAACAAATATTACTCGATATTTATTATTTTCTACCATATTTCTTCTTGTAGTTTTATTTGTCACACATTTTACTTGTATAATTTTTACTTTCCTTCATCATTAAAATCGACAATTGGATATGTGAAAGTTATATATATCAAAATATTATGTGTTGCGCTGCATAAGAATTAGATCGATATACTTATATAATATTCTAACATTAATTCATAATTACAGTCATTAAATTAGGTATAGCATTTAATTCCAATATAGCATGAAATAATAACATATAACAAAATTGTATCATAAAGTTACTAAATAATGGTACTATATGTGATGAACATGACACGTCCATAATAAGTTATCTTAATCTTGAAAGGCTCACTAGTAAAGAATCATGCTAACTGATGGATCTATTTTAGAACTCAATCAGGAAGTATTTCTGAGGAATTATTGACTTTTATTCGAACATTGAAATGTATCAAATGTGAAATTAATTAAGCTTATGCTATCATTGAGATAACTCAAGCGGCTAAATACGAAAGAACATGTTGATATTAATGTCAAATAGTAATTATTTAATATCATAAATGTCTGTAATATATATCCATGTTTTAGACCTCGAAATTCAGTTTTAAGACAAGACTAAAGGTACCAAGAGAGCTGTAATTAAAGGGATCATGGCATTATATAAAAGGACTAGGGATTGAGAATAGAGCTTAAACTCTTTACTCTTATGTTTCTTCATTGGTGCATGTAAGTCTATTAATATGATAATCAATCATTGTTTCTTACATAAAGTGATACCTTCATGAGAACGAGAGTACAACTCAAGATTTTCATCTCTAAGTTTTTATATTCACTCTATACCAACAAGCCATAATCATGTCTCGTGCCAGATCAAACACAATGCAAGAGAATAGAAAAATAGTTCGGAGCTAGCAGTTAATGATAAACTTCCCACTCATGCATGTCTTTCCTGCTCAACAATGTCCTTACTACCATGATTCTTGAGAGCCTCGACAATGTCTTTGCATGCCATGGTGCTTCAGAACCAGCAAGCGAAACTCGCCATTCAATATCAGATTTCAGAGATGCAAAAAAAGAATATTTCTTATGAAGTGATAATATGAAAATTGTAAATACTAAACTATATGTTGCCAAGCAAGAATTGAATTTGTATATAAATGAGTGCAGAATATTCTAATGTTAATTTAAAAGGCTTAAACACATTTGTTCATTACTTTTAGATATCACCATCTGACACTCTAAACGCTAAACTTCATCAAAGTTCTCATCACCCTTTTCATTCTAGTTCGTCAATTTTTTCAGTTCGAATCTTAATACATATTAAATGCTTAAACTTATTAGAGTTCCTTGTGGGTGATGAAACATAGAGAATGTGCCTAGAAAAAGTGGTAAAGACACAACAAACAAATGACAATGAAATGTAATTTGCTAGCTGAGGAAAATTGGAAAGCACTTTGCATTGAAACAGATTGCAACATACTTGCTGGATGGATCATGAAGGGCATTTGTGAGGATTAGAGATTTAGTAGTTAGCTAGCTGATCTTAAATACAGATTCACTATGTTTGATGATGTCTCTTTAGGTGGAGTAGTAGGAATTATAACTTGGTTGCTGACTCAATAGCTACATTTATTGCTAGTCAGAACTTTAGTAGCCTCTCTAAAATTTTGATGCCCCTTCTGTTCATGAACTTGTCTCTAAGGATAAGAGTCTAATTGGGTTTGTTTTTAGGAAAAATAGCATAAAAAAACAGGTTTTTCGGGGAGGAGTTGTAAAAATGGCCGAATGCGACTGTAGTAAATAATGTATTTCTCGAATTACACAGTGATAAATAAATTAGTTATCATATTTTGGCCATTTTTACAATAAAAAATTTTTCTAGACATTTTTATAATTTGAGCTAGGAAATGAGTCATTGTTTATCCCTAACGCAACGTAGTCTGATTTTGACCCAAAAAAAATAGTAAAGAAATGTGCCTAGAAAATGTGGCTATTGATTGAAGATGATTATTCTAATTAAACATAGCCATCCATCTGAATCTGAATGTGAAGAACTTTAATGAATATATATAGCTCACTGTTAAACAAATGTTGAGCTTTGTACGGAAAAATTGACATATTTTATTGAAAATGGTTAATTGAAGCTTTGATAATAGTTTAGAGATTCGATTAAGAATTAGAAGCCATGGTTTAAAATGGTCAGATGGTGGTAGTTGGAGTAAAAATCTACATTTGCTATTTAACTCCTAATTAAAATTACAATTAACATGGTAACTTTTTATAACTACTTTTGTATTTACCCAAATATAGCATGACCTAAACAATTGTCATAAAGTCAAAAAATAGGTTGTACGGATGTTAAAAGTATGAGCAACTTTTATATCAAATTAGAAATGAAATCTTCATTTTCTAAATGTGTCATAACGTTATTGTCAAAGGACTTATTGGTGAGCTATTAACATCTTATATTTAAGCTGATTTATTGTGATATTACAATAATTTTCATGGTATTAAAGACTCTATATATATAGACATTAATAATTGAATCGATTTATTTTCTTTAAAACCAAAAGAAATATATTAAGGAGAACAGATCTATGTCCGCAACAATTGAACCGGTTGTTGCTACATAAATAAGATTTTTTTTGTAAAAAAGAAAAGATTCTATTTATTTTCTCGAGTTGAGAAAATGCAAACTATATATGCTCAACAATTTTGAATATATAGCATCAATGACATATGAAATGTTTACCATAAATGTACTTTTAGTGATCCGTCCAAGTCTATTTTAGTTCCCAATTTATCCTTGTAATACTAATTTTCCCATCAAATAATTCAAAATGATGCATTCAAATCTTTGCGTTGAAACAAAAGAACTTAATTCGAGTTTTCTAGTGAGAAACTGTCTAACCTCTCTCTAAAGACCACTCTCACAAAACCCTAGCCGCCGAAAGGTCTCACTTCCGCATGCTTTCTCCGAGCCTGGTCTTAAGCTCCGGTGAGTTCAGGATTGGGCTCCGTCTCTATTTCCTTCTCAGGCGATGGTTATCGATGGTGATGAACGAAGCACTGCTAGTCCTGAGAAAGCATCTCTGACAGTGAAACTCGAGAATAATGACTCAGGTTTCAGAGCTCTCCTTAGTGCTCCAAGCTACACCGGGTGAAAGGAGCTACGTGATTAGAGTTTTTCGCCTCAACTGTGTTTACGTTGTGAACCTGGTCCCCAGTTTCCTCCTTTAAGGTTGTCGTTGCAGATCCAACCAAGATAAGAGAAGTTGCCTCTTCTCGGAGCTTGGTCTTGCATCGTCTCTGTCTTTGTGGCGATATCCTCCTCGCCTCAGTACTAGAAAATTATTTTTCACAACGGTTAATCACTGTCATCAAAAACAATTTTATGGCTGGCACTCACCTGTCATGTAAAAAGGTGTCATAATTAACATTGATTTTTCGCTCGGTCAATTTTTACGGCAGTTGTTAAGAGAGCCGTCGTGTAAATTCTCACAACTGTCATCATAAAATATAAAGCCGTTATAAAAGCTTCAACGACGGTATATTTCACTAAGCCGTAATAAATGTCAACACCTAGTCAAATTTTACTTTTCCACGACGATGCCGCATAAAAGTATATGTTTTAAATGACAGTACAACTGTCAACTGTCCACCGTCGTTAAAAATGTTTTTTTTTAAATTTCAGTACTTAATTACCCGTCAACCTAGCTATATAAAGGATTGTTCAATAAAAATAAAAAATAAAGGGACACAAATAAAACAAAAAACAATATAATTTTTTATTGTAATGATATTCTGTAACATCCCCGAATTAAATCTTTAGAACAACTATTTATTGTGAACAGTAACAACAAACTGAAAAAAAAAACCTAATCTAGCCTAGAATAAGGCAGATGTCATTTGTGTTTCATATGAAACGGTCAGAACCAACCTAATATTATATGTAGAGAAAGCAGAGAATCATTGTTAACTTTCACACCACTAAACTCCGTGAAGTAAAACCGAGCAAACAGACCAATTATGCACCATCAATCATCACTAGCTGAAAGCATCATCATCTTCATCAGGAAGATGTTGGGCAGCAACCTATGTCAACTCGGCTTAGTGTCTGAAAATTTAGTACATAATTTGTGAGCAGATTAGTAATACTTCGACTAAAATCCACAACTTAGCAACTCTGGCTTTGACAAAATGTAATTAAAATCATATTACATAAAAAAGGATTTTTATTGGCACTGAAGAGTACATAACTCAAATAAAGAACATGTGCCCTATACAAAGCAAACTTAGAAAAACATAGACTTTGCTTATTCACTTCCCCAAAAAAACCATAGTACCAACAATATCAATATGTGAGTATGCATAAATATCAAAAGAAGCAAAAATAATATATAATGGAAGTACATATCAAAAGATACAGAAACCATACCTTTTTTAATCAGCATGATTCAAAACATTAGTTAATCTTCTCCTTGCAAGGGCCGGTACAATTGAATTTATTGCCCGCACTACCCACCCACATAGTGAATTGTAAATAAATACAAGCAAATTCAAATAAAACAACTTTAGTAGTAAAATACAGTATAAACGAAAAGCTCATATGGCTTAACAAATTGATTTAGTGTTAGAATTAATAAATTGACACTTATGATTTAAAATACATCATTTCATCGTTACATCATAAGAATTCTGAGACCAGTCAAACCAATATCGCTCTTGTATACTTCTTTCATGGCTGCTATGATATATATGGGGCAAAAGCCATGCCATTTTTAGCTGCTTAAAAGCTTGGAGTCTAGTGCAAGGTAGAATTTCATTGCATATTTTTCTCTACAATTCTGTTTGCTTTTCCCTTTTATCTTTACAAACTCTCATTAAACAATAATTGACCTCAACTTCACCATTGAACCTTCTGTATATATACAGTTTTACCTGATTATGAAAACTATCATAAGCCTATAATTTCATCTACCACAAAGACTGTGTAAGCTTCCAAGTTACATGAAACTAGATCTAAACACTACTCCCAGAATCAGTTCAAACAAAGTTATCTTCAAAAATCAACAATCAAGGAAATTAAAAAGAAAATAAAATCTAATCTTCTCAAAGTATATAAACTAACCCGCATCTCGACAAAAACAGCTTTCATTAATTTAAGCAGCTTCCGTAATGGGTATTTTTTGACCGAATACAACTCTAGCTTCTTTCTCCTTTTCTGTCAAACTAGAGACATGATCCTGGTTTCAGACTGTATTTCTTTCCACAAAGACGATGGCTTCCTCATGCAACAAAAAATCGACATCAAACTCCTTTCAGAACTCCTGTGATTTTGTTTTGGCAGTCAATACAACATCATCTAGAAATCCCCTTTTTGAGGAAATTCGTCCAGAACAGAAGTACGATAAAAAAACTAGCTCATGAGTTGAGGGTTGTCCAAGCTCATATTCTTAGCCACATAGTCTTAACCGATGTGAAATTATTTCATCAATATATCGGTGGTGCCCTTTTGAGTTAAAGTTTGAAATTATTAAAAATCAACTTAGATTTATAACACAAACACACACTGCAGATCCAAAGCATAGAAACAAATCCATCCTGGTGAAGAACATTCTATCAGCTCATACGGATAGTCATTACATGTGAACTCATGACATGAAAATAAGAAAACTTGCGTACTTAAGTAACCAGACATTAATAGGACCAGGGGTATAATAGGATGCGTACCGAGAGGGTCAGCAAAATTGCAAAGGCTAGGAAAAAATGCATATAGATACAGTAGTCTAGATTTCAAACCTGGAAAAGATAAGGCCGAAAGTCACGAGGATCCTCATTAACTAGATCTTGAAACCTTTTCAAACCATCTTCCAATTCCCCCTGCAAGATACAGAAGTACTTGAGTATCGTGAATTATAAGATCTTCAAGATCTATTTTATTTGTACTCACTCTTTCCCCTAATTTGATTGATCTGTTCATCGAGGAAATTAAATATAAACTCACGAGGAAATTAAATAAAATCTCACGAGTCTTGCATAGGTAATCTTCATAACAATACCTGTTACTAAAAGTTCATACGCCAATAGCACCATGAATACAGGAGATTCAAGTGTTTAGCACTAAGTAATATTGCCTTCCCAAGGCATATATGTCCTTGTCATACAGCTAATGACCTTTCATCCTCCTCCCACATATTGGAGTTCCTCGCACACCAAAGGATGACATGGGAACAGTAAAATATTATGTTTATTCCCGTCCGAAACTATCCTAAAGCAATAACAAATCACCTGACGTAACCAACTTTTTCACTACAGATAAGTATAGTATTCAGAGAGCAGAGACCTGAGGAGACAGACTCCCATTGCTGTTTTTGAAACAAACTTTAAGGTAATTTCAGGATATCCTCACCAAGCAATTAGGCATTTAAGTGTTTTTCAGATCTCATTCTACAAGGAATTCATACCTGAACCACATACGCATATGCTAAACAAATTCCAAAACGAAAATCTTAAAACTTTATCGCCAGTAAAAGCTCCGACAGACCAGATCACAGAGAGAGAGAGAGAGAGAGAGAGAGAGAGAGAGAGAGATGCGACCTCAGATGAAACTAAACTAAAAACCAAAGCGAATGAGGGAACGAGTACTCAAGCTTTGGGGAGAAGCATCGCGGCTGAGATTGAGAGTTTGCGTCTTAAAATGTAGAGATTGCGGAGAGCTTCCAGAAAGATAAGGCAAAGCTCGGACGTTTGCGGCAAGAGGTTGGAGATGCGAAGAGGTTAGGGCACATACATCGGGAAGAGAGGGGGAATGAAATGGGAAAGAGAGGAGTTAGAAATTGTGCTTTTTTAATTAAAGAAAAGAGGGTGAATTTTACGACGGGGCGTTGAAGCCCCGTCATTTTAGTCTCAAGTAAGACGGGGTCTCTATCCCCGTCGTTTTAATTTAGATAAGAAAAAACGACGGAGTATGGATACCCCGTCGTTTTACTGCCAAATACGATAGGGTATCCATTCCCGTTGTTGTAGTTCAAAAAATAGATGATTTTATACGACGGGTGCTCTACACTCCGTCATTTTACAATCACCCCATCGTATTTAAGCTCTTTAAATATTATGGGGATTTCACCAACCGTCATAAAATATAAATAAAAAATGTTACTCCCTGTTAAACGACGGATTTGGTCAGTCTCGTCGTCGCTACTTTTTTATGTGTGTCATAATAAACCCGATTTGTAGCAGCGCCTTATGAATCTCACGGGTTCGCTTGAGATCCAAACTCACCATCAGCGGTGCCTGAGCAGGAGAAAGGACTTCCATACATGAGAGTAGCTCGATGTACTAGTTTTTTCTGAGTTGAACCGTGCGAGGCTGAAATCTCTAAGGATTCAACCATTGCCGATGGTTATTCTGTGAGATCACTTGTTATGTCGATGTGTGGGTCTCGATCGTTGTTCCATTATTAGTTCATGGTTGTCATCATTTGCGCGATTAGGCTAGTTCAAGTTGTTTGTTGTGGTAAACCTCGGCATACCATTTGAGATGATTAATTAAGTTGTGGATTGAGTAGTTTATGATGATTATGTTGTTTGTGTCTTTTCTGGATAGTTGAAGATTTTATTTACGTTGATTTGTTCTGTGTGATCCCCATAGTGTGGTATCCGTTATCTATCACTGTTGTAGTGTAACCGTTCAATTTATTATGTCATGTTTGTTCCTGATTAGCAATATAGTGTATTTTATATTGTTTATCTAGTTATGAGCTTTAACATTATAGTGTCTTATATACATGGAGTATGCTGGTTGTATAAGTGTGCTTTTTTGTTGAACATATTTATCCTTTAACAAAAAAAATCTTTGCACTAAAACTCAAACCTAAAATTCAACTGTTTGTGTTGTTAACATACTATATATTTATAATTAACATCCAATTGTGCTTTGATTTCTTGGTTTACTTATCTTAAAATTCAGCAATTGAATTTTATAGGACACAATATCTTAGGCAACACAAACCTTCATATTTTAAGGTAGGTACGATCTAAAATTATATGAGATCCACGTAAAAGATTCAACGATAAATAAAGTAAGTACAATACAAATTTGGATGAGGGCATTTTAATCTTGTCAATTGACCTCTAAACTTCAAATTATTAACGGTTAAGGTACTCTCATCAATAATTTTATCAGTTGACCTTTAAACATCATTTTACGTAATGAGACCTTATTGAATCTGATAGATAATGAAAAAATGTTAACAATTTTGATGAATGTTGTTAAATCATTAAGGATTTGTAAGTTCATAAACCAGCTTTATAAAATAGAAATATTAGAAGTTAAGTTGACAACGATTTTGATGAATATTAAAAGTTGTCTAATATAAGAAAAAAATTACAATGCAAAACAATATACCGGTAAATAGTTGTTAGATCATAATAATGAATTTTTTTTTTGTGAGATGATCCGATGGTGTATCTTTACCAATACCAATGAGTCTTAACACATATAATCTAAAAAAATATAAATAGTTAAGTCATGCGCGAGGTAATAGTAATTCCTGAAAATAAAAAGTGTACTTATAGCGTGACGGTAATAATATGATGAGATAAATGGTGTGGCAATACGCATAGAGCCTGGACCTTCAACCTCACATAAATTACGAAGTTTTTGTTTTGTTTTTTTTTATCAGCCAGCGTTCAGTTTCTGTCCTTTTTTCTCTCTCTCTCTCACAAATCGGAATCCCACATCCAATTATTCCTTCTTAAAAAAAACTCTTCCACTTCATCTTCTTCCCTCTCTCTTCCTATCAGAACACAAATTTCAGAGCCACGCTGCCTCTGAATTCTGACAATGGCTCTCCCACGTCATTCTCTCTTCCCCATTCTTCTCCTTCTCCTTATTCTTCTGCTCCTTACTCCATCTTTTCAACAAAAGATCAGCACCGTCGATCTCAACGCACTACGTTCTGTTAAGGACAGCCTCACTGACATCCCAATTGGTCGAACAGCCACCCGCTTCTTCTCCACCTGGGACTTCACCTCACCTGATCCCTGCTCTTCCTTCTCCGGCGTCACCTGCTCTTTCGGCCGAGTTACCATCCTCTCCCTCGGCACTGGCCTTTCCGGTTCACTCGGACTCGCCGGCTCACTTCCCGAATCTCTCTCCAACTTCACCGAGTTAACCCAACTCATCCTCTTCCCCGGCATTGTGACCGGCCAAATCCCTCCCCAGCTAGGACTTCTCAAAAACCTCCGAGTTCTCTCCTTGACCAACAACCGCCTGACCGGCCCCATTCCGACCACTCTCTCTTCCCTCCCTAACCTCCACACCCTCGATCTCAGCCAAAACGAACTCACCGGAACAATTCCACCGACTCTAACTCAGTTACCGCAGCTGAAGGTCCTCATTCTGGGCTCCAACCAGTTAACCGGAGAGATCCCCGACGTGTCGTCTCAGCTCCTCCACTTGGATTTACAAAGCAACAGACTGAACGGGAGGTTGCCGAGGTTGCTGCCGTCATCACTCCGTTACTTGTCGCTTTCAGAGAACCTCCTGTGGGGTCCACTCAGCAACGGCCTTGAATCACTATCAGAGTTAGTGTACCTCGACTTAAGCGTGAACCACTTAAGTGGGTCCATCTTGCCCTCCCTCCTCCGCCCCTCCCTCTCTTCCCTCCTATTGCAACGGAACTATTTATCCGGTGGGGTCCCAATCACACGTCACGTGGACCCCACCGATCTAGCATCACCATCACCATCATCTTACGGTGAGGGATCGATCGTCGACCTCAGCCACAACTACTTGAGTGGGGAATTAACAGATGTGTTGGTCGGCGTTGAGACGCTGTTCTTGAATAATAACCATCTGATCGGAGCCGTACCGGAAGCCTACGTTAAGAGCGTGTGCAATGGGAGCACCCGAACATTATACCTGCAGCATAATTACATCTCCACCTTCCCGCTTGAAGCCGGGTCAGTTTTGCCTGACACCGTGTCGCTTTGCTTGGCTTACAATTGTATGGATCCCCCAGTTGGGCTGGCTTCGTGCCCGACCAGTGCGGGTTCATATCTATCCAGGCCGGCCTGGCAGTGCTCCGTGTTGAAAAACGGCAGTTCCTCCAGTCCATGATGAGGTTAAACACACATAAATTAGTATTTCAAAATTTTATGTTTATTGTTTATATTGTTTTACGCTAATTAATTATAAATTTCAATAGTTGAGAATGGGAAGGAATACAAAATTAATACAAAATTTGGGTTTTTTTTTATTTTTTTAAAATATAAATGTTGTATTTGGGGGAATGTCATTGTGTATGTCATTAGAAGTTAAAAAGTATTTGCTTTTAGGATTAAGATAATGTCATGAACATTAAGTATTTGTTTTTTTAATTTAGTATTTGTTAGATGTTATTGGATAATGTATGAACATATGAATGGGGAGGATGAAAAGAGAATTAATGTAATTGACGTGAGAGGTGTGAATAAGATAATTACAAAAATGAAAAAAAAAAAAACAAAATAAACATCAAAGTTTGTCACGGGCCAAACGGATTTTTTTTGTCCACTTTTGTGCCGTTAGTTTCACTATCACAATCGAAATTTATACAAACTAAACTATATTTAATGTCAAAAGTAAAATTATCAACTGTAAAGACATATTCAAGGTTCAAGGTTATTCTATAAAGACATGACATTCTAAATTTTATGAAGTCACCAATACATGAAAAGAGATGTTGTGGAAGCCTTTATCACTTTCATTAGGTCGGTTTTGGTGGTGTGGTGAGAATTCTGATTCTGACAAAAGCTTGGTATGGGCTTAATACAAAAATAATATTTTAATATAAAATTAATTATATTGAAGATTTAAATGCACCATTAAATCTGACTCAATTATCAATTCTACTAAAAAACAACAGTGTCCTCATCCTAAATTTGATCCTTCAGTCATCATGATCAATTGCAAAAAGTTAGTTCATAAAAGTGGTTACCATTGGCAAAGGTCATTTCCTTGAACCATTTTGAACTACAAGATTCTTTCCTAGAATGTACGTTTAATTTTGTCTGGCCCAAAGTTCTTTTTGTTGCTAGAATATTGTCTAGAAAATAAATATTAATGGGCATCGCATTCCAGAGAATTGGATGCCTCCTCTATCAAAAAATATCTGATACTTTTAAATAATTTTAGAATAATTAAATAATTGACTCTAAAAAAATATCTAATATTTTTTAATAATTTTAAAATAATTAAATAATTAATTAAATTTTAAATATTCAACTACAATTTGATGACTCCCTCTTGTTTCTCCTCAATATCACAGATCTCACTCTCCCATTTTTAGATGATTTTTTTCTCACTCTTATTTCTCCATTCATTATGCATTGTAATTTGGAAACAAAAATTCTTCAATGTGGGATATTCTCGATTCATTATGTTGCGACGATCCCACATATCTCTTTTCTAAACTGCAGTTGGTTTTTCTAATCAGTTTCTAACTCAAAATTTAATGGGTTATGGGTCTTTTAAACCCTACCTTAAAAAAAGATTTTTTTAAAACCCATATTTAATTAGCTTTTCAAATATAAATTTCAATGAGATCTTTTTTATCTGATTTTTTCTCTTTATATTTTTTATATTCTGATTTTTCCTGTGGTTGGTTATTAAATTTTATTATAATTTTCAGAACATTATTATTTGTTGAGGATGGTTGAAGGATAAAAAGAAAAAGCTATAATCTCCTTTACCTCACATCATTAAAAAAAATTGACGAACCAAACGCAACAATTTTGCATTCCTATTAATGCAATACAAGATTCTCGTGTATTATCAAATATAGTAATAATGTATTATCTTGCACCAAAAAAATAAAATTAATGTATTCTCACCTATATAATTCTCACATATCACATTCTCACTAATCAGATTTTTACACATGTTATCTTAAAAATCACAAACCAAATTACTCTTAAGGAATCGATAAGTATCTAAGTTATCGCAAGCTTAAATCATCCTACATGAGACTTACAATGGGTGATTTATGAGATCACTACTCGTCAATTGTTGAAATATGTCCATAAAGTAGCGTGTAATAACTATTTATTTGTATTTAGTTATTTCTTAGACATTAGTACTATTGAATTCTTATAAATAAATTGAAAGTGTTATTAAAATGTGTTTATAAATTACTCAAGTCCTGAAACTTCCCTGTCTTGGGGCATGAGAGTGGAAACTCAAACGGTTAACCTAGACATGTTATGAACATGTTGAATAAATCAGTAACAAATTAGTTTAGAGTCCAAAACCGTTTACTTAGCTCTAAATCTAATTGTTACACCTTAAGAGTATTTTCTTAATTACCTTAATCTTGAGGTGAATACGTAGCTTGACTTAGCTAGTCGCAATCTTTGATATGTCAAATGAATGAGTTCGAATTAGCGGGCAATACCTCACCTGTTGGGATTGTAATTCAATTAAGTTGGAGTTACGTGATTTCAAGATATGAAAATTCGTGGTTAGATTGTAAAAACAACAATATCACTTTATATTTTATTGATGGGTGTGTGAATAAAATTGCTTGGTCAGGTATTTTATGAATTGAGTCATTAATTATGACTTGTGAATTGTACGAGATAATTCACTATTATGTCTTTCTTATTCACAGTCAATAAATGAGTTAATGAAATAATAACAAGAGGGGTAAAATGATAATTTTATATTTCGCTCTTATTACTGATATTCATGATGGGTGATATGTTAAAAATTTGGTGGACCGTGAAAATAAAATGATTTATTTACACCAACAGAAAGCGTAGCGTGCATGAATCAAGAGTTGATTCGGCATCGAACATATAATGGAGTCGTAAGATGTCAGGATTAAATAGGTCAAAAATTTATGGAGATAAATTCGTTGGGTAATTGAATCATTAGCTTTGTTCATGTGGGTCCATTCGGTCTCATAAATAGCTCATGAGAATCGGAATAGAGAAACAAAAAATGTGTTTTGGTGCAAAAATATATTTCATACACCTATATGTGATGGGTGATGTCACTTAATTAGTTAAGTATGATTATATGTAGTGAAATTAATTAATTTATTATTTTTTAATTATTGAATAATTAGTAAATAAAAATTAATTAGTTAATTAATTAATAATGATCATTTAAATCTAGCAATTGAATTGATGAATCTCGATACAACTTAAATTCTAGGGAATATTACTTTTTTTTTAATTATGAATATATGTGGCGAAATTTTGAAAATTTAAAAAAATATATCGGTATATTTGTAAATATCAAAATTACATTTTATCAATCAAAAATTACATTTTATCAATATCTATTAGCAACCTGATTGCAGATAGATATGGTATTAGATACAGTTGCTTGTTAACAAAAAAAGAAAGAAAAAACGTATTCCTCTCCCTCCTTATTGCAGCCGAAAATTATACTGAAGGATAAAATTTTTTATTTTTATTCTTTAATCGTTTTGAGAGCTCACACTTAAATTCCTACACAAAATTCTCGTGAGATATATTTCAGAAATTGACGTGTGGTTGTTGGGGGATAAAATTCACAAATCCTTCTTGGAATTTAAGTTCGTGATTCGGATCCTGAAACTTGAAGAACGCTCGAAGGTATTTCGCCAGTTCAGAAATTTTCCGATACAAGGTATAGGTGAAAAATTATTTCTAACCTTATTTCTCGTTTAATGTCGTATATACACAATCGTATGTTGTTTGGTTTTAAATTATTTAATTTGATTAAATAATATTTTCTTTACTATATTCATATTCATAGAGATAGAATTGGTGGCAGAATTCATGAACTAATGGAATGGCTAATTCTTTTTCGTAATAAAAAATGACGGGTTATTGATATTTCTAAAAATAGTATTTTAGTGAAGAATTAAGTTATTACTCAACCAAGAAAAATTTTAATTTTTAAAGGATAAAATAAATTCAGAAGTACTTTTATTATTTATTATGAGAACGGACATAATTCAATTGGTTTAATTTGGGGACACAGATAGATATATTTTCATCCTATACTATCCTAAAAACATACATATCAAGATAACTAATACCGACCCCCTCCTTAGATTTATTTAGGGCCCTCGAGGAGCCGTATGAGATGAAAATCTCATGTACGGTTCTGTAATAGCGATGAGAACAATGATGTTATTGTCAACTATAATTATCTACCAGTTCAAGTACAGTGTTGATATAGTTGAGTCTCAATCAAAATATGGTTTTTGGGGGTGGAATTTGTGGCGTCAACCTATAGGGTTTCTTATTTTTCTAATTTCTTCCTTAGCAGAATGTGAGAGATTATCTTTTGATTTACCAGAAGCAGAAGAAGAATTAGTAGCGGGTTATCAAACCGAATATTCGGGTATCAAATTTGATTTATTTTACGTTGCTTCCTATCTAAATCTATTAGTTTTTTCATTATTTGTAACAGTTCTTTACTTGGGTGGTTGTGATATCTCTATTCCCTACATATTGGCTTCTGAGCTTTTTGAAATAAATAAAGCGCGTGGAATCTTTGTAATGACAATGGACATCTTTATTACATTAGCTAAAACTTATTTGTTCTTGTTCATTTCACCAATTCAGAATTTTTTCAATACAAGATATATGTGAAAAAAATATTTCTAGCCTTATTTCTCGTTTAATGTCATGTATACACAATCACATATTGTTTGATTTTAAATTATTTAATATGATTCAAACTTATTTTTAATTCATTTTAAAATCAATCGGTATTAGCATTAATATCATAGAATTTTCTCTCTCCATCCTTTAGGCTATTATTCCACTATTTATCTCTTGGGAGTTGGGAGATGTACTTAGATGTGTTAAAGTTCCTTTGGACATGTAATTACATTTTCGGCCGCCTAATCAAAGGAAATTAAATGTCCATAGTTTCTGGCTTTAGTAATATTGGGTTGCGTACCACCGAATCAGCTCGATATATGTCGTTGAGATGATTCAATGATAGATACATCTCGTTTTCCTAATTTCGTACTTAATTTAGATATGAAGCCAATTAGGTATTAGGTAATGGAAGAATAGAAATTAAAGTATAACACAAGTTTTTTTTATTTCGTAGCTTTGAAAAGGTGTTGATAGAATATATAGGATGTAGATGGTTTGTGAGCTAATACTTAATATAAATTTGAAGCCAAGTAGGTATTTGGTCACATGTGGTTTGTAGCTATTAAGATATTTATCAAATTAGACTATGAGAGTAAACCATGACAAAATTTAATAATTCATGTCTCTCAAATTATTTTAATTAAAATTTAAAACGTTCATCATGATTACGAGTAAACAGTGTTTGTGATATCACATTAAAAGTGAAATGCAAACTTATAAGGAAAAAATAGATCAACAATTATAATTTAAATATGTAGTCGATCTCATGCAATGTACGTTACCATATCATAGAGGTCCTAAGCATATCATGATGCTCATTGGAAAATAGCACTCTCATAAACGGCCTTACTCAGTTTATAGAAGTTATTACTTCCAAAATTAATCGTTACTGCTAAATAAAAGTACATCAGAACATCCTTATCGAGCATGAACTAAAGCTATTCATTTTTGTGGTTCCATCCATAACAATTACTGAGCATGACAGTTTCAAAGAAACAAGTGATAATAATGACACAAGTGTTTTTTTTAGGTTTGAAAAAGTGTTGATAGAATAGCATGCATGCAGGTGGAGGTCCATTAACAGAAACTTTACACGCATGAGAACCATAATGGAGGAAACAGTCCAGTAGAGACTGACAAACTAGAATATATTCACAACCCTTAGAAGAAACGTTTTATTAATTCAATTTGAACTTTGATAGTTAGTTTATTCCTAATAATTTTGGTCCTCAAAATTTGTTAAATTTTACAGGCATGAGATGAGACCCATAACGTAGCTTTACAGGCAAGAAAACCATTATATGCTTAGATATATAGAGAGACTGACAGACAGAAATTCATAACCTAAAAAAAAAAAGGTTTCTTTAAGCATAAGTAGCTTTGAGTAGGTGAAAGTAATGTCCTAACACGCATGCCCTTTTGTTTATATAATGTTTTTTGGGACAACTATTGAGGCCAATATTGTAAGACTTTATGCTTTTCATTTCCATTTTTCTCCCAAAACATTGTTGTTTTGTGATATCATTTTTGTTTGTAGTATTCATTATATTTTAGTAACGCGTACTTACTCCATATTGTTATTCACTTTCTTTTTTTCCTAATTTAATCATATGAACGTAAGAATAATGTAATTATGTGTTTAGCAGGCAATTATATATATTTTTTCCATATGAATACTTGTTGGGGGTGTTATACATATAATCAAATAGCCATCATATTTGGTTGGAAATTTATAAAATGATTAGTGATCGTTCACTTTTTTAAATGTAGTAGGAAGGATAATTTATGGAGAGTGTGAATTTACAGATCACATAAAGATAAAGTCTCACTATGACCATTTGAACTAATAGTCTTAATCATCTACATCCCAGTTACTTTCTTTTCTTTTGAAGGGTAAGTGAAATCATTGACCATGGTAAGTTTTCATATTTCATGAATCCCGAAACTATTTGATTCCAAGTTTACCCTTCTTCTCTTACCAACATGCTTGAAATCCTACTTCTGGTCAAGGTACTCTAATATCAAAGGGTAGTATGGGAAAATATATAAGTTCCATGCGATCTACCATAATATACGTATATGTCAACAAATACAATATCCTCATCTTCAGTATTCCTTTCTAATAATATGTTATTATAATATACCCACCTGTTTTAAAATATCAATTTGTTCATTTTTTGATGAAAAAGAATGAGTGTGTTTAAAAAAGATTATTTACGTTGCATAAAAGAATTTTGGATTTTTTGCTAGACTATATTTCAAGAAAAAATATTTTACAAAATTATACCCCTTCAGTAATTTGTACACTCTCTAATCCTGGGCTCACATTCCCTTCACTTTTTCTCTTCTTTTTTTTCATTGCCCTTCTTACACATTGGCTCGCACTCTCTCTCTCCATCTTTCATCTCCATCTCTCTCTCATTTTTCCAGAAACTCATTTTCTCATAAACCCATGTTTATTTTTTATTTCTTCATGCTTCATTTGCTTCATGATTTTAGAACTTTTTCTTTTTCTAAAAAATTAAGGTTGAGAGCTAAAATTGTAATTTTATTTTTAAAAATTTTGGTGGAAAATGGGTGAGAATATTGGCCGAAATTCGATGAGTTTTGTTAATTTTGGCTTTTGCTTAGATTTGAGAGAGAGAGAAACCGTAGAGAGAAAATGCATTTTGTTAATTTTAATGGATTTGTTATTTTTGTGATATTTTGTTAATTTTAATGGATTTGTTATTTTTGTGATATTTTGTTAATTTTGATAGATTTTGCTAATTTTGGATACGAGTCTACACGATGAGTACACGGACATCGTATAACCATCATGTAGACTACACGATGGGAACACTGGCTCGTGTAGCCATCGTGTAGGCTACGCGATGTCCGTGTACCCATCATGTAGTTTACACGATGGCTACACGGTCGCCGTGTAGGCATTGTGTAGTGTACATGATGGCTACACGATCGCCGTGTAGGCATCGTGTAGTGTACACGATCCTAGTGTATGCATCGTGTACACTAACATGTAATATATTTATTTAAATATTGATAAAAATGGAGGTTGAGTGTTGAAGAATAATTATTTGACATTTGATTTGATATTGTATAAGAAAAGTGTTGGGGGAAGAATGAAGAAAAAGTAGTGGGCAATGGGTACACGATGACAACACGATCATAGTGTAGTCATCGTGTCATGTACATGATGCCCACACGATCGTCGTGTAGTGTGTAGCCTTCATGTAGACTACACGATAACTACATGATGATCGTGTAGTTATCATGTCGACTACACGACGATCGTGTATCCATGACCCGCCATCCACTTACTTTTTCTTTATTCCTTCTCCCTAATATTTTTCTTACATGACATCAAATCAAATATCAAATCATTCTTCTTCAACACTCAACCTCCATATTTATTAATATATATATATATATAATTAAACATATTACGTGTAGTGTACACGATGCCTACACGATGATCGTGTAGACACTGTGTACACTACATGATGACTCCACTATGATCGTATAGTCATCGTGATCGTGTAGCTATCGTGTACTTATTATTGCCCACTAATTTTTTTTCATTCTTTTCTCCCAATAACTTTTTTATACAATATCAAATCAAATATCAAATCATTCTTCTTCAATACTCACCATTCATATTTATTAATATTTAAATAAATATATAAAATTAAATATATCACATGTGTAGTGTACATGATGCCTACACGACGATCATGTACACTATACGGTGACTACACTATGATCGTGTAGACTTCGCAATGGGTACACGAGCATCATGTAGTCATCTTGTAGTCTACACGATGGGTACAAGGGCGTCGTGTACCCCCTCTCTCTCGACGTTCTTTGTTGTTCTCAACGTTCTCTCTCTCTAAGCTCTACGTTTTGTCTTTCTCTCTCTACGTTCTCTCTCAAAATTTAAAAAACCCACTAAAATTAACAAAACAAAAATTAAAAAGACCTAAAAATTTGACAAAACTCATTAAAATTACACAACACGGTGACTACACTACGATCGTGTAGCCATTGTGTACCCATTTCCCATTACTTTTTTCTTCATTCTTTTCCCCCAACACTTTAGCCATCGCGTAGGCTACACGATGCTCGTATATCCATCGTGTAGTCTACACGATGCTCATGTAGGCTACACGATGCCCGTATAACCATCTTGTAGTCTACACGATACCCGTATAGGCTACACGATGCCCGTATAACCATCGTGTAGTCTACACGATGCCCGTATAACCATCGTGTAGTCTACACGATACCCGTGTATTCATCGTGTAGTATACACGATACCCGTGTATTCATCGTGTAAGCTGCGTAGCCATCGTGTAAGGATGCGTAGCCATCGTGTAGGCTACACGATGCTCGTGTACCCATCATGTAGCCTACATGATGGTTACACTATGCATTTGTACCCATCATGTAGTCTACATGATGGCTACACAATGCTCGTATACCCATCGTGTAGACTCATACCCAAAATTAGTAAAACCCATCAAAATTAACAAAACCTATAAAAATTACAAAATCCATTGAAATTAACAAAATCTATTCTCACTCTACGGTTTCTCTCTCTCAAATCTGGGCAAAAGTCAAAATTAGCAAAATCCATCAAATTTCGGCCAATATTCTCACCCATTTTCCACCAAATTTCTAAAAAATAAAATTACAATTTTAGCTCTCAACCTTAATTTTTTAGAAAATGAAAAAGTTGTAAAATCAAGAAGCAAATGAAGCATGAAGAAATAAAAAATGAAAATAGGTTTATGAGAAAATGAGTTTCTGGAAAAATGAGAGAGGTGGAGATGGAAGATGGAGAGAAAGAGTGTGGGTTAATGTGTAAGAAGGGTAATAAGGGAAAATGAAGAGAAAAGTGAAGGGAATGTGAGCCCGAGGTTAGGGAGTGTACAAATTATTAAAAGGATATAATCTTTACAAAATATTTTTTCCTGAGATAGTCTTGCAAAAACCCCATAAATTTTCAAGGAAAGAAAAAGAAAATTATTTTTTCAAATTATCTATGTTGAATAAATAAATTTTCAATGTATAAAATAATTAATGTTAAAAAATGAGAAATTTCTATTTTATCTCATATCTAAATAGAGTTTAAGGTGAAAAGTAAAATAAAAAAATTCTAGGCCCCTAAACCCCTTTTAATATATTTTTGAACAATTCTTAAACAAATATATTAAATTATTCCCTGATTTATTCTTTGAAAAAACATTCTTCATATAATAATATTTGAAAGATGTGTGACACACTATAAACTAAGCATAAAAAAGATATGATACATACGTGAAAAGAGTATATAGATCATTGTTGTTTGTAGAACTCAAAAGACATAATAAAAGTTGTTCAAATATATATATATATATAGTTGTTTCAAACAATATTCTCTTTAATTGTATGCTTTAATTAATAAATTTACATTCAATTCTAATATTCCTTTCCAATGTGTCTTGTCTCATTTCATACATGTTATCCTAATTGAATTTTAAGTTATAAAATTGATTGTAAATAAATTAATTTAGGAAAAATTATAGATTACACTTTTGAACTTTATAGTTATGGTCATTTTATAACCTTAAACTGTTAATTTCATAATTTATAATCCTGAAATTACCTTTTGAAGTCAAAATTAACCATCCATCTACATAATTGAACGGACCGTTAACACAAAATAACACCGTTTTAATATTTTCACTTAAGATCTCATAATTTTTAAAATAAAAAATAAGCCCTCTCCTCCCAAGAAGCCCTCTTCTTCATGAAAGACTTTAAGCCCTTGAATCAGTTTCTTAGCAACAATAAAGGAGAAATCTTAAACCAGATTTCATTAAATAGGAATAAAATTAAAAGCTGTAACAAAAGAAGAACAACACATTTCATGGAGAAGTATAAAAATAATCTTTGAAAAGTTTCCTATTATTTCTGGATCTAAGAAGTTAAGATTTAGATGAAATAAAAAATTCCGAAAGTCTTGTTGATGCTGATTTGTATCGTATACATATTCGTCTCCAGTTGACACGAGGGAGTGTTTTGAAGAATTACTCAAGTTCATTCCAGACGATCCCGACAATTCTATCTCTGACTTTAGCGCTGGTAATCCATATTCATTTGCTGAGTTTCTTCTTGTTTTTAGGTCGTTTTGATTCCGTGTCCTGAGAGTTGGTACTTGTGAGGCGCACCATATGTTTGTGGTAATTCATTCTGCTGTGCCATATTACAAGTCAAATGTCTCTCCTTCATAGCTTTGACAATGCTGCTAATAGAAAGACATTAAGTAAATTTGAGGAACGGATGAAAATTTTGGACTTCGAGGCTGATTGATTTATGGCCTTCAAGTTTTTAGTTCTCGATAATACAGAAAGCTGACAACTTTTGAAAAAGGCTTCTTAGGATTAGAGGGCTTCTGTTTAATTTAAAAATTACGGACTCCAAGTGAAAGATTTTAATTGAAAATTAGGGACTTCAAGTGAAAGAATAAAAACCGGTTTCGTTCAATCGTATCGACGGAAGGTTATTTTTTAAATGTAACTTCAAGGTTATAAATAATGAAAAAAACTCAAGATTATAAATGACAATAATTATAAAACTCAAGAGAGTATTTTATAATTTTTCTATTAATTTAATATTGTTAATATTTATTCTTAACATTTATAAAAGACAATTAAAGAATTCCATATTATAGTGAGGTCAATTCTTGTCTAAAAAATTTTGTACTATAAAGAAGATTTGATAAACTGGATAATTAATTGATCTTAATTTGAGCAATACCAAATGGGAAAAGAACAACACGAGAAAGTAAAAGGCTGATGAAATAAATCTTTATTTCACCTCTATTTTCTAAGAAGCAAACAATGAAAATACAATTTGATAAAAAAAACAACGAAAATACAATTCTATCGCCCATGTCTTCCCTCATATGTTTCTCATGATCCAAACATAAAGGCTTTCTATTGCCTATGTCTTCCCTCTCTTTCTTTTTTTCCTTTTGATGATTTATCGCTTTTGATATTCGAAAAACATGTTTCATATTGTCCTATATCATCTTTTAATGATTTTTGTTACATGCCATGTTAGCATGTTCAGGCAAAGATACAACTGCCTGAAACCGAGCCGCCGCGCCGACATCAGTAAAAGGCAGATCAGACATAACAAGAGGAGTGTCGCTGGTGTGTATACAACACCCTGCATGACACTTGACTCGCTTGCCAGACTTCAGTTGGAGCCACAAATTCATCAGTAATAGTAGGTAAATAGTCTTACTGAGGAAACCAAACAAAAGAATTTCCTCACTCTCTCTGAAGGAAAAGACGACGTCAGTAGATCTAAACCATTGATTTTGTTTTGAATGGTCCAGACCTATTGCACGCATTTTCCAATACTTAAACGTTAAAAACTTTTTTTTTAACTTTTAGAGTAACGGCAGATCCTAACTATTGAAAACAAAAGTTAACGGTTATGATCTGCTAACCACACTTCTCCTATTAAAACTGAGCAATAGAAGATCTTAATCCCATATAAACATGATTCACACTCTTCCAAACAGGTGATTTACTGATTTCTCAGCAGTACAAGGCCAGAACCATCACAACAGTTACTCCACTTTCATTTCTTATGGCAAATTTTGACATACAAAATGGTCACTTGCAGCATAACACGTGAGCAGTATCTAGATTACGATGCATGAATTTAGAACTGTCATACATTAGAAGAAAAACAAATGCTCTTTGGTGACAACACAAGTACCAAATTCTATCAACTGCGCTACAGAGCTGGAAGAGCAACTCATAACTATGCTCATTTATGTGCAGCACTGTGATATGTGTATATATTTCTTATTGGCAAAACACTTTCCAGTTACTCATAAATCGAAAATATGATCGTTGCTACTTGGGAAGAGTGTCCCTTGACTAAGATATTTAGGAAAAGAAGTTCAACTCTCATAAGGAGGCCGAACCAAAGACCATGGAAAACAGAGATACGGAAAAGTGTCCTGAGGAAGGAGTTTAGAGGCTTAGTAATACGGGCTGCTTTTTTCTTTAGGTTGTACTCTTGCTCTACAAAGACAACAGACACTCTCAACGGCTACTTGCCATTCTCCTCTGAGATTTACCAGCTTCTTCATGATTTTGTGCCGTGGTGAACAGATAAAAAAAGAAATTCAAAACTTAATCACTTGAGTCACATCTAATCGGCTATAGTTTTAATCAACTTTATCTCAACAAAGGCTCTAATTTTAAGGAAATTTTGGTATAAAAGAAACATAGTAACTGCTGGACCATCTGCTGCACAAACTTACCTTGAAGCCAAGCACATAGCATGAGACGCACCAACTGCAACAGATAGCACCTTGTAGGGTCCTAACCCATCATCTTCCGTGAGAAATTTGACTTCAATAGGACATAATTGAATCTCTGGCAGCCCGGCAACACCTAATTGAGAGTCTTTAGCATTTCCCCACATGTACAACTTGCCTTCACCTTTTACAAATAAACAACAGCTTTTTTTAGTTACTTCCAAAAGCCAAAAAAAGTTTATAGAATAATATAGTGAAAAGCTAATGTAACAAATTGATGCAAAATAAAAAACTCTCAGGCAACCTCTTTGACTTCGGAACTAGAAGTGAAAATATTCTCACTAGAGCCTCTGATACAATCAAGGATACAAGCTCATCTCAGGATTTTTGTGGCAGTGATTGGTTTCGGGATTATTTTGGTGGCCAACAAGTTATTTGGAGATCTAACACTATCAACGTCAACCCTAAGACTTAACAAAATTCCATGACATAAACATAAAACAATTTGATACGCTTACTGTTATAACCATTTTTGGGCATATATAAAAGAAGTTTAAGGACGCAATCATGCAATCCGAGACTTTTCAAGTTCCCGAGTCATATTTTTTAGGATCCTAGAACATATTGCAATAGTCTCAAGACCGGGCGCTCGAGTCCCCCTGACCCGAGGTCGACCCCCGACGGAGCCTGGGGCCTAACGCCTCGGGGTTTCCCGAGGTCTCGAGAAGTAACCCCGAGGCCTGGGCACAAAGCCTCGTGGAACACCTAGGTGCGGGGATGCTCCACAAGGCCCAGCGCCTCGGATCCTCCCGAGGCCGGGGGCAGCGCTTCGTAAAGGGTCTTGAGGCCACCTCGGAGACCAGCCCCAGGCCAAGCATCACGGGACACTCGAGGGTCGCAGATGGTGTTCGTGTTCGTGTAAACCAACTCATGTTTTGGCCAAGTCCCAAAAGAGAAAGGTTCTGCTCGGAGAGGAACTCAAGGGCGAGAAATATCCCGCCTCAATTCAAATAGGGCTTATGGGCTGAGGTAGAAGCTTGCAGGTTGTCGTTATGTACATTAACTACACCTAGACCAATCAGGAATGAGGGTATGAGAAAAAGCATGAAGCCCACTACCCGAGGAGTCATTGAACCTGCGTCCAGCAGGATGTCATCATAAGTATTTAACACGGCCGATCCAATAGGGACCAATGAAGTACATTGTGGGGTACAAGGAAAGACTGTCCTGACACGCGAGATCATCGCCCGTTACCTCGTATCCCACCAAGCCAATCAAAGAAGACCAGGGCCGGGGGTTGGCTCGAGGAGGCACCCCATTGGAGGAGAAGTTTCCTGCCATACTGAGACAAACCCAACCTCAAGGCCAGCTTCCCACTATAAATACCCTAGTAAATGCACTTTGAGAGGTACGCAACAACTTTCAACTAGCTCTCTACTTTACTCTCCTTCCCTTTACTGACTTAAGCTTCGGAAGGGTAAAAATTAGACCACCCCCCTTCACCTCGGTCTCCTACTCTACCTTACCCCATTGCAGGTGTGGAGAGAGAAGTGGAACAAACACATTGTTGGCCGAATCTCGCCCCCGAGATTAGTCGTCAACACTTAAAACTCAGTACCTTAAGATAAAATGAGAAATCAAACCGACAAAATAATGAAAGAAACAGCAATAATTTGTTTATAAGGAAGAAGAGATGATGAAGATACACAAAAACACTCAAATTCAAAAAGAATGGAGGGTGACTAAGTGAGGTTTAGTTCTGTAGTTCCCATCATGATTGATAGTCAATGGAATTTCAAAGTAGGAAACACTGTCCAGTAAGGCCAAATGTTCTTAGGTGAAATACCCTTTCTCAAGGATTAACTGTGAAACAAGTATTTATTAATAAAGATACAACATGATCTCCAACGACCTAATACTAAATGTTGCCATAGTAGAGAAGAATCAATTACCTGTTATAGCTGCTGAAGATGAACCCCCACAAGCAATATAAGTGACTCGCTGATCGGCTAAAGCCCCAATTATCGTAGGTACTTTCTGATTTTGGATTGAAGAATGACCCAGCTGACCATGGCCACCATAACCCCATGAAAGTACTTTTCCATCATCTAACCAAAATAAAAGAGTAAATGCTGGATACAAGTCGCTAGACACAACAGAAGACGGGAACAGATAGTTAATTGCTCTTGGCTTCAGCACTAATTACCAGTTAATGCGAGAGAGTGATATCCCCCACTTGCTACCTGAAGTACAGAAACTTCTTCAAGGCTAGGAACAGGCTTAGGTTTCCACCCACCGATATTGTCACCTCTACCAAGCTCATAGTTGGTGTTTGCTGAGCGTAAAGTCAACACAAAGTATGAGAACAGTATACAGTGTTAGATATTGAAGTAGAAAGTCAAAGAAATGAGATTTTTGTCAAACTTTCAAAGATAACAAATGAGTTAAACAACCAACAGGTCAAGCTTTCAGGTCACCGACTTGGAGTGATTCATCTTCAATAAGAGCAAAAGCACCCACTTGGCACTGATATTATTTCAACCATTGACACATTTTTTTGCACTCAGTTATAAGTTGATGAACGGAATATTGTTCTATATGGAAATTGACGGAATATTGTTCTATATGGAAATTGACGGAATATTGTTCTATATGGAAATTGACAGAATCTCCAAAAAGAATTCTTTATGGAATTTCTCCTGCCTCAAAATTACTGATAAGCAAATCCATATTTTTGTAACTCACACTAACAACTCATATATTTACCATAAAGTATATTATTGGAAGCATCATCCTTTCTGATGCAATTACATGGAGCTGTAACTGTAATCATCTTTCCAAGGTCAGTTAAGTGAGTCGGTATTAGGTCATGGGTCCAATTTAATCATGTTTTAAATTAAAAGGGAAACTAAGAATTTAATAAGTAAACCACTTACCTCCCCAATTCCAAACCTTCCCATCTTCTGTTAGCACCATTGTGAAAAAACCTCCACATGATACAGCAGCCACAGGAACAGGTAATGCATTTACTTTGGAAGGAATACTAAGTCCTCCTCCTTCATTTGGACCCCGATTTGGACCAAGCCCTAATCTACCATCACCTTCATCTCGACCCCAACAATAGAGTTCTCCTAAATTATATACATCCAACATCAAGTTTAGTGCATGATAAAACCTGCTTGTTCTTAAAATAGCTTCGGAAAGGCTAAATTCAGCACTGTAACGCCAAGTTCTCAACTAAATATGAGAACTTTTTAGCAGCACAGTTTAACTAAACTACATAACAAACCTGAATCTGTAATAGCCGCAGTATGCGTCCCACTAGTTGCAATATGCCGTATCTCCCCACCCCACAAACCTTCTACCAGTCTAGGGAATAACTCTCTATGATAAACAGAATGCCCAAGCGCACCAAAGCCACCATAACCCCTGAAAACTTCATTGATTTTAACGATATAACCATCAAGTCGTGAAGAATAAATATATGCTGCACAGAAGAAAGCCAACTCTTCAACAATTGTACAAGTTCAGCAGCAAATACACAAGCAACATTTCCATGCCAAGTGCTTGCAAAGACGGTTTTTTATGGCTACTCTTTGGATTGCTCGGTTGGAGCACAACATAATAGTTTTTAAGATAAAGAGGAAGATGTTGAGACTCTATGGCAGAGGGTTTTCTTTTTAGCTTCTTTATTGGTATCAAAATCAAACTTGTTGCTTGCTCTTTTAGCTTCTTTGGGGGATATCTTGGGCCTCTTTTCCCTATATCTTTATGATTCTCAACAATATTATACGTTAGGGAGGTTTGGTGTCATTTGCCTTAACAGTTAATCTTATACATTTCTTAGCAAAAAGAAAAAAATGCTTGCAATGTCGTGAGACTTGCAGCTTACGGGATTTGCTGATACTTGTAATTATAATACCTTTTTAAACCACTATACGAGAATTATAACTAATCACAAAACAACTGTACTAAGATTTAAGAAATCTCGGTATGGATGTACCCTCTCACGTAGTAATATTGGTCTGCGATGTATTAAAGCTGCTAAATCGTAAATCATTATCAGAATAATCCTGGGAAGATAATTAAGAATGGGCACTGTTTAAACAGAGCAAGCAAGAGCAAGTTGGCATCCAGTCTAGGCACTGACCAAGTAAAAATCTGGCCGAGAGAAGTGAGCGCGACGGAATGCAAACCTCCAAGAGAGAGACAACGAATATTATCCAAATAGGGGTTTAAAGTGGGCACAAAGGCCGAAGTTTCATGTCCAAATCCAAGACGACCGCCATCCCCTTTACCCCAAATCCAGCATTTACGATTCACAACTAAAGAAGAATGAAACAGCCCACAAGAAATGCCCACCTCCACTGAATCCCCAACCCCCTGAGTTTGACCTTCATCACTAACTCGTTCAGAGGGCGACAAGAGTCGACCCGAAGTTGAGGCTAGAGAAAACGAATTAGGAACCATAAGGTTAGCCACGGGGCTCGGGTACAGTCGAATTTCTTCAATGCCACCACCAAGCTGACCAGAGGCGCCTCTGCCCCAAGAGAGAAGCTGGAGAGTAGTGCTGGTTTCAGCATCTTCTTCTGGTTTATGCCTATAGAGGAGGGGCACTTTGGAAGCGGAGGGCACTGAGGATGAAGAAGGTGAAGAGGAGGAAAAGTCGCGGCAAGAAAGCTTGGTTGTCAAACAGCGGTGTCGCCTAACAATGTACATTTCAATTCCCCGCGGTAACTTGCGAATCCTTCGCCTCGTCTTCTTGGTGGCTCCCTGCTCGCTTTAACGCTGTTCTGTACAAGGTGGACGCAATTTGTCTGGGCCTTGGGCCAGGCCAACCTGGATAAGGCCCGTTAAGAAAGGTTTTCTTAATTTTTAGACAAACAACATTAGAAAAAGGGAAATTTTGCATTTTAGACAATATTAGAAGAGGTGTTTTAAGTAATAGCATGATTTTAGATCTATAGTTAAATAACAAGTTTTTTAAATAGTCAACAATTTTAGACAAAATACCATTATCCATATAAAGTAGCAAGTTTATTAATTCGGGTAAATCAAGTGACTATAATTGATATACCTAGTTGATATACCCTATAATTAAGAAAACAAAAAATATAGATTATTACGGATCAACCTAAATATACTATAAAATATGAAAATTTTGAAAAACCCACAAATCACGCCTCCCCTAAACTGCGGGATTTTAAATCCATCAACCACTCTAATTAATAGATTATTGATATACTTAGAAATTAATATCTACAATTAATTGATACTAAATAGAAATTAAACTTTGCATAAAACTTAAACTCTCAAAAATTAAAGAATATCTCCCCTACCTCAACCGCTCGATAAACTAATCTCAACATTCTCTATTAAATGAAACTAATTCAAATTTGAGAATCCACAATGGGATTTCTGAATATAAAAATTAAAAAATAAAAACCTAAACTACAGTTAAGGTAACTACCCTAACTACGCTAAAAAATCTGTCAATAAAAAACTAATGAATAAAACTTCCATAGTTGCAAACCATTTCCAAAAACTCACCACCCTCTCGAGACCGCCATTGATATCGGTAAACCCCCATTGAGAAAATATGATTTGGCTTTGCCGTCAATGGAGTTTTTCTCTCGTCAATAGAGTTATCCCTTATCAATAGAGTTACTTTTTTTTACCTTCAATGGTTCTGTTTCAGGTGGGCGTCAATGGATGTTTGTCGACGTCAATAACGATCAATCAGTGATGAATGTTATCAATCGGCGATGAGCATTGATGAATGTTATCAATCGGTGATGAATATTGATGAATGATTTCGGTTCAAAATAAGGATGAAGGTGGAGTATTTCAGATGTTTGATAAACGCAATAATCAATTTCTGGAACGAATGAAAGTATTTTTTTAAACAAAACTAAAATTTCAGAATATATTATCAATCGGTTATGGAAAATATAAGAAGTGGGCTTTAAAACTTAAACATCAATATCTAATTAAATTTGATTTTAAAATAAAACATATTAATTGCTTTAATAACCGAAATTATGGAATATATTAATTAAAATAAAAGATAATGCAATCTTATTAATTATCATGGTCCCACGAAATCAAACACAATAATCTACACGTGAGGGGCAAAAATGTCAAGCAAAATTCATCAACCGAAAATTGCTAAATGGTGACTAAAAAATTACTATTTTCCTAAATAATTGAAAACTCTATTATACCTTAACTCATGTTTCAAAACTTGTCTATACCGTGCAATTACTTTTATAAAAATGTATTTCACAAAATAACCCAACATAATAAAAAAAATTTAAGAAAGAACATTTCATTCATAAACAACGAAATGATACAAGCATCTTCAGAATCTAAATCAACTATCAAATCTAAATACAGATACACTATTACGGGTACTAGATAAGATCAGTAAACACCTACTTGAATTCATGGAGGGGATCATGTGCACAATTAGCACACAAATATAGAGTACAGTCAGCTTGTTCCACATATCCTCTATTAACCACACCTGGCTCAGCCAACTAGCACTGCAAAAGTATATATGCTAACAAGATAACCTTGAACACATTTGGGGACTCCAGTAGTCATGTATGCAAGACAGGTCCAGATTGCTCCACAAAAACTAGATCAGAAGAGAAAAATCACCCAAGACCATAGATTTGGTGAACCAAGGTCTATAGAACCGATAGACACAAAAAAACTTCCAAAAATCAGAAGAAATCCCCTAGAGACGCAGAGGTTTAGACTAAACAAATGCAAAAGAAAAGCAAAACGGAAGGGTAGGGAAGAGAAATGAGAGGGAAACAGAGATGGAGATGGGTGTAGAGGGGGAAGGAACGAGAATAGAGGAGAAGGAAAACAGAGATAAGGGAAAAAAAGAAGGAAAGACAGAGGAAAGGAGAGGAAAGAGTTTGAACGGGGAAGAAGGGGAGCGAGAAAGAAGAAAACAAGTAGAAAATATACACAAGAGGGTCGTGGGGAGAGCAATGGAGCTCTCCCCATGACGGCGGCACATGTGTGAAGGGTTAGGGTTAGAAGGTGCAGAGAAGGGGCAAGAGGAGGAAGAGGAAATTTCAAGAGCTATGTCTTATGTTACATATTAGTAGATTAGACAAATTTGAAATTAGTCGCAGATTACACGAGTTCATTAATCGTAATACCCATGATATAAATTATAAAAATAAAATAAAGTAACTATTGAGAAATTTTAAATTTATGGAATATCTAATACATCTGGTGACAAAAAGCTAATAATTACAGTCATCTTATCATACAAGTTCATTTATCGTAATATCCATGATATAAATATGAAAATAAAATAAACTAACTAATGAGGAATTTTAAAAACTAATAATTATGAAATTTTTTAACCGTAACAAAAAGCTATTGAAATTAAAATTTACAACTAATACAATATAGAAATAAAACTTTTAAAAGAGATGTTAAGGAAAATGCTGGAAAAGATGGTGCTGGAATAAAAATAAACAATTTTAACATAGTTAAAATACTGCAATTTACAAAGTTAAAATTATAGTAAAAGCCCAAATAATATTGTTACTCACTTAAAACTTTCCTGAAATTTTAACACCCATAAAAATCATGAGCAAATAGGTAAGTGTAATATTACATATTTATGCAATTTATTACAAACTTTTATTATACTCACCCAACATTCATTAACTGATTATTAACTAAGACAACATCTACGCGTATTTTATTGAAAATATTAATTATAATCAGATCTGAACATTATCTATTAATTGATTACATAATATTAAATTTTAGCGTTTATAGTATAATAATTATTTTTAATTTAATCATAAAAATATCTTTAAGTATAATTTATGTAAATTTATATTATATGTATAGCGAATGGAAAAATAATATCTTTACAAAAATAATAAAATATATATGTAACTTCTGACATTTAGATTTCTTAGAGTTTACTTTTTTAAAATCAAAATGGTAAATATATTAACCAAATAAATACAAATACACAATACAAGGGACATATCCTAGAAAAAACTTCAAGACTCTAAGTGGGTACAAGGAAACAACAGTTAACTAGCAAACAATAACAAACAGCAAAGAAAATGTAACATCCCGGCAGTCAACTGAGGTTATTTTGGTAATTTATAAAAATAAAGTGGAAGCTAGGTCACAATTTGTTTTGAAAATATTTCATGATCTGTGATATTTAATGAAACAACACATTTGTTAGAGAAAAACTCGAAACACTTTTCTAAAATAAAATATTATAAATTTATTAACAAAACTTCCCTTAAGCTATAATAATATTTCAAAGATTTCTATTAATAACAAACAAAAATCAATTTTAAAAATAGTAGGTTGCTCAATTAATTTAAACTTAATTCTCATCACGTGCCAGAACGCCTAAAAAGTCTCTTCACAATCATCATCATGATTCTCATCATCTAAAAATTTTAATATAAAATGAGGTGAGTATAAAATATACCCAGTAAGTAAATTTTTACACATGCATAGAAAACACATGCACATCTAAGCCCATTTTAAATCATTGACATAAGGCTTATGTTCATCATATATTTTATAAATCATTTTATCACATTATTTGATTTAGCTTTACATTCTTTCAATGTAATATTTTCGTCACATTATATACTTTACTTTAGACACCTTTACGTTTTTCATTGCGTAATTTTTTTTTACATTATTCGCGAGCTTATTTATGCAATGTTTAGCCTATCAGAGGTAGTGAGTCATTAGTACAAAATATGTTCGTCTATCGCATCTTTGGTAGTATCGTTGGACAAGCTAAACATTCATTCATTAACATTAACATTTATCATTTACACTAAACATAATCCGGTCTTCCGCGTCCCATTTCTCACTCACTCCTTTTATGACATAAGCATACACCAGGTCTTTTAAATCTTTATTTATTTATTTATGATTTTTATTTTATAAACATTAACGTGTAAGCGTATACATATTCACATTCATTATTAAAATGATACATACACATCATCGATAACATAATAATATGCAAATAAGTGTAAAGTCACATAACAAAATTATCACATATGTGAGTTCACTTACAAAGGATCAAACGAGAGCACCACAACATACATAGTATGTCAGTAATTTAAGTATGCATAAATTTTACTTATCTGAATTCCTTAATAAAATCAAAGGACTAGAGAATGTTTCGAGTTGCTAATGCTCAGAGTGTCAAAACTATTAAGTTTTACACATTAAAATATTTTATAAATTCTAATTAGTTATTGAAGACAAAGTACAAAATTTATTATTTAAGATATATGAGGTAGAGAGTGAAAACTTAGTCTTTAATCATGAATAAGAACCCTAAATAGCACACATAATCAATTAAAAAAAAAACCTAAAATTGAATGGAGTTCTTATTCTTTAATAGCACACTCTTTATTTCTTCACAAAACTAGTAGTAAAACTATTAAAATCTAATGACTTCATAACATGGTCTTTTTGTTTCACTCTAGCATTGTATTACATTAGTGAAAGTAGCATGTTCAATTCAAACTAACATTTATATGCATAACAAGTTCAACATGATTCAACAAATTCAATTTTTCATGCCTATAGTTTTAATGATTATCTCGGCAAAACAAAACTTTCTCACACATTTTCATTAGTTAAATGATATCCATTAACAACAAAACTTCAACGTTATATCTAAGAAGTTACCAAGAACTTTAATATATATTTTCAGATTCAACGAACCTAACAATTCCCTCGAATTCTGAAACATCTTGCTAACAATTTTCAAAAGATTTATGACAGACCCTATTGTTTAACGAAATGTTAGACATATTAAATCATACCGAAACTTTTTGAAATTTTAACAGTATATAGATCCATAACTTAAAATTATGTTTTAAAAATTTCAGACCGAAATGAGTTTGTTTGAGTAGCGATGTTCTACTCGTTTTACAAGCTGACAGAAAATATAGTTTTGAAAAACTTATGCTTATAACCTTGTCTTTGTTCATGTTAAGTATAGAACCCGAAAATCATTCTTTTGACGAAAATGAAACACCATATGTACATGAAAACTAAGTTGTAATCCATTAGCTTATGCACAAAATAAATCATTAAAACAAACTTAAATGATTATTAGGATTAGACAACTTATCTTACATGTGTCTAAAATCATATATAGAACATGAACTCTTCTATTAAAATAATAGTTAATGCATGTAACTTTTATGAGTAGGTGTATTATAGTATGTTATATATCAATTATTCAAGGTTTGATTTCAATATTTTAAGCATACAAAGAACATCAAACTCATTCACCATTCATACTTTAAGAAAGTTAAATTTAAAGTTCCATGAACACGAAATCTCTATAAATTGAATCATTCAAGAAGAGTTACTAAAAATGTCTATTTTTTTATATTAAAACGTTGAGCTTTAAAGGACTACATTAAAAACATAGAGAAATGAAGTTTAGATTTTGAGAATCCTCAAATTCTTGCTTAATTCTTAATTGTTAGAAAACCGCTTCACAACTACTCCTTTCCCACACACAAAGAAGAGAAATTTAAGTTGAATGATCGTTGCTGGGTAGGTGGTGGCAGCAGCCCAAGAAACAAACTCATTCTTGGTCATTTGAGGGAGACGTTTAAAGGGGTATACTCCATCTCAAGGGAAAATTCTACAATGCCAGGAATTTATCCGTGTTTGGCACTAAGCAGACCATTGAGTGGTTCAGACACGTTCCCAAGCGCAGCACGTTGGATAGACATTGAGTCGGGAACAAGGGATGTTGGCACTGCCTAAAAGAATTATGTGTTAAACTTCGATATGTGAGGCCCAATGAGGTATGTGTTTTATTCTATCAATTCTCATATCCTCCCCTCGAGTATGAATAATGTTTTACTGACAAACAATTTATTTTTGAACTTGCAGATCAATTGGAACTCTTGGGGACAATGTACAAACTTGTCTGACTATTGCATCGACGGTGATCCCCTACCACCATGAGAATCTTGATGCAAGGACATGCTAGAAGACCATGGTACTTGGGTGAGCGCGTCACACGATAAAGTTTGGGAACTGAGGCACCGTACATCCCATACAGACCCCCAACTTTAATGTTATATGATTAACCATTCGCCAGAGAAGATTTGAATGGTGATCTTGGAGGTTTCAGAGTAACACACTACATCAATGATATAGATGATGATGGCGAATATACTTATGATGAATTCCAGAAAAATTGCTTGTCTTACAACTATGATTGGGCATTTTCATCTTCGCAGGTGCTAAACGTCTCTAAATGATTTTTAAATATAGGAAATTACTCATTTTGTTATACAATGTAAATTTGCAATCTACTTGGTGTAGGAAGCGTGGGCGGCAGGCATGATGCGTAATTCGGATAATGCAGGTGTCGGCGTGGGCGGCAGGCATGATGCGCATGATCGGCGGTCTCAATAGGTTGTTCTTCATGAAAATGTTGATCACACGTGAGGTGATGATAAATGCCAAAGCATCAATGAAAAAAAAGGATAAGAAAATTGTAAACTTACTATATTTCCCTAATTATTTTTTTGTTTGAAATCAAAATATTTAAATTAACTATTAGCTGACATTTTGAGTATGTACACATGTAGGCGAAGTTGCAAAAACACATGCAAATGTATGAAATTCAAGCAAGCATGCATGGGGGTGATGGTGATGATGATGAAGGTCATGATGACAATCGTGAAGATTCAGTTAATGATGATGAAGATGACCATGATGACGACATCGATGAAGATACTGAATCGAAATGAGAACATGAAGGCCGTACAAAACATTCACATGGTGTTTTATCGAAAAAGAGAAAAGTTACACCATGACGCGTTGTTAAAGTTTATATGAACTTTTAATAGTCTGTTTGAATTTTATATTTGATTCAATTTTGTTGAGTGTATTCTTGAATTTGTTAAATACTTGCTGTATTTGGTTGGACATATTGTGAAAAAATTGACTTTAAATCCTTAAACTTTCTAAAAATATGCAAAACATGCCCATCTCTCACATTTGCCGTTTAATAGAAACGAATAGAGGACATCCTTAAGAAAATCCATTTTGGCTTTTCAAGGGTCTATACTTCCACGCATGTATACTAGCAAGTCCAGTATCTTCTTCCTTCTCTTCTTCTTCTTCATTGTCATCATCGATATTTATATCAACCCCATTGAAAGGCCTTTCCTTCCTTACCTGAATTTATATCATACTTTACATATGAAGATGCCCCCATTGATTCAAAACTGTAAGGAGAATAAGGAAGAAAAGCACAACAAATTAAATAAGCCACACAATCAAGAAAGATTTAAACGTCTGTGTCATTGGCGTTTGTGGGACTAAAAGGGCCCAGGAGCGCCCCAAACGCCATTCAGCAATGTCAAGTCTGTTGGAAAACTCGGCGTAGGCGTTTCAAAAAATCTAATAAAAATAAATCTTTTTCGATAAAAAGAAAAACAAGCGCGACGACACGACAACTAAAAAACACTTTTTATCGAAAATTTTTTTCAATCAGTCATGATCCATTATATATTTATATATTGAATCTACAACATATAAGGTTATGAATCATATATCTCTTGTAGTTTTAATCAAGCGTCCTTGCAAATGATGGATCCTCCGTTCCACAAAACCGTTTCAATGATCAGTAGACTTCGAGATCCACACCAAGATCTTTCAAGTCAATCTTCAACGCACTAGGACGTGTGTGGGCACGTAGAATATTACACGACATTTTTTCTGTTACTAGATGTTCTCAACACATGTGATCTAGAGATTTACGAATGACTTTTGAAAGATGATTCTCTAAAAGAATATGATGATTATTCTTTTAGAGATCCGATTAACTATTAATCATAAAGAAAAATCCTTTGAGCAATTGTGTTTACAACTCAATTCTTTGATTGATCAACTGATGATATGATCAACTCATTCATCAATTTAGCTCATTCGAATAAAATATGTATCTTATTCTAGATAATGGTATATCAGATATTTATGGATAACTAAAAATTAAAAAATAATATTTAATTTAAAATTGTGCAATACAATGGGACTCACCGTATAATGGTGCATAACTGTAGTACCACATGGCACTGTAGTGTGTTGTGAGGCAGCACGGTGGCTCACGACACCACTGTAGTGCCAAGTGACACTATAGTGTTGCACCCCCACTACTGTAATGTCACGTGGCACTACAGTAGTCCATGTCAATTTCTGATATCTAATCAATGATTGACACGTGGTAATTACTACAAATTAAATATTTATATTAATAAGATAAATATCTAGATATCAGTTAATTCAAAATTAACATATTTGATTACCTCTATCAACTAAATTATCTGTTATTTCACAATAATAGATTTAATTGATCCAAAATATTATATAATATAATTTAATTATCTAATTTCACAAATTAGATATTCTGTCTCAGTTATCGATAATTANTTATGTATTTGCCCCAGAATAAAATTTCTTTGCAAGTCCTCTTCTCATGTCCTGAAATATTCACACTCTAGACTGCGTAGAATAGAGGTGACTTGAGAACCATGAACCTATAATCCTAAGCTGCAATAAATCAGATTATTAATTAAACTTTATAATTAAATAATCTTATTTATTAATTTCATTATTACTCCACTATAAATATGGAACTGATTATTAGAGATTATAGATTGTATTTATAGAGTATTCTCATGTAGTCCACTGATATAATCAATTTATATAATTTTATCCTCCAATTATTGGTTCCTAGATTAGAACTGGTCAAAATTATAATTTTACTCTTCTAACTACCTCTTGATCCTTAAGTACCATTAATCCACTAGTGAATGACTAAATTAAATTTGAGCTCGATAATTATTTATATATATTAATTCCGAAAATTATATTAATATATGTAAATAATTTGATTAATTAATTTTTAATTAATAAATCACGCATAATTATCTCATAATTATATATTTACCCTATAAATAAAAATTCAGTTGCAAGTAAGTCATTTTCTCATGTTCTGAAATATTCACATCCTACACTGCGTAGGATATTAATTAAACTCTTTAATTAAATAATCTTATTTATTAATTTCATTATTACTCAAGTATAAATATGGAACTGCGCTCTTAGAGATTTTAAATTATATTTACAGAGTATTCTCGTGTAGTCCACTGATATAATCAATTCGTGTAGTTTTGTCCTCCAATGATTGGTTCATAAATTAGAACTGGTCAAAATTATCAGTTTACGCCTCTAATTACCTCTTGATCCTTAAGTACCATTAATCCACTAATGAATGACTAATTTATAATCTTATTACAATTTTGAGCTCAATAATCATTCAGTTCCAGAATTAATACTTAAGGGAATCAATATACGATTCGTTAAGAAAGCTTGGATTCTAAATCTTGTAAGATCATGTCCCCAACCATCCACATCACTGAATCTCCAAAACAGAAGTCACTAGTTTGTTTTACAAACAAACATTAACGAGTGAATCAAAAGATCTAGTAGACATTTATAAGAGTTTATGACTACTCATGATTCAGAATGATTTACATATGATCATCGAATTGATACGTATTAAATCTGTATGATAAACGACACGTTGATAGAGATATTAATTCACATCGATCCAGTCATATATAATCTCATTATATAAAGTACATTCACTAAGATGCTTATCCATATCAATGATCTGGATCTAGATCACATGCATTCATAATACTTAGTGAACCGTACTAGCAACCATTCATTAAAGATTACACACTTTAATATGTTACTGACAATTTTATTCATTATCTATGATCTTAATCCTCTAGTACTAATACAAGATCATAGTCTCATTAATGAATATTGAATTATTTGATATATATATATATTCACCAATAATTTAAATGACAAATTATAAGAAAAATGCAATGCTCATTAAATGTTATACAAAAAGTTAATACACATACTTTGAGGGCATAACCCCCAACAATCTCCCACTTGCTAAAAAAATGACATCTCTCTTAATCTCATGTTCCACACATGACCCTGAAACGACTTCAAATGAAGTGTCTGTTGGGGGTTATGCACTCAAAGCATGTGTTTTGATATTTTGATATGAAATTTAAAGATGATTACATTTTTCTTATAATTGTTCTTTTAAATTATTGTTGAATAATTTATATAAATATCTGAAAATTCTATATTCATTAATGAGACTATGATATTGTATTAGTACCAGATGATTAAGATCATAGTTAATGAATAAAATTGTCAGCAACCTATTAAAGTACAGAATCTTTAATGGATGGCTGCTAGTACGGTTCACTAAGTATTATGAATGAGTGTGATCTAACTCCAGATCATTAATGCAGATAGACATCTTAGTGAATGTAATTAATATAATAAGATTATATATGACAAGACTGATGTGAATTCATATGTAGATCAGTCTGAATCCTGAGTAGTCATGAACTCTTATGCATGTCTACTGGATATTTTGATTCACTCATTAAGGTCTATTTGTTAATCAGGCTAGTGACTTTTATTTTGGAGATTCAGTAATGTGGATGGTTGGGGACATGATCTTAAAAGATTAAAAATCTAAGCTTCTCTAAGAGATCGTATATTGGTTCTCTTATGTGTTAATTCTAGAACTGAATGGTTATTGAGCTCAAATTTATAATAAGATTATAAATTAGCCATTTACCAGTGGATTAATGGTACTTAAGGATCAAAATATAATTAGAAGAATAAAATGATAATTTTGACCAATTCTAATTTACGAATCAATAATTGGAGGACAGAACTACATGAAATGATTATGTCAGTGGACTACATGAGAATACTTTGTAAATACATTCTATAATCTCTAAGAGTACAATTCCATTTTTATAGTGGAGTAATAATAGAATTAATAAATAAGATTATTTAATTAATAATCTACATTGTAGCTTAAGATTATAGGTCCATGGTCCCCAAGTCACCTCTATACTACGCTGTCTAGGGTGTGAATATTTCAGGACATGAGAAAAGGACTGACTTGCAAAAAAAGTTTTATTCTGGGGTAAGTACATAATTATGAGATAATTATGTGTGATAAATTAATTAAGAATTAATTATATATGTTAATATAATTTTCGAAAATTATATATATATATATANTAGATAATAATTTAAATCAACTAAATCTGTTATTTGTGAAATAACATATAAGTTAGTTGATAGAGATAATCGGATATGTTAATTTTGAATTAACTTATATCTAAATAATTATCTGATTAAAATAAATATTTAATTCACATGAATAGCCACGTGTCAATCACTAATAGGGTTTCAGATTTTGACATGGAATACTGTGATGCCACATTACACTACAGTAGTGAGTGTGCAACATTGCAGTGTCACGTGACACTACAATAGTGAGCGTGCAACAATGTAGTGCCACATGGCACTACAGTGGTGTTGTGAGGCACTGTGCTGGCTCACGACACACTATAGTGCCATGTGGCACTGCAGCTGTGCACAATTGCCGTAGGTCGCATAGATTTTCTTTTATCCCTAAATAATTAAATATTATTTCAATTTATCCCTAAAAATCTAATAGGCATTATCTAGAATATATACAGATATTATTCTAATAGCCTAGGTTGTTGAAAGAAGATGAGAGAATTAGTTGATCAGATTATCAGTTCATCAATCAAGAGTAGAATTGAGAACACGATTGGTGTCACATAGATTTTAATTTGTGTTTAAACATTATTCAAATCACTAAAAGAATAATCATCACGTTCTTTCAGAGAACCGTCTCACTAAAGTGCTTCTCAGATTATCTCTAGATCTTTTGTGTTGAGAATATCTAGAGACGGAAAGTGTCTTGTAATATTCTACATGCCCACACACGTCCTAGTGCATTGAAGATTGACTTGGAAGATTGACTTGGAAGATCTTGGTGTGGATTTCAGAGTCTACTAATCATTGGAACAATTTCATGGGAACGGATGATCGATCGGTTTTGCAAAGACGCTTGATTAAGATTATAAGAGGTATATGATTCCTAACCTTGTATGTTGTAGATTTAACTTATAAAGATATAATGGATCCTGACTGATTAAAAAATAGTTTTCAATAAAAGTTTTTATTTGGTTATCGTGGTGTTACGCAAGTTTTGTTTTATTAAAAGATTTGATTTTTATTAAAAGTTTAATTTTTTAAAAAGGTCACGCGTCTCCACGCTTCCGCCGCGCATGCGCCACGATGACTAGCAAGTTGGTCGTGAACGCAAAAAAAAATTGGTGTGAGTGGCTCAAGTATAATGCTAACTTGAGTTCGCCCATCAATGGTCGCCCCATGTACTTCTGTCTCGTGCATTATATTGATCATGTTCAAAACATGTTCTCGCACAGAAGTACCGTTTCTCATCTTAGTTATCCTATAGCTCATAGTGGCCGCATGAAGACTTTGATCAGACTGCTGCCCAAACATAGCATGTGGAGATTCCATAATCTCATAGACAATCTCCATGCTTTCATACTTGATTCTCAAAACATCATTCATGCTCACAAGCATGTAGCACTTCGCCTTATTGTTTGATATGATCCATCATATTTATCTCTAACATTCTTAGGCGCATTACCAGCGGGCTACGTAGAACTTTCCTCGGTAAGAACAAACTTATGGTTCTCACAAATCAGTATTAAGTTCATATTTGATTTTCAACGTATGAAATTATCACCATTCAATTTTTCGAGAGCAAGTAAAGCAGTAAAATGGTTGCCTATGATAGACATATTAATGATAACTAGAATTTAAAACATACAAGATTCAATATAATTGATAAATATCTAGAATTCCAAAAGTTAACACGATGCATGAATGTAACATAATAAACAGACAAATTTAGCATTTACTAATCACGATAAAATAACCAAACTATTAATGTGTTACTTTAGGGTCAGTCAGATTAACCTCTGACTGTCTATGAGACATTCTCATGCTTATTAATTAAAACTTAAAATATTTCATATTTTCATTTTTAACAATATAGTATCGCTTGTTCGGTTAAGTCACAACTAACTACATGTAAACTTAATTGTGACTTTGTTAGTGTAACCTATCTTCAGATTTTCATGACTTCATTTAGAATTTACCACCTTAGGATCGGTCAAAACTAAACTACATCACGTCCTCCTATCTTCATAAGAAGTCCAACCTTGGTATTGGTACAACTCGAAACCTTCCTTAGGAGGATGAAAATAAAACCATCTCGAGGCCTTTACTGTACCTCACGGTGTTGTACGAATAATAGAGACCGTATGTTATATTGACATATCAACCTTCTCTCACTCACTATTTTAAGATTATGTGTTTCCATTTTAACTAATTAATTACTAGTTAAAATGATAACCCTATGAATATTTAATAATCAGATATGCCAATCTTATTTATCTAAGTTCATTTAACCTTCTAAAGCGCCTAAGTCACAATTATGTGAACTTAGATTAACTAATTAATTTTATTCATCAAACTTTAATAAAACACTTTTACTAAAGTCGGTTATCCTAAAGGTTACTATAACCCTTAATGTGGTATGACTACTAAGTTTTAACTAATTGAAATCTAGCCGTTTACATACTATTGATTTCATAAAATAGTATATATAAACACATTAGGATAATCCTAATAAATCATGTTTTTATTGATGAAATGCATGATCAAATAAAACTGTGTGAAATTTTCATGTATGTCATGCGAGTGACTAATGCATGTACATGTTATCAAAAATAATAATTAAAATAATTATTCAATAATTAAATAAAATAATAATAGATCGCGTGGTTATTGAGTATTTTTAAATTATAACACTTGAAATAATGAAATAAAATTACAAAGCGGACTTCAAGAATACATATTTTCCAAATATTGTCTTCTCCTCCTGATGTCCATCTTCATAATCTTCAAGATTCGAACAAAAACCTTTTTATTTGGAAAAACTATTTTTCTTAATTAAAATTAATTTCTATAGTAATCCCTTTAAAAATAATTGATTTTGACTTAGTCAAGTAAATATTTTATTTGCTTTGGTCAAACTTAGATAAAACTCAATCAATATATTAATTTCTAATTTTTATAAAATTAAAAATTAAAAATTAATTTTAAAATTACATTCATTTCAAAATTTAAAGGGATAATTGATAGATTTATGGTTATCATCAATATCTTCAGTGATAGGATTAGTTAGTATCATGGTTTATGCGTAACTTCTCTAAATGTTACAATAGTTGCCACTAACCATCACCCACCATCGGACCTGCAATCGTTGGCCATCGAAAACCGCCGACTACCGTAGTCTGTGTTGATTTTCTAGCGACGTCGCCGGAACAGTAAATTCCCGTAACATTGTCGGTTTTCAAAAATCGGTGGCGCCAGCGCCGGAAATCCAATTTCTGGTGCCGACGCTGGAATTCTAAAAGAATTTCTATTTCTTTTCTTTTTCCTCCATCATTCGTCTCATGCATTCTTTGTCTTCTCGCGATCGAAATAATTATAATAAATAATCAAAATACAATTAAAAAAATTCCTACCCCCAAAACGGCTTACACAAGATTTAAAAAACATTTAAAGAACAAAGTCTAACCTAATAATCACCATATAATTAACGATCCATTATTTTTCATACATTCAAAAAACATAATCATCTATTCATTCATACATATCTCATATTATATGAATAATGCAAGAAAACCTACGCAATATTTAACGTATAAATATATAAAGATCGCTCTGATACTACTTATTGAAAAACGTGGCGTAGGCGCAACTGAGGCATTTAAAAAGATTTAATAAAAATAAATATTTTTTGATAAAAAGAAAAACATGCGTGACACCACGATAACAAAAAAAAACTTTTTATTGAAAACTAATTTCAATAAGTTAGGATTCATTATATATTTATATATTAAATTTATAACATACAATGTTAGGAATCATATACATCTTGTAGTCTTAATCAAGCATCCTTGCAAAACCGGTCGATCCCCCGTCCCACGAAACTGTTTCAACGATAAGTAGACTCCAAGATCCACACCAAGATCTTCTAAGTCAATCCTCAATGCACTAGGATGTGTGTGGGCACATAAAATATTACAAGTCACCTTTTCCGTCTCTAGATGTTCTCAACACATGAGATCTAGAGATTTATTAAGAATAACTTTTGTGAGACGATTCTCTTAAACAACATGATGATTATTCTTTTAGAGATTTGATTAACAATTAATCGTAAAAAAAAATCACTCTGAGCAATTGTGTTTACAATTCAATTCTCTAATTGATATATTGATGATTTGATCAACTCACTCATCAACTTAGCTCATTCAAATAAAATACATATCTTATTCTAGATAATGGCGTATCATATATTTAGGAACAATTAAAAATTAAAAATAATATTTAATTTCAAAATTTTCAATACAGTGGGACCCATTGTATGATGGTGCACAACTGTGGTGCCACACGCACTGCACTGTGCAGTGAGGCAGCACAGTGCCTCACGGCACCACTGTAGTGCTATGTGGCACTCCCGTGTTGCACCCCTGTTACTGTAATGTCACGTGGCACTATAGTAGTCCATGTTAATCTCTGATACTCAATTAGTGATTGACAAGTGGTAATTACTGTAAATTAAATATTTATTTTAATTTGATAAATATTTAGGTATAAGCTAATTCAAAATTAACATATCTCATTACGCCTATCAACTAAATTATCTGTTATTTCATAAATAACAGATTTAGTTAATCCAAAATATTATCTAATAATAATTTAATTATCTAATATCACAAATTAGACATTCTATCTCACTTATCGATAGTTAAAAAATAATCAATAATATTTATGTCTATATTAATTCTGAAAATTACATTTACATATATAAGTAATCAATTAATTAATTCTTAATTAATTAATCACACATAATTATCTCATAATTATGTACTTGCCCCAGAATAAAAATTCTTTTGCAAGTTAGTCATTTTCTCATGTCCTGAAATATTCACACCCTAGACTGCGTAGTATAGAAGTGACTTGAGGACCATGAATATATAATATTAAGCTCCAATAAACCTGATTATTAATTAAATAATCTTATTTATTAATTCCATTATTACTTCACTATAAATATGAAATTGCACTGTTAAAGATTATAGATTATATTTATAGAGTATTCTTGTGTAGTCTACTGATATAATCAATTCATGTAGTTCTGTCCTCCAATTATTGGTAAAATTGATCAAAATTACCGTTTTACCCATCTCTTAAGTACCATAATCCACTAGTGCATGACCAATTTATAATCTTATTATAAATTTGAACTCAATAACCATTCATTTCTAGAATTAACACTTAAGGGAACCAATATACGATCCGTTAGGAAAGCTTGGATTCCAAATTTTGTAAGATCATGTTTCCAGCTAGTGGTGTTCAACGGTCCGTCTGGTTGGATTTTTGGAGGAAAATGAGACCAGACTAAGAATTACGGTCCTTCTATATGGAGGACCGAACCGACCAAAACACTGCAAAAAATCCAAACCGACTAGACCGAACTTCAACGGTTGGTTCGGACGGATTTTACGGTCTAAGTACGCGTTTTATACACGTGATAAATACACGTAATTTTTAGATTAAAAGTTTAATACACGGTTAATACGTTGCACATATTATACGCGTGATAAATACACCTTATTTCAAGGCATGTTTTAATAGCACACACATATGGGCACTTACTTCGTCATGAGGAGGTAGATGTAGTACTTTTATAATTCACTTCCACCTTAACCTCCCTATTTCCTTTCTGATGTGGGAATGTGGAAAATCCACTTTTTACTTGAAAAAACATTTTATATATATTATGCGGTCGGTCTGGTAGGTCCGGTCCAGAATTGGTTGAAATTTTTGACCGAACTGAAAGTTCGGTCCTCTCTAAAAGGAGGACCGAATTGACCAAATATGAGAAAAAAACCGTCCAGACCAATCAACTTCGGTCCAGTCCGGATCAGATTATACAGTCTGGACGGTTTTTGAACACCCCTATTTCCAGCCATGCATATCACTTATTCTCCAAAACAAAAGTCACTAACTTGTTTGACAAACAAATTTTAACGAGTGAATCAAAAGATCCAATAAACATGTATAAGAGTTCATGACTACTCAGGATTCAGACTGGTCTACTTATGATCATCGAATTGATGTGTATTAAATCTTTATGATAAACGGCACATTGATAAAAATATTAATTCATATCGGTCCAGTCATATATAATCTCATTAGATAAAGTACATTCACGAAGATGTCTATCCACATTAATGATCCGGATCTAGATCTCATGCATTCATAATGCTTAGTGAACCGTACTAGCAATCATTCATTAAAGATTCAATACTTTAATATGTTGCTGATAATTTTATTCATTATCTATGATCTTAATCCTCTCGTACTAATACAAGATCATAATCTCATTAATGAATGTGGAATTTTCAGATATTTATATAAATTATTCAACTATAATTTAAAAAAACAATTATAAGAAAAATGTAATGCTCATTAAATTTTTTTATACAAAAAAGTTAATACACATATTTTGATGACATAACCTCCTAGAGTTTTGCCATTATGAATGACATTTGGGGCAAAAAAGGACCAGAAGTCCCCAAACACCATTCATCAATGGCGTTTCACCAGGATGATCGGCGATTAGGACCTCCCTAGTGGCGTTTAGGTCCTTAACGGCTAGCTCTCATTTGCTTTTTAGTTGGTAGTTGGTTGGGGTCTGGTTGTGAAATTAATATGCGTAATTACTATTCATAAACCATCTTTAAAAACCAAGTTTTCACACAAATAAACACATTCTCACTACTTCTCAATTGCTCTAAACTTCAAATACACATGCTCCACCAATCTATTTGTTTGGATCATCAATTTTCAACTCCGACTAAGTGATCGACTACACCGAAAAGGTAATGTTTGTTTAGTTTTCTTTATTTTAAGATTACATTTAAGTTAGATGGCGTATGAGTAATTATCATCAACTTCTTAAATTATTTTTTTGATATCATGAATGATTTTGTTCATGTATATATGTCCTACGCTCTTTAAACATTTCTTTTCTTTCTCATTGTTTCACTTCTAACTTCATCTTTATTTTTTGTATACATGCATCATGTTGCATATAGGGATTGTAAAGAAGTATTCAATTCATTCATATTTTAAAGACCATGCCTTCTACTCCGAGTGTGATAGAAGATCAAGTTACAGTAGCTCAATGGTTATAAGAAACGCAGAAACGAAAAGGAGATTGTATGAAAAAGGAGGATGTCGTTCTTCAAGCTTCAATCACTAAGATGAGGTTCTCACACACTAACATGGAAAGGTTGAAGAAGATATGCGAGGATTTTTCATCGGAGCAGAAAAATTTATTTGTCGGCAAATATGGTCATATCACTTATCTTCTGTAAATTACAGTCAACGCTTCCATTCTTAAGGCTTTAATTAATTTATTGGACCCTCTGTACATATGTTTCACCTTTGGAACAATTGATCTTACTCCTACAATTGAAGAATGTCAAACCCTACTGAACGTCCCGCTACAAAGCATGGATAAAGTTTATAATTACGACAAAAATTTCACGTTGAAGAGAGCTTTATCCAAGCTCTTGGGTACTATCCATGCATCTGAGATTGAGAAAAAGTTAAAAGTTAAAGGGGGAATGAGTGTGTGCCGCTGGATTACCTCTTAGATCTCACCCAAAAGGGTATGGCTCGTTATGCTCTGTGTATATATGGCACCGTGTTGTTTCTAAAGATTCAAGGTTATGTGGATGATAAAGTGATAGAAAATTTTCTGTAAGTTGAACATGGTATTAACCCTATTATCTCAATTCTAGCTGAGACTTTTCGTTCCTTAAATCACATACGAGTGCTTGGAAAAGGGAAGTTCATCGGCTTTCCATCTCTTTTGTGTATTTGGATTCTTAGCTATATAAGATGTCCACCAGATTTCAAATGTCTTCAAGTTAAGTTTCAAGTCCATGGATGAAGACGGGAATCCCCATTGCAGAATTTGGGATGGCCAAATGGAATCCGTAGTTTCCCACGAAAGGGGTGTGGCTCTCACGCCTATCAAAGTTGAAAGATGATGATGTTATCTGGAAAGCCCAATAGATGTCGTTGACATCAATGATCTACAGATGTGGCGACTATCAATGGGTCCTGCTCCCAGGACCATGGGGTTATACTAGTTATGCTCCTATAATGGTGCTCCGTTAATTATACATGAGACAGTTTATCCCTGCCACGCAGGCATTGAAGGACATTGAGATCAGTTATGATTCTCAAGATATTGAACAAAAATTGTAGCAGCTAATTGGAGCTTTGAAAATAACGAGAATGGTGCGAAATGAAAAGAATCACATGAATTGCACAAATGAGTATGAGATGTGGCTTGAGAGTAGAGGCCAAGTAACTATTGCCTTACCAGTTGATGATTTAAAATCACACAAGTTACCAGAAGCTCATTAGGAGATTGTTAAAAAGGAGGAGCGAGATGAGTTATATAAGGATCGTCAAAAGAATTTAGCTCTCTTGGAAGAAAACATGCATCAAACAGTCGAGACTAATTTGTCTGGAAAACACAGGATCGAAGCTGAAAAACAACTCAAAGATTTGAGAAACAAGATTAAGGATCAATAATATCTGAAGTGGAAAAACTTAGAGTTGGGAACCGACACTCGCAAACTAAATAACAAAATTAGAAAGATGGCAGAGGACAATGAGAATTTGCAAGGGGTAATCTATGAATAAGAGGATCAAATCATGAAGCTAGAAAGGAAAAATAAGCTTGTACAAGAGGTTTTAGAAGAGGTTAATTTACAAGTTGATTTAGAGAATCAAAAGTTAGGAAGACCGAGTCACCAAATGATAGTGAAGAACTATTGAAAGTCATTGCAAGCCTTGAACACCAAGTTAGAGCGTATTAGAACATGACAGAGAAAGTGGCAAGAAATAATGATGCTAATGTCGATGCACTGAGATGTGTTGGCAATTACTGCAACAAGAGCATGACTTCATTTGACAACGATTAAGGCAGGCTATGGAATAGCTTAAAGGTGTGGCTGTGGGAGCGAACAATTTGGCGGAACAAGCATCATTTTGAAAAAAAAAAAGTGTTTTGCCCATCCATCCTAATGGGGAGAACTTGTCTAAGTTTTTAGAAGAAATAAACAGAGATTTGGGTCATTTTGTATAAGTTCATATTGCGAAGTAGTGTAATTGACTTCTACATACTCAAATGTAGTGGATGGCTCTACTAATTGAATGAAATTGAGTACTTTTAGACTTTCACTTTGCGCAATATCATTAGTGTTTAGGGTTTTTAGGGTTTTACGGTTTAGGGTTGTTTAGTGTTTAGGGTATGAGGTATAGGGTTTAGGGTTTATGGTTTAGGGTTTTATGAGTTAGGGTTTTAGGGTTTGGGGTTTATGATTTAGGGTTTTAGGGTTTAGGGTTTATGAGTTAGGGTTTTAGGGTTTAGGGTTTAGGGTTTTAGACTTTAGGGTTTTAAATTTTAGGGTTTAAGGTTTAGGGTTTAGGGTTTAGTGTTTAGGATTTTTTAGGGTTTAGGGTTTATGGTTGTTTAGTGTTTAAGGTATAAGGTTAAGGGTTTAGGTTTTAGGCTTTAGGGTTTAGGGTTTAGTGTTTTGGGTTTTAGGGTTTTAGGTTTTATGGTTGGGGTTTAATCTTTAGGGTATAGGGTTTAGGGTTTTAGTATTTTGGGTATTATGGCTTAGAGTTTAGGGTTTTAGGGTTTAGCATTTTAGGGTTAACGGTTTAGGATTTAGGGTTTTAGTGTTTTGGGGTCTAGGGTTTTGGGTTTTAGAGTTTTGGGTCAAGGGTTAAGAAATTTAGGGTTTAGGATTTTATGGTTTAAGATTTATGGTTTTAGGGTTTAGGATTGAGGGTGGGCTTTAGGGTTTTAGGGTTTAGAGTTTTTGGGTTTAGAGTATTGGGGTTTAGTATTATAGTGTTTAGGGTTTTAGGGTTTAGGATTTAGTGTTTAAGAATTTAGGATTTAGGATTTTTAGGGTTTAGTGTTTACGATAAAGGGTTTGGGGTTTTAGGGTTAACGATTTAGGATTGAGGGTTTAGGGTTTAGGATTTTAATGTTTTGGGATTTAGGGTTTAGGGTTTTAGGGTTTAGGGTTTTAGGGTTTAGAATTGAGGGTTTAGGGTTTTAGGGTTTAAGGTTTTAGGGTTTAGAGTTTTAAGGTTTAGTATTATAGTGTTTAGGGTTTAGGGTTGTTTAGTGTTTAGGGTTGTATAGTGTTTAGGATTTAGAGTTTAGGGTTTTAGGGTTTAGGATTTAGTGTTTAGGAATTTGGGGTTTAGAATTTTGAGGGTTTAATGTTTAGTATATAGGGTTTAGGGTTTGGGGTTTAGTGTTTAAGGTTTAGGGTTTGAGGTTTGAGGGTTTAGCGTGTAGTGTTTTGGGTTTCAGGGAATAGGGTTTTAGGGTTTAGGGTTTAAACTTTAGGATATAGGGTTTAGGATTTTAATGTTTACGGTTTAGGTGTTTAGGGTTTAGGACTAAATGTTTAGTGTTTAGGATTTTGAGTGTTTTAGGGTTTAGAGTTTTAAGAGTTCAAAGTTTATGGTTTTAGAGTTAAGGTTTAGGTTTTAGGGCTTGGGGTTTAAGGTTTAGGGTATAGGGTTTAGGGTTTAGAGTTTAGGGTTAAGTGTTTTGGGTTTTAGGGTTAAATCTTTAAGGTACAAGGTTTATGGTTTGGGTGTTTTGGGAATTAGAGTTTTAGGGTTTAGGGTTTAAGATTTTAGGGTTTAGGGTTTTAGCGTTAAAGATTTTAGGGTTTAAGATTTAGGGTTATTTATTGTTTAGGTTATAGGGTTTAGGGTTTAGGATTTCGGGTTTTAAGGTTTGGAGTTTTGAGGTTTAGGATTTAGGATTTAGGGTTTTAAGATTTAGGGTTTTAAGGTTTTAGGGTTTAGAGATTTAGGGTTTAGGGTTTAGGGTTTTAGGGTTTTCAGGTTTAGAGTTTAGGGTTTAAGGTTTTAGAGTTTAGGGTTTTGAGTTTAGGAATTTAGGATTTAGGGTTTAAGGATTTAGGGTTTAAGAATTTAGGGTTTAAGGTTTTGGGTTTTGGGTTTTGAGTTTTGGGGTTTAGGGTTTAGGGTGTAGGAATTTAGGTTTTAGAATTTTTAGGTTTTAGGGTTTAGGGTTGTTTAGTGTTTACGGTATAAAGTTTTGGGTTTTGATGTTTAGAGTTTAGGGTTTTAAGTTTTAGGATTCAAGGTTTAGGGTTTAGGGTTTAAGTGTTTAATGTTTAGGGTTTGGGGGTTTAAGATTTAAGCTTTGAGGATTTGGCGTTTAGGGTTTTAGGGTATTAGGGTCTAGGGTTTTAGGGTTTAGTGTTTTTAGTGTTTAGGGCTTATGTTTGTTTATTGTTTAGGGTATATGGTTTCAGGTTGAGGATTTAAGGTTTAGGATTTAGGGTTTAGGGTTTTAGGGTATAGGGTTCTAGTGTTTCGGGTTTTAAGGTTTAGTGTTTTAGGTTTTGGATTTTTAAGGTTTTAGGGTTAAGGGTTCATAGTTTAGGGTTTTTAGGTTTAAGGGTTTAGTGTTTCAGGTTTTAGGGCTTTAGATTTTTTAGTCATCTTAATCTAAAGTTAGTTTTAACCATATTCATTCATCATTATTATTACTGCCCTATTTGCATGTTAAATCTTATTTGCTTCGATACATTGATTACATATTCATACTAGTCCTTATGGAGATCGACACTCACTTACTACTTCATTACTCGTTAACAATACGTGCACTAGCGTATACACAAATTATAAAACACCCCCTAAGAATACATCTTTCTTCTTTGATCTTGAGGTTTAAGATTTTTTGAGTTCAGGGTTTATGGTTTTAGGTTTTAGATTGAGGGTTTAGGGTTTGTTTGGTGTTTAGGGTTTAGGATTTAGAGTTTAGGGTTTAGGGTTTAGGGTCCTAGTGTTTCGGCTTTTAAGGTTTTGGGTTTAGGGTTTGTAGTTTTGGGTTTTAGGGTTTAGGACATATGCTTTAGTGTTTGGCGTGTTTAGGGCTTTAGGGTTTACGACTCATAATTTTAGGTTTTTAAGGTTTAGGGTTTAGGGTTTTTAGAGTTTAGGATTTATGATTTTAGGGTTTTAGGGTTTAGGTTAAAGGTTCAGGGTTTAGTGTTTTAGATTTTAGGGTTTAGGGTTTTAGAGTTTGAGGATCTTTAGGGTATGCGTTTAGGGTTTTAGTGTTTTGGGGATTATGGTTTAGGGGTTAGACTTTAGGGTTTTAGGGTTTAGAGTATATTGTTTAGGGTTTGAGTTTAGGGATTAAGGGTTTACGGTTTTGGGTTTAGTGTTTAGAAATTTAGGGATTATCATTTTTAGTATTTAAGGTTTAGCGTTGTTTAGTGTTTAAGGTTTAGTGTTTTAGGTTTTAAGGTTTAGGGTTTAATCTTTAAGGTGTAGGGTTTATCGTTTTATTGTTTTGGGGATTAGGGTTTAGTGTCTGGGGTTCTAGGATTTAGGGTTTAGGGTTTAGGATTGAGGGTTGAAGGATTAGGGTTTTAAGGTTTAGGGTTTAGGGTTTATGATTATTTATTGTTTAGGGTATAGGGTTTAGATTTAGGGTTTAGGATTTTCAGGTTTAGGGTTTAGAGTTGTTTAGGGTATAAGGTGTTAGGTTTAGAGTTTAGGTTTTTAGGGTTTAGGTTTTATGGTTTTGGTTTTAAAGTTTAGGGTTTTAGAGTTTTAGGATTTAGGGTTTTGGTGTTTAGGGTTTTAAGGTTTATGCTTTGAGGGTTTAGGGTTAAGGGATTAGGGTATAGGACTCAGGGTTTAGTGTTTAGGGTTTTTAGAGGTAAGGGTTTATGGTTTTAGGGTTTTAGGATTTAAGTTTAGGGTTTAGGTTTTAGAGTTTAAGATTTAAGGTATAGGGTTTAGGGTTTTAGTGTTTTAGAGTTCAAGGTTTATGGTTTTAGGATTTTAGGGTTTAGGTATAGGGTTTAGGGTTTCAGATTTAAGGTTTTAAGTTTTAAAGTTTTAAGGTTTATGGTTCTAGGGATTAGAGTTTTTATTCAAAGATGAGTCATCCTGATGTATCCATAAACTTGGGTGAGCCGAGTACGCGACCGGGTTCATCCACATTAGCAAACTTGTGAAATGAGGATGCCATTGATAACAAATTTGATACATTACAAGAGGCTGAAGATTTCTACTATACATACGCAGCCAATGTTGGGTTCAGTGTACGAAAATATGATAAACGTAAGAACAGAGATGGAGAAACTGTGTTGCGGAGATGGATTTGCTCAAAAGTAGAAGTCCAAGAGAAAAAAATATATGGGTAGAGAGGACACCAAGCGAGAACCAAGAGGTTTGACAAGGGTGAATTGTAGTGCTTGTTTTAGGGTGAACTTGGATAAGAAGACGAAAAAATGAGCCGTTAAAGATTTTGAAGCTAAACACAACCATCTCACCGCCTCATCACAGGACGTGCCTTTTCTTCGATCCAATAGAGCAGTGAATGAAGCGGACATGACTCAGGTAACTGGATCACACAATGTTGGTGTCAGGCTAAGTTAAGTGTTTGATTACATGGTTGACCAAGCAAGCGGTTATGAGAATGTGGGGTTCTTAAGGACAAATCTCTACAATAAGATGGATAAGCAGTGAAAATCACAGGTAGTCGAAACTGGTTCATTGTTTCTTTTACTGCAAAATTGGAGATGGATTCTGATATGTTTTGCAAGTACAACATTGACACGGATAATCGTCTGACGGATTTATTCTTGGTAAACTCGATGTGCCAAGTTCACTATCACTGTTTTGGTGATGTATTGGCGTTCAATATGACCTACAAGATGAATGCATATAAGAAATCGCTCGTGATTTTGGCGTGAACAATCACTACAAGACCATGGTATTTGGTTGCGTATTGTTGGTTGATGAGACTGTGGAAACCTATCAATGGGTGTTGATGACTTTCTTGGATGCCATGAAAAACAAGATGCATCAATCGGTCATTACAAATGGCGAGAAGGCGATGCCTAAAGCAATCAAGACGGACCTCCCTAATTGCAATCATCGACTTTATGCATGGCATCTCAAATGAAATGCCCAGTCAAACATGCATAACCCGGATTTTCTATAGGCCTTCAAGAGAGTCATGTTTGACGTTCTCAGTAAAGAGGAGTTCGAAGAGGAATGAAATTGTTTGATAGAGTAGTTCAACCTCAGGCAAATCAAATGGGTAAAATGGATGTATGAAGCATGAACACTGGGCAGAGGCCTTCCAACACAGAAAATTCTTTACATTCATCAGAACGACGCAATGATCTAAAGGTATGAACGCGTATCTCTACTGATTCATTGAACGTCGATCTAAACTATTTGAATTCGGGCTACAATTCGATCAGGCATTGGCACGTATTCAACACAAGGAGATATTGGATGGTTTCAAGTTGACAAATGAAAGGCCTATGCTTCAGACTCACTTGTGTGTTTTAGAGCAACACACAGCAAATGTGTTCACACACAAATTGTTTAAACATGTGCATAAAGAGATCATGGGTGATGCATCATTTATAGTTTGTGCCTTTGGGTATATGCAGGTAACTCGCATGCAGCGGCCTAGTTTCTTGCTGAAATAAGAAATAGGGTGACCAGCTTGCATCAAAATAGCCTCGATGCCCACATTAGAAGCGTCCATTTCGACAATAAAATCGTGCTGGAAATCAGGGAGTTTCAATACTGGTGCTGCCAACATGGCTCGCTTTAAAGCCTCGACAGTGGTTGTGGTCGTCGGGGTCCAATTAAAAACCTCCTTACATAAAAGATCTGTAATTGGAGCAGCAATGGAAGCAAAGCCCCAGATGAATCTCCGATAATAGGCGGTGAGGCCTAGAAAACCCTGAAGTTGTTTCACAGTTTTTGGTAGTGGCCATTGTGCCATGGCAGCGAGTTTTTGCGGGTCAGCTTGAACACCACCAGCGGATACTAGATGTCCCAGATATTCAACTGTTTCTTGATAAAAATGGCATTTTGTGAGCTTAATAACGAACTGATTGTCATGAAGGCAAGTCAAAACCTATTATAAGTGGCTGACATGCTCCATTACGGTGGTACTATAGACTAAAATATCATAGAAAAAGACTAACGAATTTTCACAAAAACAATGCAAACTGTTGATTCATGAATGCTTGGAACGTTAACAGGGCATTAATTAACCCAAATGGCATGACGAGAGACTAGTAGTGGCCCTCATGAGTCCGAAAAGCAGTTTTGTAAATGTCATGATTGTTTACCCATACCTGATGGTATCCCGCTCGCAAATCCAGTTTACTAAAAATTGTGGCCCCGCCCAACTCATCCAGGAGTTCGTCAATAGTTGGAATGGGAAATTCGTCTTTGATGGTTACTGCATTCAAAGCCCGAGGATCCACACAAAAAATGGTAGGTGCCATCCTTTTTTAACCAAAAGAACGGGTGAGGAGAAAGGCCTTTGGCTTGGCCGAATAATGCCTTGATCCAGCATTTCCTGAATGAGTTTCTCCATCTCTGTCTTCTAAAAATGGGGGTAACGGTAGGGTCGGACAGTTACGGGTTTAGTGTTGGGAAGTAAATGGATTCAATGGTCAACATTACGATGAGGGGGAAGGGTAGTGGGTGCTCTAAATAGGCTGTGAAATTGCTGGAGCACATTGGCTATACCACTGGTAAAGAGCTAGGAAGTTCCAAGTCAGTTTGTAAAGTGGGTGGGGAGTGGGGGGTTGGTTCATTCGATGGAATGAGTTGAAGAGCAAACAGACTATGGACATCAGAGCTATTGATTAATGCTTGAAATTGGTGAAGTGTAATTAAGCTAGGAGGGACAGCCAAATCACCCTTTAATACCACCTGTTGTCCTTCCCAACTAAATTCCATGGCAAGAATATTGGCATAGCAAAAAATCACCATTACCGATTTAAACTTTGAATTTAAGGGTATGTTGGATGGCCAACCCCAATATTTCTGCCAATGTCGAATTGATAAAATTATGAGTACTGCCACTATCAATGAGAACTTGAAAATGCTGGGATGCAATCTCCCTCGATAAACGCAAGGAATGAGGATTTCCTTACACCGCAAGAGCATTCAAGCTAGAAATATCACCTTCAACAAGCTCCTCCACTTGCTCGGGAAGTTCAATCTTGTCATCCAAATCCTCTTCAGTCTCATTCGTACCCAAGAGATGCAAAATATACTACGACAATGGTGATTAGCCCCATACTTTTGATCACAATTATAGCATAACCCTTTGTCTCATTTTTCCTTGAGCTCGGCCGGGCTAAGACGTTGTATGGGCAAGTTAAAACTGTTCATACGGGAGGGTGCAGGATTGGGTTTAGGAGAGGGATTGAGGGGAGAAGATAGTGAGGTGTAATGCTTGTTGGTTAGTGTGGGGGAAGTAGTGTTTGGTGGTCGGGGTTCCATTTAGTCCAGGATCGAGAGCTCTGTTTAGTCTCATCAGAGCGTGCTTCATAGGCTCGAGCTACAGCGAAAGCTTCCATCAATGTAGTTGGTCTAGAAACTAATAGTTCCCGTCTAATCTCCATTTTCAATTCGGTAATAAAGAAACTAATCAATAAGGGCTCAGAAATTCCAGTAACTTTATTAATTAATTCTTCAAATGCAGATTGAAATTCAGCCACCGTAGAGGTTTGTGAGAGTTTAGAGAGATTTCCTTTATGGTCCTCATTCAGAGAAGCTCCAAATCGGTATTTCAGATTTAGAAATTCTTTCCAATTAGTGAGCAATCCGTTGGTTTTCATCCATTGGTACCAAGCCGCAGCACGCCCTTCCTTGTGAAAAGAAACAATCCTCAGGCGAAGTGATCCCGGGGTGCCATGAAAATAAAAAAATTCTTCAATGCAAAATACCCAACCATTTGGGCCTGACCCGTCAAATTTTAGAACCTCCATCTTCATGAAGCGTAGAACCGGGGAGATGTCAATGCCGCCGGCATATACCTCGGTGGAGGGGGATGAGATAGGCGGAGGGCACAGGAGTCCCGATAACTATCTGGAAGGGTCTGAAGCTGCGGAGGTAAGTCCTCGAAATGGGAATCTACTGTCGACGTATAATTCTGAAGCGTTTTGTGCATCGATAGACTCTGACCGTCAAGCTTGGCATTGGCTTGCAAAGCTTTGATTGCTTCCAACAATTCTGGACCTGCCATGGACTCAATGAAAGCACCAATTGATGCGCCCTATTCACAAAATTGAAGAAGCGTATGACCTTGCACTCTTCGAGCGATTGTCAGCTCCCCAAATCGTAACTTCCTGCAAGAAGTAGAAATAGAAAAGAAGCAAGAAAGGAGAAGGGTAGCGAAGAATATTTCAGAGAGAAGCAGAAGTAAGGAACATAGGAGAATTCAATTATCTATCGCAACCAAAGAAGGAGTGAATTAAGTGATAATTCATAACTAATTCATAACTATGAATTAGTTATGTTAATAATAGATTCTTTAATTTGATTTATACCTTCGTATGAGATTAAATTTATTTTTATCAAGAGCACAAAATAAAACATTTATAGTCTTAGCATTTAAAATTTTTTTTATCATCATCATTCCATTCACTGTTTGATTTAACATTATTTTTACCATTCACGATTTTGAATGGAATGTGAGCACCATTTTCTATAACATCCATAAGTTATAGTCAATCGATTGAATATAAATATTCATTCTCGCATTCCAATAAGTATAATCATTACCATTGAAAAACGAGGGTCTAGTGATATATTGACCTTCAATGAAAGAACCACACATGGATGTCATAACTCAAGACGATTAAGTTTTATATATAGAGTACCAAACATTGATACCAATTGTAGGATCGATATAACAACCCAAGATGGGGTGAATTAGTGATCATTTTCAAATTAAAAATTTTTCACACTCAAGTGGAAAATAAATGTTCAAGAATGAACTTCAATGTTCCACGAGTTTAACTTTTGAAAAGATAAATAAGTAATAGATAAAAATGTTAAAGTAAATCATGCTTGTGATAATATAAATGTGGAAATATAAGCAAGCAAATAAAAGAATTATAGAAACTTAAAGTGCAGAAATTAAGTGCGAGAAATTGAAGTGCGAAAAATTAAAGTGTAAAAAATAAATAGCACAAAAAATAAAGAGAAGAAGATAAACACACAATATTTTTACATGGTTCAGGAAATCCTATCCCAATGTCCATGCTCCAAGGCTTCTCTTGGAGATTTTTAATCTCACGATCTTCTTAAGGGTGAAGACTAAACCTTACAAACTCAATTAGCTTATGGGTGCTAATTATACCTCACAAGGCTATGTGTTACGAGATTAAGGGACCTCTTACAACAACTCTCTCAAAAGAGTAGAATCTCTCATCCAAGTTCACAAAAAAATAATCTTGCTCACTCAAGAAATTTGCAAGTATAAAGCTCAAAATATTAAGAGAGGTTTAGGAGAATATTGTGAGAGTTTTAGGAGTAAGTCTCTTGGCTATGAATTGTATTTTGTGAAGAGAAATGAATTGTATTTATAGAGGAGCTGGAGGTTAGGGTAGGATGGAAAATTTCATGAATATAGATAAAGGAAATGACACTCCGTCCCTAATAAGGAGGACAAAAAATCCTTGACCTAAAAGGCAAGAAATACTCATACCTAAAACAACACAATATGATAAAAAAAAAACTATTTGGTTATATGATAAAAAAAAAACTATTTGGTTAAGTTTCATCTCTCTTTATCTATTTGAAATTGAAACTTATTTTGTTTGTGCTTTGTCATTATCTCCCTCTCATGTATTTTGTCTATTGTGCAAGAGAGATATGATTTTTGGTGTTTAGACATTTTATGGATGAAGACTTAATTTAAGGATATACATCCCTAAATAAATTGAGTTTAATAAAGGTAAATAAAACGAGTAAGCTCCTAATAAAATTAAATGAAAGTAAATATCTTCAATCTTCAAGCTTTATGAGCTCCTATGAAAATAAATATTTTCATGATCTTCAATTGAAATGTCTTTTGGTAATTTTTCCAATAGCCTTTACAAACTTGATTAAATTTATTAGCAACGTCAATATTTTGTTATCATTTAAAGTTATCTCATAGAGATATAGGGCTAACAATCTCCCCATTTTTTATGATGAAAAATCACTTAGACAAAAAATGTATTTATTCAAATAAATTTAATTTACTCCCCCTAAATATATATGCTTACCCATCAAGATAAAAACATAACTCTTGAGCATATTATATTTTCTCCCACTTTGTTATCATAAAAAAAATAAACAAAAAATAATGAGGAAAAATATTTTTATCTTGACATGGTAAGCAAAATTTTTTCCACCTAATATCTAAAATTTTTAAAGTAAGCCTATTTTTACAAAAAAAAAACTTTCAACATTTAATGGTTTGTAAAAACATCCGCAAGCTGATTTGTAGTGTCTACAAACTCTAAAGAAACATGCCCTTTTTGCACGTGATCTCGATTAAAATGATGTCTAAGATCTATATGCGTAGTACGAGAATGTAAAATAGGGTTTTTAGAAACATTAATTGGACTAGTATTATCACATCTAATAGGAACATTTTCTAAAACTAAACCAAAATCTTTTAAAGTTTGCTTCATCCATAAAATTTGAGCATAAAACTACCTGCAGAAATATATTCGGCTTCGACGGTTGATTGTGCTACTGAATTTTACTTTTTGCTAAACCAAGAAACAAGTGAGTGTCCTAAAAATTGACATATACCACTCGTACTTTTTCTATCGGTTAAGCTCCCAGCAAAATCTGAATCAAAATACGCAATTAGATCAAGATTATCACATTTTGGATACCAAATGTCAAATTTAGTTGTTCCAAGTAGATATTTAAAAATTCTTTTAATAGCTTGTAAATGTGATTCTTTGTGACATGTTTGGAAATGAGTACATAAACATATACTATTAAACATGATATCGGGTCTACTAGCAATTAAGTAAAGTAGAGATCCAACCATACCTCGATATTTTTTTATATCGACGTCTTTACTTTATCATCTTTGTCTAGCTTTATCGTGGTACTAATAAAAGTATTACTAGCCTTCACATTTTTCATACCAAACTTCTTAAGCAAATCATTGGTGTATTTTTTTGGTTTATGAAGATCTCATCATTCATTTGCTTGATTTGTAGTCCAAGAAAAAAATATCAATTCTTCCCTTTTAAGTTTATACACGTGATTTGGAAAATTCAAACTTTGAAAACCAGGAGATTGTTCTACATAAACTTCCTCTATGATGTATTCATTTAAAAATGAACTCTTGACATCCATTTGATATAAAACAAAATTTTTGAAACATGCAAAGGCTAATTACATTCTTATTGACTCAAGTCTAGCAACGGGAACGAAAGTTTCATCATAATCTATACCTTCTTCTCGATTATATCATTGTGCCACTAATTTAGCTTTATTTCTAGTACCAATACCATTTTCATCTAATTTATTTCCAAACACCCACTTAGGACCAATTACCGAATGATTAGAAGGTCTAGACACAAGTTCTCATACTTTATTTCTTTCAAATTGATTAAGTTCTTCTTGCATAGCAACTATCAAATATTCATATTTTTCGGCCTCCATAAAAGATTTAGGCTCAAGTTGAGAAATAAAAGCAATATTACCGATACTATGAAGCATAGAGCGGTCTCCACCCCTTTTGATATGTCTTCCACTAAGAGTTTCTTTGGATGATCTTTTACAAACTTCCATTCTTTTGTAAGTTGGTTGCAATATTGTACTTTGACATTTTCTTGGGGAGAGTGATTTAATCCTTCATTAGTATTGATATTAACCACTTCTACCTTTCTTATAATTTCATCATCTTGATCATAAAAGATGTTAGAGGGAATATATTCATCAAAGACAACATGCATGAATTCTTCCACAACTAATGTTCTTATATTATAAACTCTATATGCTTTGCTAGATGTAGAACATCCTAAAAAAATTTCTAAGTCGGTTTTAGAATCAAACTTAATAAGGTTGTCTTAATTGTTTAAAATAAAACATCTACACCCAAAAACTTCGAAATAACTAATATTAGAAATTTTGTTTTTCCAAAGTTCCTAAGGGGTTTTGTTTAAAATGGGTCTAAGTAAAATATGATTCATAATGTAGCAAGATGCATTAATGGTTTCGGCCCAAAAATACTTAGGTAACTCATTCTCATTTATCATTGTTCTTGTCATTTCTTGTAGGGACCAATTTTTTCTCTCAACAACATCATTTTGTTGTGGAGTTCTAGGAGTAGAAAACTCATGTGAAAAACCATTTCCATCGCAAAAAATTTCAAAGTTCCTATTTTCAAATTCTCCACCATGATCACTTCTAATTTTTGAAATTGTAAAACTTCTTTCATTTTGAACTACTTTGCAAAAATTATTTTTGAGAAATAAAACTCAAGTATATCTTGAAAGATCATCAACTATGAAAAATGCATAATGTTTACCCCCCAAACTTGTAATTTTTGAAGGGCCAAATAGGTCCATGTGTAGTAATTATAATGGTCTAGTAGTTGACACTATATGTTTTGATTTGAAAGAGCTCTTAACTTATTTACCCATTTGACATGTATCACAAAGTTTGTCTTTCACAATTTATTTTGGGAAAACATTTTACTAAATAACTTTTGATAGTTTTTAACATAAATCCATGCTAGCATGCCCATGTCTTTTATGCTAGCCAACTATCATTGTCAAAAATAAGAAAATATTTCTCATTATGATTTTGAAACTCACTTAGATTAATAGTGTAGACATTTTGGTCCCTTTGTCCAACAAATAAAATTTTGTTTGACACTTTATCTATAATTAGACAAAAATCCTTTTAAAAAATTACTCCATAGTTTTTACGACAAACTTGACTTATACTAAGTAAATTATGATTTAGACCATCTATAAGTAGATTTTTATCTATAGCATGAGAAGAGTCATTACTTATGGAGCCAATACCAATGATTTTGCCTTTCTTATAATCTTCAAAGGTGACATGTCATTTCTTTCGACAAATATGAGTGAGTTTTAATTCATCACTGGTCATATGTCTCGAGCATCCACTATCAAGATACCATTTATCTTTCTTCTTCAATGGTACCTATAACATAAAAATTTAAAAGTTGACGTTTGGTACCCAAATCTTTTTGGGTCATTGAGTGTTAGTGTTGTAGAGAATCCATTCATTTCTTTCATAAAAAATAACTTTCTTTTTATGAAAGCGTGAATAAATTTTATGACATTAACCCCACAATAGTGACAAATAACAGGAGGATATTGTGTTGATTTTACAAAATATTTTTGTGAGATTTTTGTTTTTAAAAAATATTGATATCTTAATCTCCTTTTATCGGAAGCATTCTTTTTATTACCAAGCAGTTTATCAAGATTGTTTCTTCCATTTGCAAATTTAAAAATGCTTGAATTTAAATATTTTTCTTTATTTTGACTTTGAACAAGGTCTCGATGCAAAATATGCAAGGTTGCTTTGATTTTCAAGTTATACTCATTTTCTTCTTGAAGTTTAATTTTTTTTTTTCATAATTTTGTTCTTTAAGCGAAAATTTTCAAATTCATTATAAAGCTCTTCAAAAGCATTTTCAAGTTCTTCATAACTAGATTTATCATTTAAAGTTAGCTTAGAAGAACTTACCTCATCTTCTAGTGCCATGAAACACATGTTTGCAACTTCTTCTTCTTCGCCATTGGAGTCGCTATCATCGGTCTCATCCTAAGTTGCCTTGAATGCTCTTATTTTGAAGTTCTTTAGAGCATTATTTAGATTTGGACAATCGACTTTTATGTGTCCGGGCTTTTTGCACTCAAAGCGTGTGAGTGTGTCACGATGTACCTTATTTTCTCATTTTCTTGGAGTATTTTTCATTATATTTAAGAATTTCTTGAATCGTCTAGTGAGTAGAGCTATGTCATCTTTCTCATCATAGTCATCCTTCTCACTATCGGATTGTTCAAGTGTTGATTTTAGTGCAATGCTCTTCTTCTTTGATGTATCTTTTTCATCATTTTCATTTAGTCTCGTTTCATGCGTCATCAGAGCCAATAAGTTCTTCAAGAGGAAGTGTGTTGAGATCTTTGACTTCTTGGATGGCGGTCACCTTGGCCTCACAATTCTTTGGTAGACACCTAAGAATTATTTTCACAATTTTATCATTAGAATAAGTTTTACCAAGAGATTTCAAGCCATTAATAATATCGGTGAAACGAGTAGACATATCATGTACGGATTCATCATTCTTCATTTTAAATAACTCATAACTATGAACAAGCATGCTAATTGTAGATTCTTTAACTTGATTTTTACCTTCGTGTATGACTTCTAACATGTGCCATATAGATTTAACAGATTCACATGTAAAATTTTTATTAAATATATTTTTATCAAGATCACAAAATAAAACATTCATAACCTTAACATTTAAAGAATTTTTTTTTATCATCATCATTCCATTCACTGTTTGATTTGACATTATTTTAACATCCATGATTTTGAATGGAAAGTCGACACCATTTTCAACAATATCTCATAAGTCATAGTCAATCGATTGAATATAAATCCTCATTCTCGCATTCCAATAAGTATAATCATTACCATTGAAAAACGGAGGTCTAGTGGTAGATTGACCTTCAATGAAAGAACCACACATGGATGCCATAACTTAAGACGATTAAGTCTTATGTATAGAGATACCAAACTTTGATACCAATTGTAGAATCGGTATGGTAACCCAAGAGGGGGTGAATTGGTGATCATGTTCAAATTAAAAAATTTTCACACTCAAGTGGAAAATGAATGTTCAAGAATGAACTTTAATGTTTCGCGAGTTTAACTTTTGAAAAGATAAATAAGTAATAGCTAAAAACGTTAAAGTAAATAATGCTTGCGATAATATAAGCAAGCAAATAAAAGAATTATAGAAACTTAAAGTGCGAAAATTAAATTTGCAGAAATTAAGTGTGAGAAATTAAAGTGCGGAAAATTAAAGTGCAAAAAATAAATAGCACAAAAAATGTTAAAGTAAATAATGCTTGCGATAATATATATGCGGAAATATAAGCAAGCAAATAAAAGAATTATAGAAACTTAAAGTGCAAAAATTAAATTTGCAGAAATTAAGTGTGAGAAATTAAAGTGCGGAAAATTAAAGTGCAAAAAATAAATAGCACAAAAAATAAAGAGAAGAAGGAGAAGAAGATAACCACACAATATTTTTTCATGGTTTGGAAAATCCTATCCATACGTCCATGCTCCAAGGCTCCTCTTGGAGATTTTTAATCTCACGATCTTCTTAAGGGTGAAGATCAAACCTTACAAACTCAATTAGCTTATGAGTGTCAACTATAACTCACAAGGCTATGTGTTGCAAGATTAAGAGACCTCTTACAATAACTCTCTCAAAAGAGTAGAATCTCCAATATAAGCTCACAAAAAAATAATCTTGCTCACTCAAGAAATTTACAAATATAAAGCTCAAAATATTAAGAGAGATTTAAGAGAGTATTGTGAGAGTTATAGGAGCAACTCTCTTGGCTATAAATTATGTTTTGTGAAGAAAAATGTGGTGTATTTATAGAGGAGATGGATGTTAGAGTTTAGGAGGAAAAATTTCAGATTTTGAATATAAACAAAGGAAATGACACTCCAACCTTAATAAGTAGGACAAAAAATCCTTTATCTAAAAGGTAAGGAATACTTCTACCCAATATAACACAATATGGTAAAAACTATTTGGGTAAGCTCGATTTATGTTTATCTACTTGAAATTGAAACTTACTTTGTTTGTACTTTGTCATTATCTCTCTCACTCATGTATTTTATCTATTGTGCAAGGGAGATATGATATTTGGTGTTTAGACATTTTATGGATGAAGACTTAATTTAAAGTTAGACATCCCTAAATAAATTGAACTTCAATAAATGCAAATAAAATGAGTAAGCTCCTAATAAAAATTACATGAAAGTAAATATTTTCATGATCTTCAATATTTTCATGATCCTCAATCTTCATGCTTTATGAGCTCCTATGAAAATAAATATTTTCATGATCTTCAATTAGAATGCGTTGTGGTAATCTCTTTTCGCATGTTTCACGAACCCACTTCCTGACTATGTGAAGAGAGAGTTTCGATGGAGCAGCGGTGGATGTTGGGGGTTGGATAGAATTCCCATCAAGTTTGATCTTACCCTCCTCAACGAAGTATTGAAAAAAAAATGCCTAATAGCTATGCATATGTTAGTGCTATACCCAGGATGGAATTAGCGAGATTTGTTGGGGTCATTGCCTAGAAGCTTAGGTTCTGGAGGCGGTGGATAGGTGGGCAAGCCCATCATGTTTAATGAACTTTACTTGTCAAAGATAACCATAACCCGGTCAACAAAATAAGTCAATTGTCGACGCCTACACTAGCCATTGCTTTGACCTTTTCAATTTTACTGTTAAACAGGAGCACTCTGGACTGTCGAAGCGATGGGAGCTACCTGGTGTGGCTGGCTGATTTTGATGTTGTTGGGATGAAGGAGATAGATTTTGTTGCCCTAATTGGAATGGAGCATCTGAACTTTAAATTGCTGGTAGGTTTGGGAGTTGTCACAGCTTGGACGTTGTTCCATCTCCCCTACCCTTTGGTTGTCTTGAATTTTCAATAGTCTCTGGAAATTTGATTAAATTTATTAGTAACGTCAATGTTTTGTTATTATCTAAAGTTATCTCATAGAGATATATGGCTAACATTATCATCCAGACTTTCTACACTATACCATACCAAGTATATATGCCTCCCCTTAGAAAAAGCCGAGTACTGCTCAATGCTCTCTCTCTAACAGAAAGTAGTTACTACCAGACAATATCAAGAAGGAAAATAAAAGATACTGAACAAACTAAAGCAATTGTATACGAAAATGGGCTTGTATGTTAATGACCCAACACTTAAGTGATATAGTCCTTCATCCAGTATGGTGGCTTCCTCACACGAGTAGGGCCTCTCTTGAGTCCTCTACTGCTTGTTGGAGTCTTCTTCCAATGTTGCTACTGGAGCTTGGTTGGTTGTCTACAGTGGAATAGGTGTAAATGTATCAACATCTTTCAAGGATTTGAGGAAAAGAAGACTTTCTCTAATCATGCTTAAATTCTTCTTTAAAATGAAAGAAGACTCTCAAGAAAAACTCTCTTCGGTTTCTTTCTAGCCAAGTACAATAAACAAGAATAGAAAAAATAAGTCTAACTTGAAAACCGGTGCCAGAGTCTTTATGAGAAATCTGCTCAAGCCAAAGTAAATAATCTTCCCAAGAGGAAGCAGTATGAACCAGATTGCAGCTTCTAAGCAGCTCCACAAGGATACTGTTAATAACTGGGCAAGTGAGAAAGATACGGGCCACTGATTCAGAACATGAGGGCAAAACACACATTCCAGAGCTGCTGAGCTGCACCAATGAGAAATACGATCTTTGGTAGAGAGTTTGTTAACAAGCAAGCCAGGCAATAAATTTTCATGTACTTCACTCTAAAATTAATTTACCTCTCTAAGCTTTATACTCTTCTTAGATTTTTCAACTTTCTCAATCTATCACAAAACCCTCGTACCCGAACCTCAAAGTCATTTAACTAATCATGTACCATGCATGTGATCAATAAAATATCAATTTTACCCCTCTCAAAAAGTCCTCCCCTTCTCCCTCACAAAGAAACCCCTCCCCCTTCTCCCTATGCGCGACAGAAACTCCTCACCCTTCTCCCTCGAGACTGAAATATCCACAGCCACTCTGAATCGATCTCTCTCTCTCTTCCTTCTTCTTCCTTCCCCATCGTGATCACTCTCTGAAAACCCTAAACACGAAACCCTCTTCGTTTTCAAATCGTAGAGAGTGGATCGAACGTTCAAGGAGTATGTGCAGGGCCAAGTTTTAGGTTAGCTTGAGCGTTGTTTGTTTTATGGGTATGAGAGTCTAAGAGGATAAATTTTGTTCCATTAGATACCATTTGTCTCTTTCTTCTCCTTTTTTTATTGTCCAAATTTTTTCTGCCATTCCAAGTGTTTTTTATTTTGAAACCATGGCTGTACTGAGGAGAAAAAGCTAGAGCTGAGGCTTGGTCTTCCTGTCCAAGACGAGTCCCTTTTCAGAGAAGCAACAGGGATTGTCCTCTCCGTGATCTTCTAAGAACTACCACGGGAACATGCAGCAAAATTTGAGTGGAAATGGTTGATGAAATTTCATTATTTTCAGTTAAATAATTACTTTTAGGTTATATCTGTACTTCAAGAAAAAAGAGAGGACAAGTAAAGACTATAAGGAGAAAATTTATTTCAAATTTTTTTTGAGTGGAAATGGTTAACAAAAGCAGCAGGAGTTTGATGGAAATGGTTGATAAGGATGGAGTGTTTGTTTTTCTTACTTTGGAGGAGGGAAATTTCGAGGTAAGATTATCCAGAAAATAGAATAGAACCCACTTGGAAGAAGTTGGAGCAGATGAAGAAGACAAGGAAACATTGTAAAATATTAGGAATATACCTTGCATGTGCCGAATTAAATGGCATTTGCCGGTGAGAGGGTTTTTGACAGATGAAAAAAAGTTGAAGATCCAAAGAAAAATATTGATAAAGTTTAAGAGGGTAAATTAATTTTTGAAGAAATCTATATCTTAACCCTTATTTTAATACTCTAAAACTTATTTTAAATGTAATCCTATAAACAAATATTATTGCTCACGTGAAACACGAGTTAATAATAATTAATAGAAGCTTAAAATATGAAAAAATAAAACTGTAATATTAATAATACATATTGTATAATTAAGTAAATAATCATTGTAGATTATGAAAAAAAATTGTTATTTAGATCTTAGGGTATACTTTTCAATTATTGTTAATAGTATAAATCTTAGTTTAGCTTTACTTTATATAAATTAATATTGTTACTCACTTGACGCATTACGTTAATAATTATTAATAGAAGCTTAGAAAATCTAATAAAAATAAAATGTTAATACTTATTATCTATTAACTGATTACTATTTAATATCAAATTCTTACTCATTTGAGTGTAAAATTTTTATTATAATATATTTAGATAATATCTATTAACTTATTATTAAACATGATTAAATATCACAGTACGCGTGGCAAGATCTAAACCGTAGGAAAGAATAACATGTTGTAACCATAAGATCAGTTTGGATGATTGCGAGAAGGAAATTGGTCATGACACATAACTTTCATAGTAATTCTATAATTAAAAATGTGATATCAAATTCTGTAAAAAAACCTATAAATAAAGGTCAATTGTAGCATTCAGGGAGATATAAAAAAATCAAATACAAACTACGTTACTCCAATGTCCATCGTCTTCATTCTCTCAAGCTTTCTATTATTTTTCGTGTGAGGGAGAAAATATCCTTTACATTTTGGTGCTTTCATTGAGAGCTGAGAGAAAGCCTCAAGAAAATAACCTCTCAAAAATTGAACGATGCCTAGGATTAGGTCGAACACCGCCCTCAACGAGGGAAATGGAACTGGGAATGGGATGAGAATGTCAATCAACCTATTTCGTAGATGGAGATGCTCCAAACGATCATGAACGAGTTGCAGGAGATGGAGCAGAGGAACGATGAAGCACTACGCACGGCATGGCAGACTATGAATTCATACTTTACAATGGTAAGTTGCGCAGGCAAGAGTGGAGGTGAGTCAACGAACTAATCATGAAGAACGGGAGATCCGTTCTGAGGAAACCGGGTGAGAAACCAGACGAGACTACAATAAGAACAGTAGGAACATGCAAGATGAGGATGCAAAAATCTAGTCTCAACTTCACACAAGAGGGACAATAGGAAAACCACGCCCGCCGAAGGTCATGATCGAGGAGGCAATGGAGGAGATACCGAAAAGGAAGATGATGGAGCTCAGGAACCTGGTGAGTGCGGGAAAGGATGACCTCAAGTCACTCACTCATACTCCACATAATCTGAAAATCCTAGTGGCCCCAGTACCAAGAAAGTTTGCGCCAAAGTTCAAGTGCTATAAGGGGAAGTCCAATCCTGTGGACCATCTTAGACGATTCAAACAAGTCATGGCGATGCATCAGCATGAATATGAGTTGATGTGCCGAATCTTCCCCACTAGCCTAGATGTGATGACTCTAAAAAGGTATCATTCTCATCCCACTCATTCAATTACTAACTTTACTGTCATGTTAACTGTGTTTTTAGAACAGTACTCCACGTACTAGATGATGATGGAAGATTCAAAATACCTTTTGACTATCTCAGCCAAGAAAGGAGAATCCTTGCACGAATACACCCATATATTTAAGGAAGAAATGATCAAGGTAGAAAATTACGATGACCGAGTCGCCAGGATGGCTTTCAGATGAGGACTAGACCCGAACTCACCCCTCTTTGATGATCTGTCAAAAGTCAAACCTTTGACCATGGTTGAGACGTTCCATTCGACACAAGCCTACATCATGCTGGAAGAGGAAAAGGAAAGCTTGTTAAAACTGGCAGAAAGGAGGAATGATGAGTCCTAAAAAGAAGAACAGAAGTGCAAAACTGATAGAAAAATGACTTAGAAGATGGAAAAGGATGACGAACGAGGTGACATTAAACGAGACAGAACTGAGAACCAGAAAAGGTATTCAGATGAGGTCCATCCCAGGGATAAGGTTTATATTCCATTAACAGTGTCAATAAACTAAGTACTCGATATGATAAAAGACAAACAATGGCTAAAGAGACCAACCCCACTTACAAAGGAGCCACATTACAAGGATAAGGATAAGTATTGCTCGTATCACAGAAGCAGTGAGCATTACACAAAAGGTTACTTCCAACTGAAGGATTATGTGGAGAAATTTGTCAAAGAAGGGTATCTTAATCAATACGTGAAAACGGAGGAAAAGAAAAGGAGACCCGAGATGAAAAGAAAAGGGACAACGGGAAATAACCACTTCAGATCGTTGACACCATCATTGCATTAACCGCGTAAGAGGGAACCTGTGGGAAGGAAAAGAAGATGTACTGCAAGAAACCAATATTGGAGGAAAACTGAGAGCGGGGAAACACGTCGAATGACGGTGAAAGCCTACCACTGATATTTGATGACATGGACCTGAAGCATGATGAGCACCATAACGACGCTCTAGTCATTTCAATCCAAGTCGGGAACTGCTTATTAAGAAGATGTTGATTGATGAGGGGAATGCCGTCAATGTCCTACCCAGATCCATGCTTCAGAAGATGGCCATAGGAAATCTGCAGCTGCAAGGGCCCCGAATACCGTTGACAGGCTTCAACAGAGCAATTCGTTACTCGGAGGGAATTGTAGTTCTTCCCGTTAATGATGATTCTTACAACCATCTCACGAAATTTATAGTATTGGACACGTCATCGCCCTATAACCCCATCTTGGGAAGAACCCGGTTACACAAGATGAGAGTTGTACCGTCAATATTTTACCAAGTACTGAAGTACCCATCCCTACAAGAGATAAAGACCATCAAGGGAGATCAGGCAGCTGCCTGGATCTGTGCAATGACCGCATTAGACTCGGCAAAAAGAAAAATAAATGGTAAACAAGTGGAGGAGCTAATGGTTGCTACAGAACAATAGTAATCACATGAAGATGGGCATGTGGGCCCGAGGTATGAGGCAACTAAAGAAACTGAACCTGTTTGCTTGAATGAAGAAATATAGAAGACGACCAACATTGGGACCCACCTAGAACAGACAGAAAAAGAGTGGCTGGTAGGTTTCCTTCGAGAAAACAAGGATATCTTTGCAAACATGGCCTAGGAAATGCCAGGTATACCTGAAAATATAATATATCATAAACTAAATACTGATCCCATTGTCAGGCCAGTAAAGCAACAGAAAAAGAGTTTTACACCAGAACGGAATATGACCATTAAAGAAGAAGTCGACAAGTTGTTAAAAGTGGGCTTCATCAGAGAAGTAGATTACCTATAATGGCTTGCAAACGTTATCATTGTTAAGAAGAAAACATGAAATGGAGAACCTGCGTAGATTTTCCAGATTTGAATAAAGCCTGCCCCAAAGATGAATATCCGCTGCTGAGAATAGATCAGATGGTGGATGCCACTTCAGGTCAGGACACGAGCTCCTAAGATTCATGGATGCCTTCTCTGGATATAAGTAGGTGAAAATGTTTCTACCTGATTAGGAAAAGACATCTTTCATAACTGAAATGGTACTTTTTGTTACAAAGTAATGCCTTTTTGTTTGAAAAATGCAGGTGCTACTTATTAGAGGTTGGTGAATAAAATATTCTGAGAATAGATCGAGAAGACCATGGAGGTCTATGTGAACGATATGCTAGTGAAGAGCAGTAAACAGGAAGATCACATCAAAGACCTTAATGAAGCTTTCTCAATCCTAAAGGAAAGCACCATGAAAATGAATCTGGAGAATGCACCTTTAGAGTGTCGGCGGGAAAATTCTTAGGACACTTGGCCACATAATGAGGAATTGAAGTCAACCCGGACTAGGTGAAAGCCATAATGGATATGAGATCCCCTCGAAACTAAAAAGAAATACAAGGTCTGACCGGGAGATTAACCATGCTAAACAGGTTCCTGTCAAGGTCAACTGACAAATTCAAACCCTTCTTTGTGAAATTAAGAATGGACTCCACAGAAGAATGTGGTGTAGAGTGTGAAGAAGCTCTTAAAAAGATCAAGGAATATTTGGGTACTCCACCATTATTGTCAAAACTGAAACCCGAAGAACTGTTGTTCTTATGTGTAGCCATGTCGCAGACAGCTGTCAGTGCTGTTGTGATGAGAGAAGAAGAAAGAAGACAATACCCAGTGTACTTTGTAAGCAAAAGCTTGGTGGTGGTTGAGATCCGTTACAAAAGAATGGAGAAACTAATATTGGCCATTGTGGTGGCAGCACGGAAACTAAGACCCTATTTTCAAGTACATAACATAAAGGTGCTAACAGATTCACCAATCATAAGCTTCCTACATTCACCCGAGGTCAGTGGAAGAATGAAAAAATGGGAGATAGAATTAAGTCAGTACGAAATCCATTACGAGCCGTGGACGTCAATTAAAGGACAAGTTTTAGCAGACTTCATAGCCGATTTCACTGGTGACAGCGTGGAAGAAGCTGATAATGAATCACGGACCACTAGAAGTGGAACATGGGAGTTATACGTCAATGGAGCCTCAAACAATAAGGGAGTCAGAGTGGGAGTTGTGCTACAGACCCCATTTGGTGAAATGCTAAGGCACTCCATTTCATTTAGATTCAATGCCTCGAACAACGAGGTGGAATATGAACTTTGATACCAAGAATTTCCTTACTACGGGAGTTGGAGGTAAATGAAGTAAAGATATTCTCTGATTCAATGCTAGTTGTGAAACAGGTCACGAGAGAATTCACGGTGAAAGATAAAAGAATGATCATTTATTTGCAACGGGCAAAAGAATTACTGAACCAGTTGAAGAGTTATGAAATCCATCATGTCCCAAGAATATAGAATGGACACACAGATGCATTCGCAAATCTGGGAGCCAAGCTGGCAGGATGATGTGATCTGCTACATGAAATAAGGAATACTTTTGGATGACAAGCTTCATGTAAAGAAAATTCAGCAGCAAAGCACCAATTACTGCTTAACCAATAATATGTTGTATAAATGATCCTTTTCAGGTCCGTATTTAAAATGTCTACGTGAGAAGGAAGCCCAATATATGCTGGCAGAAATACACGAAGGGGTTCGTGGAAACCATACCGGGGGTAGGTCCTTGACGCACAAAATATTGAACGAGGGGTTTATTTGCCAAAAATACACCAAGACGCCAAGCAATAAGTAAAGAAGTGTGACAAATGCCAAAGATTTGCACTCATTGTCAAGATGGCCTCCGACGAGCTAAATACCATGGCCATTCATGTAGTACTTTGTTTAAGTTTTTTCTTTTTTGAACATTGTTATAATGAATCATTCTTCTTGTGGTTCTTTCTCCCCGTAAGGGGTTTTTCACGTAAAATCTTGTGTTAATTCTCCTCGCTTCTCTTTGATAAAATGTGGAATCTAAAAGTCGGCGGTTTTATGGCCTAAGCCCTTGCGAACGAGGAAACTTGTTCCCTTAAATATAGAAACTAAAGGTCGGCGGTCTTGTGACCTAAGCCCTTGGGAATGGGGAAAACTGTTCCCTAAAATATGGAAATTAAAGATCGACGCTCTTGTGGCCTAAGCCCTTGGGAATGGGGAAACTTGTTCGCTAAAATGTGGAAACTAAAGGTCAGCGGTCTTGTGACCTAAGCCCTTGAGATTATGGAGGCCTTCTCTCTAAATGTAGAAATCAAAAGGTCGACGGTCTTATGGCCTAAGCCCTTGAAAGTAGAAGAATCCCTTTCTAAAATATTGAAAATAAAAAAGTATGAGAAAACGAGAGTATAAGCAATCAGGAAAAATAAGATAAGGTGGAAATGAAATGAGAAGCCCTAACAAACGCCTAAATGCATAAAACGGGAATGACTAAATAAAGTGGTAACGAGACGTGAAGCGGACAAATGCCCTAGTACGTGAAAGCGGAAACGATCAAATAAGACAGGACATGAAGCGGACAAATGCCTAAGTACGTGAAAGCGGAAATGATCAAATAAGATGGAAACAGAATGTGAAACTTTAACAAATGCACAAGTATGTGACGACGAGAAATTTTGAGCAGAAAATAAAATATAGGAATCCTAAGACAAAGAGTATCCATTCGTAGAAAAATGCAACTAAAAGCATTGTAAGAAGGAGTCACTTTTTTATTTGGTTCTTTAAATGTTACGTTGGAATAATTAAAAAGTTTAGCCAAGAACTCAGATTAGAAAAAAGAAATTTGTTTCATTAACAAGTCTGAAGAGTACAACTAAGGATAAACAAAGCACAGGAAAATCAATACAAGAAATCTATGGGGAAAGCCAAGTGTAAGCTTCATCGTTTCCCAAGGAAAGAAGATCAATACAGAAAATGCACCGTTAACGGGGCCATCCTGCTCAGAACAGGATGCAGGAAGCTCGTACAGAGGCATCTGGGGAGGTATTTTTGCTAGGGCTTCTCTGTAGCCTGCACTATAAACCATCCCTTCAGTTTTGTCGAAAAATGCTTGGTATTCCACTCTGACCAGTTTCTCCCATTACTTCGCCTGAGCTTTGGCCAACTCAACTGCCTTCAACTTCTTAATCGCTTCAGCTAAAGCATCTTTGAAGCCATCAGAGCATCCTTTAGGGAATTGGGAATGCTCCTCAGTTGTAGCTGTTGCGTCCTGGGAAAACTGATCCAAATCACTTTGAAGCTCAAATTCTACCTTCCTTAGCCACTCTTTGTCATCTAATGCTTCCTCTAAGGTACCCTAGCACTCAGTTTCCTTCTTCGTCAAAGTGAGAGCCTCATGCTTCGTAGCAAGATAATGCTCTTGAAGAGCATTATGGTAGATGATGGCCTAAAAAAAATAAAAGAAAAAGGAAGAAGGGAGTTAGCTAACATTACTCTAAAAAAAGATACTGTAATTGGGAAGAGTTATGAGGCTTTTACCTTCATTAAACCGTGGCTCAAATAGCAGAGATGGTTGCTAGCAGACATCCCTCGAGAATGCGCCATGTCAGCCTCAGATTGAATTCCTCATACCACGATGTGAGAAGAGTGGGGATCATGGAGGAAACTCATCGAAGACAGAAAGGGAGGAGCCATAACAAAACACCTCCACCTTCACACATGAGGTTCTTCAGCCCCTCCTTCAGAATCGGTAGAGTTGGAAGGAACAAACTCCTTTTCAGTAGCAAGAGGAGGAAGAGACATGCGAGGACTAGTCTTTTCCTTCGGCTCGACTGAATCAGTCTCAGCGATGGGACTGCTAGGCACAACGGGTGGTGGTGGCACCGGAGTCCCCGATGATCTAGAGGTGTTCGTATTCAGACGAACATTTCTCTCATCCTCCACTACTCCGAGAATTCTGCTTCAGATGCTCTTCGACATATCTTTAGGATCAGGAATTCCTCAGAAAAACTTTCAATCTCCTCATCTTCCCGCTCGGAGTCAGTGGAAAGGGAAGTGCTAGAAAATAAAACTGGGTGGAAATGGGGATAGGAATACCTCTCGGGAGCCCAGGAGATGAAGAAAGAGAAGTCTATGCATATGAAGTTACAACAAGAGTCGCAGCTGGGATGAAGGTAACTTTTACTTGTCTTCAAGGATCCAGAAGATCGTTCCAGTCCTGTTCTCAGCAACGAAAAGCCACATTGATCTTGTCGATAGAAGACTTCGACAAGTATGGTTTCCTGTTCTTCTTGGGACCTACACGAAGGACAATTTATCAGAAAAAAAAATATGTATTGAGTAAAAAGTAAAAAAAAAAAAGGCAAAGAACTAGAGCTCCAGTAACTTACTGAAAACACCCCAATTTCTGGGGAAAGTCCAGCAGCCACAACTACCCCAGTTCCCGCTGATCAGTAGGGTATCTCGTTCCTAGCCTTGATCCCCTTTTGGAAAGGTGGTTATCAACTTTCCTCTCGGCTCGGAAGCATGGGGCATAAGGTAATAACTCTCATTCCTATATTTGACTATATAGAAATGGTGGAGTTCATTGGGATGGAGCTAAACCTAAGAGAATCATATACGAACTAGGGGTAAATTGGGAAGCAGCTAAGCCTACAGTATGGACAAATTCTTGTAAGAAGGGGGAGAATGGGAGTTTGAGACCTAAGGCTATGCACATTGGGCTTAGGGTTATCTGGTAAGGAGGGGAACATGGTATTCTAGTGGCGTCACTCTCTCATAACTGGTAGAGGAAACTTAGGGGAAAAGCATCCCCGTGAGAGGCTATGAAACGATCGAGTTCCTTTTGGGATCTGACTAAGGGAACACTAGGCCTGAAAATAATCTCTTCCTCCATGGCAGAAGGAGAAAAAATGTAAACGAGGGATCGAAGAAGAAGAATAAAAATGAGGAAGAAGAACACTTACGGGAATGGAGGTTTCAAGTAAGAAAATGAAATGGAATAGTTCTCCTTCAATAGACAAAAGACTCCAAAAACATGTCAAAATGCCTAATTCTAAAAAGAAGAGGTGAAAAGACAGTCATAATTGATAAGCACGGGAACCGAACTGATGTGAGAATGGGAAAATGAGGAAATGCCAATTGGCAATATGGGAAAAGGATATCCTCCAAACTCTCATTTTCAAGAATTGAAAGCTGACAACGGGAGACATAACGACGATAAGACATGATCTAAAGCTCTGAAAGACGAGGCATGGGGGATACATGTGAAAGATTCAAGAGAAATGTTAGTGAGAATAGGGAATGAAGCATCGCGGCTCACAGGTGCATGCTCATTTTTGCTTACTTTATTGTTACTTTTTGTGCCGCTAATAATTGCAGGTCTCAAAAAATGATACTAAAGGTTACTGGAATCACATTGTGTCTACTTGAGAAATGTACTAAAATCATTACACCTCAACAAATAGAAATTTTTTTAGTGTAATGAGGGGCAGATGAACAAGATTAAATATCACAGTACGCGTGGCAAGATCTGAACCGTAGGAAAGAACAATAAACCATAGCCATAAGATCAATTTGGACGATTGCGAGTAGGATATTGGTCATGACACGTGGTAAGAAAATACTACATGTGGGAGAAGCATTAATTAAGGTCATCCAACGGGCAGATTTACTTTAAAAATTGAGAAATATTGAGCTATCCCCAAAGCGAAGCTGAATCTTTTGTAAAATGAGAATGTCTCCTAAAATCAAGCTGAAAATCCTTAGATATGAGAATATACCCCACGATTTTCATAGTAATTCTATTATTAAATATGTGATATCAGATTCTGTAAAAAGCCTATAAATAAAGGGCAATTGTAGCTATTACAAGATGTTACACGATAACTACTAGTTCTCAATTATCTTATTCAAGGAATCCTAATTGTATAGTAATTAGCTTAACTATGGGATCCTAGTTATGTAATTTCCTAAGATAGTTTCCTAGCTTTGTATCTGTGTGTGTGTGTGTATTCCTCACTGAAATACAAGAGAGAATATAATTTTTTTCATCCCAAATAACATGGTATTAGAGCCACACGCGTGCAGATCGAGGTTTTCTATTTTTCATTCAAAATTAGGGTTTAGTCTTTTGTAGGGTTCCACCTTGGACAACCCTTTTGGAGTGGCCCTTTGTTCTCACCGCCCATCCAGAAAGGAAGCCCAATCGCCGACCGCCGTAAGCCTGAAGTACGGTGCCCGGAAGCCCTGCGCGTGAATCTTACGCGCCGCTGTGATTTTCTATGACTCTCCCACGTGCCTGCGCATGAAGGCTCATTAGGCCTGAGATCATCTATGGCAGCCCTCATCTGTTTCATCAGCGTTTCCCTACTTCGTATGTACCTGTTGCCTTGTGTTTGTAAAGGTTTGGGTTCTTTTATTTTCAGGTTTCTTGCATTTCAACCCTATTTTTCACTGCTGCTGCCTTGTTGGTTCTTTTTTATTGGTCTTCTCTTTTGTTTCTGCATATTTAGTGTTATGGATGAGAATAAATCTTGTGTCACAATGGATGTGGTACCTATAATGTCTAAAATCTTGGACCATAAGCTAATGGGTTCGAATTATTTGGATTAGAGTAAGACCATTCGAATGTATCTACGAAGTATTAACAAAGATACTTATTTGACTGATGATCCTCCTCAAGGTGATTCAAGGAAGACATGGCTTAGAGAGGACGCTCGCTTATTCCTGTAGATTTAGAATTCTATTGATAGTGAGATAATTGGCTTGATTAATCATTGTGAATTTCTTAAAGAACTGATGTATCTATGAGGTTTGCAAAGCATTTTACCGTGTGAAAAAATAAGATCAATCCCTTAAGAATTATTTTATAGAGTTTAAAAAGATGTATGAGGAGTTTAATATGTTGCTGCCTTTTACTCTTGATGTGAAGGTTAAACAACACCAATGAGAGCAAATGGTCATCATGAGTTTCCTGGCTAGCCTTCACTCTAACTTTGAGACTACTAAGTCTCAATTTCATTCCGGTTCTGAGATCACCTCTTTACAAGACATATTTAGTCGAGTACTCTATACAAAATGTACCCTTCCTGTTTAATTGAATGGTGCTTTGGTAAGTCAAAATAATAATTATGCGCCAGGGAAGCAAAGTGGAAATAAAGGAGGTGGCTCACACGAGTTTAAAACTCGAACACAGGAAGCTGGTGGCATTGTGTGACGATACTTTCATAAGAGATGAGATACAAAGTTTGAGTGTAGAAAGCTTTAGTTCAAAAATCAGAAACCTCACTCGGCACATATTGCATTCACTAATGATGCCCCTAAGAAATCGGTCCTTATTTCTGCCGGTGAATTTGACAAGTTCTCACAGTGTTAAGAATCACTAAAGTATTCATCTCTTGTTGTCACTATTATTGCTGATTCAGGTAAAAAATGTGTCTTCTTTCCTCATCCTCCAAATGGGTCATTGATTCTGGTGTCACATATCATATGACAAGTAATTCTGGTCTCTTCTCTACTTTTCAATCATACACTTCCACCTGTACTGTTACTTTGGCTGATGGGTTATCATCTTGTGTTCGTGGGTCTCGCATGATTACCCCTACCCCTCAACTTCCTCCGTCATCAGTCTTACATCTACCTAATTTATCTTTTAACTTGATCTCTGTAAGCCAGCTCACTCGCAATCTTAACTGTTGCATCTCATTTTTTCCTAATCATTGCTTATTTTAGGATCTTATGACAAAGAAGATTATTGGTATAGGACATGAGTCAGAGGCCTCTACATTCTTAACACACCAATACCAAAATCTGTCACTTGCACTGGTGTCATTTCTCCTTTTGAGGCGCATTGTAGGCTGGGTCATCCATCTCTCCCTTTGCTTAAGAAACTTTGTCCACAGTTTAGTAAGGTTTCTTCATTAGATTATGAGTCGTATCATTTTGCAAAATATCATCATCTTAGTTCAAGTCCAAGAGTCAATAAACGTGCTAGTATTCTTTTTGAGTCGGTTCATTATGATGTTTGGGGTCCTTCTCCTATTTTGTCTAAACCTGGATTCAAGTATTCTTATTACCTTTGTGGATGATTATTCTCGTGTAACTTGGTTATATTCAATGAAAAGTCATTCTGAGTTATTTTCTATTTTTGTGCGTTTTGTGTTAATATTAAAACTCAATTTAATGCTTCAATCCGTATTTTGCGAGGTGATAATATCAAGGAATACATGTCTGCTTTTTTTCAATCTTATATGGTTAAGAATAGCATGTTTAATGAAACTTTTTGTGTTGATACACCATCCCAAAATGGAGTGGCAGAACGTAAGAACATACATATATTTTGAAACTGCACGAGCCCTCTTAATTCAAATGAATGTTCCTAAAACTTTTTAGGCCGATGCAATTTCTACCGCATACTTTCTCATTAATCATATGCCATCATCTATTCTTCATGGTGAGATCCCTTACAAAATCATTTTTCCCAATAAATCATTGTTTCATATTGACCCTAGTGGTCGTACTTGTTTTGTTCAGGATGTTCATCCGCATATCACTAAGTTAGATCCCAAGTCTTTGAAGTATATCTTCCTTGGTTATTCTCATCTTCAGAAAGGTTATAGGTGTTACTGTCCCAGTCTTAACAATTATTTTGTCTCAATTAATGTTACCTTCCTGGAAGACATTTCTTACTTTCTGTCTTCTCCTATTCCTGCTCATTAGGGAGAGGATGATGATTTGTTGGTTTATTCCATCGTATCCTCTGAACCCATCTCAAAGTCAGTTCCTATCAAGCCTTCTATTACTCAAGTATACTCTAGGTGTAAACCTCCTGATTCATGTCTTGAACCGGCTCCTTTGTCATCAGATCCAGTCTCGAGCGATGATCTTCCTATTGCATTACGCAAAGGTAAACGCTAGTGTACTTATCCTATTTCTTCTATTGTTTCTTATAACTTCTTGTCATCTTCCTCTTGTTCTTTTATTGAATCCATTGATTCTATCTTTATCCCTAAAATTATCCACGAAGCCATCTCTCATCCTGGTTGGCATCATGGAATGATAAAGGAAACAAATGCTTTAGATGATAATGGTAATTGGATCTTGGTCGATTTACCTTCAGGGAAACGGGGTATTGGATGCAAATGGGTGTTCATATTTAAAGTCAATCTGAATGGGTCAGTTTCTCGATTGAAATCTCGTCTTGTCGCTAAGGGATTTGCTCAGACCTATGGAGTGGACTATTCAGACACTTTTTCTTAGGTTGCTAAATTGACATCTTTTCGGTCGTTTATTTCTTTGGCAGCTACTCATCATTGGCCTTTGCATCAATTAAACATCAAAAATGTTTTTCTTCATGGTGACCTTTAGGAGGAGGTGTATATTGAGCAACCTCTTGGTTTTTTTGCTCAGGGGGAGTCTGCGTGAGTTTGTCATCTTAAAAAATCTATGTATGGTTTGAAATAGAGTCCTCGTACTTGGTTTAGTCAGGCTGTTGAAAATTTTGGAATGATGAAAAGCAAATATGATCATTCTATGTTCTACAAATAATCAGAAGCCGATATCATACTTTTAGTTGTGTACATTGATAATATTGTAATGACTAGAAGTGTTAATACAGGAATTTCATCTCTTAAGTCTTTCCTTCATACTCAGTTTAACACAAAGGACTTAGGGATGCTAATGTGTTTCTTGGGTGTTGAAGTCACAAGGAGTAAAAAGGGTATCTTTTTATCTCAGAGAAAATATGTTTTTGATTTATTAACTGAGATAGAAAAATTGGGGGTAAAGCCTTGTAGTACTCCAATGTCTCCTTACTTGCACCTTTTGAGAGATGGAGAAATAATGGAAGATCTTGAGAGATACAAAAGATTGGTTGGAAAGCTGAATTATCTTACACTGACTCGTCCAGATGTTGCATATTTTGTCAGTATTATTAATCAGTGTGTGTCATCCCCAACAGTTCATCATTGGACAATGTTAGAATAGATTTTGTGTTATTTCAAAGGAGAACCTAGACGTGGTATCTTGTATGCAAATCATGGGCACACTCATATTGAATATTTTTCATATGCAGATTGGGAGGTTTCAAAATGGATAGAAGATTCACTTCAGGTTATTGTGTTTTAGTTGGAGCAAATTTGGTCCCATGGGAGAGTAAGAAGCAGAATGTTGTGTCAAGGTCAGGTGCAAAGTCACAATATAGGGCTACGACACAGTCTATGTGTGAGATAATATGGATATACCAACTCTTGACTGAAGTTGGTCTTAAAACTTCAGTACCTGTAAAATTATGGTGTTACAACCAAGATGCCGTTCATATTGCATCTAATCCTGTATTTCATGAGCGAACTAAGCACATCGAAGTTGATTGTCACTTTGTTCGTGAGAAAATTCAGCAAGGTCTGATTTCTACAAGGTATGTGAAGACTGAAGAGCAATTAAGGGATATCTTTATGAAAGCTCTAAATGGGGTTCGAGTTGAATATCTTTGTAACAAGCTGAGCATGATTAATATATATGCTCCAGCTTGAGGGGGAGTTTTACAGGATAATACTAGCTGTCAATTACCTTATTCTAGGGTTCTTAATTGTATAGTAATTAGCTTAACTATATGGATCCTAATTATGTAGTTTTTAGAAGATAGTTTCCTAGCTTTGTATATGTGTGTGTGTGTTTTTCACTAAAATACAAGAGAGAATATAATTTTTTTCATCTCAAATAACAGTAGCATTCAGAGAGATAGAAAATAAAAACAAGCCACGTTACTCCATTGTTCATCGTCTTCATTCTCTCAAGCCTTCTATTATTTTTCGTGTGAGGGAGAAAAAATCATTTACAATTATGCTCTAGTAAAATTTATCTTTAATATTGTTTTAATTATTCTTTATCAATTTTTTGTTAGTTAATTTTCTAATAATTATTAGTCATAAGTCAAATAAGCTATCGAATACAGAAATTTAAGATGAAATGAAAGATTAAAGTCTAGATTTTTAATATAGAAAGAATGAATAAAATCTTGTATTTTAAGATGGAAATAATGCTAATATGGAGTAAAACCATCATATAGATATATTATTTTATTTAAAATAAAGGTTTCTTTAAAAACAAAATGATGGGATGAAATTTTTAAAATAAGATAAAATCTTGAAAAAAATCTAAAACAACTCAATAAATGATAAATATTCAAAATTTTGAAAAGAAATTAATGGAGTAGTTGTGATTCTGAAGGAATTAATTAGTGCATTTGTTATATAATCTAGATTGTTGTTTAATATTTAGATATATTAATTAATCAAAAATAAAATTTTATTTATTATTTGTTTAAAATCTGAAATTCCATTTACTATTTAGATATATTAGTGTAAACAAAAAGGTTATTATAGGTATTCAACAATGGTGAACCCTAAATGTCTATTGCTTTAAGTATGTTTAAAATTGATTAAAAAAAATCTCAACACTAAAATGGATGCCAATTCTATTTTTGTTTACATATATATACAAGAAATATGGGTGTTTTTACAATATCAATTTTTCTAAAGCTTCTTAATATAACAATTTTCTTCAACTATCAGCGAGATTTGAAAAATGATGGACTAAAATGACATGTATCTATTTTAGTAAAAATCCTTACAAAAAGGAAAAATTTGAAGTGTCAACCATCATAAATATTTAAATAATAAATACAAATAGAAAATCAGTTGAAATTCCTATAAATTCAGTACAATAAATGACCCCTAAATTTCTTATAGCATTGTTAAACCAACAAAATATTACCTACGTCAAACAAAAATACTACCCAGATTATACTATTGATATATTATGAGTAAATCATTTAAGTGATACGATTAAATACTTTTATACTAATTATTATGTATATATATTGCTCAAAAAATTTCAGTAATAAACTAATTGTAAACTGTTGATATATTGTCGTTGATACTCTTGTTGACTTTATATATATTTTAAAAAGTCTTTCAACGTTATACTACAAGAAACTTATTGAGATATGTAGAAAAATCATTCATGACATTTCAACCATAAAATTAATGGAAATTCATTGACATTACTGTTAAAAGTAACTATGAAATTTCAAACATGCACATGTATCGGGCAAAAAAAATTAATGATATGCAATAGTTACACATGGAAACAACTATAATTTACATTTCATCAATAGTGACTAAAGTATATCAGTGATATACTTATTATCAATGATTGATTAATTACAAATTAGCGATAAAAACCAAAACAACGATGTTATATATATATATATATATGTTGAAGTTGGGTTGAATAGCTACCACTAAGTCATGCAAATTTTAATATTTTTCCGAAGACAAAAAAGGTCATTTGTTAATTAAATTGACTTTAAAAACTTTGTATATTCATTACGATTTATGATTTAAGAAAGAGTTAACTACAGAAAGAGCTACTTTTTGACACAACTATAGTGGTTTAAAAATGATTAAAATAGGGTTGTTTTGAACTTAATTCCAAAACTATAGTAGTTTTGGCCACATCAAAATCATCTTTTGTAAAGATTATTTCTAGCTGGATGAAGTCATATTTAAAAAAGATAATTTCTTGCAACGAACGTGAATACGTAAGACCGTAGAAATTGTCTTTATTAAAGATGATTTCTACGTTTTACTAGAATATGATTTCCTTAGAAACTGAAGTCGTCTTTGTAAAATATGATTTTAGTTCTTTTCATTACACACTAAAATCGTCTTTTGTAAAGACGATTTTCAATGTTACCGCTTCTCCCTTCATCCCTTTTATAGAACATCTTGCAGAATATCTTATAATCTTATATCTCAACAGAAATGATAAGCAGCTTACATAGTTAACAAATCGTAAAAACATAAAGACCATTTACAACTCTAATATGATAAAAAACACCAGAATAAATCCCAATATGGTTATTCTAAAAATGTTTGTTACATAATACTAAGACTAAAAATTATCAAACAAGTCCATCATGTTCCACACGCTGGTCGTCTTCTTATTCTTCTGTGACGTCTTTCATATGTTTGTAATTGAGTTACTTATGTCGGACCTTCCTCCACAATAGGTGCATTTTCCTCCACAATATGCGGATCTTCCTCCATAATAGGAGCATCTTCTACAATAGGTGAGTTTTGGGCATGTCTTCTACCTCCTCCTCCGGGAGCTACACCCCGTCCTCCTCTACGACGTTAAGGTTGATGAAATGGTTCAAAAGTGGAACCAAGTTGGTCGCTGACTCACCTCCAAATGTATAAAAGACCGGTGGCGTATATGGCTCTTGTTGAGATATGTATGATTCGTGCCGAGGCATATGTGGTTTTTGCTGACTTCTTTGAGACGAAGTGTGCATTGAATGCCTTCTAGAGAAAGGAACTTGATAAGTCGCATTAGCTTGTCTTATTACATGTACTGTTGTCTCACACACATTACGAATCCGAGGCATTATTCAAGACGGCTCAGCATCATTTAATGTCAAGTTGTTAATATCGTCCAAGTTGTCCGTCTGCATAGATAAAAAATAATTATATAAGTTACTTTTTAAATAATCATAGACCTATTAATTGCATAAATTAATGAAAAATTACCATTTCATATATGAATTATCATATCCATCTTCATCCACGTCCTCATCAGCAATGTGTGTCATATGCTCAGCCTATCTTTCAATAATTTTCACGTGGAAGAGGATTAAGCAGTGACTTATAACACTCAACAAGCATTGATACGTGGTAATAACGTTCAATGAATATGAATTATCATATCCATCTTCATCCACGTCCCCATCGACAATGTGTGTCCTATGCTCATCCCTTCTCTTAATAATTTTCATGTGGAAGAGGATTAAACAGTGACTTATAACACTCGACAAACATTGATACGTGGTAATAACGTTCAATGAATTGTGAACTGTCGATACGAGCGTGTGTGCATACTACTAACATATGGGAACATGGGAGGCTAAATGATTGCAACTTGTTGCAAGCACATGATCATTCTTTTAAAATCACATAACGTCTATTATGTCATTCATACATGTGATTGCTATGCTGACCAATGAGAACCTCAAACTTCTCATTAGTACGATAAAAAATTGTGACATGATGTGAACTAGCCCTGGCTTCCGGAGTTTTCATCTTTTCAGCATCATAAGCAGTAAATACTTCACCTCGTAGTAGGGAATCTCTAGCTTCACTTCTCCACTTTTCAAACCAATTCACACTGCGATAAAATATAAGCTCAATCAAAGCCATAACAGGTGATATGCGAGCTCTCTTGAGTACACCGTTAATGCATTCTACAACAATTGTTGTCATCCAACCATATCAGTATCCATCATTGAATGCTTGAGTCCATTTTTCATTTTCAATATTATTAAAGAAGTGCACACATCGGCTGTTTATTTTATTCATTTCATCCATGTAAACTTCAAACTTTCTTTGCTGATGTTGCGTTCCCACACTAAAGACTGAATTTTCCAAAGTCATGTTCTTGTATTTGTCATTAAAGTTACTCGCTACATGCCTCAAACAATATCAATGATGGGCTAATGGTTCTGACCAAGTTGTTGATTATGCACTGCAACTTTTACACCAACATGTCAATTAGAAATTAGTACCAGTCCCTTCCTCCGCGTAATGTAATGCCTCAAGCAATACAAAAATCATGACCAACTATCTATGATTTTCTCATCAACTATAACATATGTAATTGGAAAGATACGTCCATTTGATTCAATCGACGTAGTAATCAACAAGTTATGCTTATACGTGCCATATAAAAATGTGCCATCAATTTGAATGATGGGTCTACAATATTTAAAACACTTTATAGCAACACTAAAGGACCATCACACAAATCTAAACATCACATTACCTGGTAGACCGATGTTTTTTCATCATTCTTTCTCAATATATCTCTATGTTTTTTCATCTCTTCTTAATATCTATAGCAGTTACTTTGAGTTTTATATATTCTATTTATTTTTGTTACACAAGCTACTGAAAAATGCTTAAAATGTTCAAATAAGGGGAGGGGAGGTTTGTCAGTTCATGATCTTTGTATTCTTTTATCAAATATTTTGAAACAAAAATTTACGTGCAGAAAAAAACTTGATTTCTTAATAAGTTTAACATAATTATATATGCATGATTATATTTTGAACTCACATTAAACTATTCACATGCAGGTTACTGCGGAAAAAAAATACCAAAATCCATGATTATGACATGGAATGCAATCTCACTATAACCATTATTATAATATTTTAGTTTATTTTATTCACCTCAATAATTCCATATTTAAAAGTATAAAATTCAATTGACATAAACTACTACCAGTGAATATATTTTCATGAATTGAAACTAGGTTTCGCAATTAGGCTTGCAAATGTTAAAATTGAGATTGGTAGTAAAGATCATGGAAGAATCAGCTGGATTATAAGGCTTTGTCTCAATTCATTATATTGTAGATTGTTCTTAACAATTTTCAATCATTTTTATATGATAATCTTTCTTAGTCTATCTAAATCTGGTAAGAAACATTTCTTCTAACGTCATAAAGATAATTAATGGTTGGTTGATTTTCTTAAAAATAAAAAATGTAGGAGAAAAATAATTAAAATAAATATAATGAGTTGAGGAAAGAACAAAAGTGAAAGAATAACGCCGCATGCTTTTCTGTTTTTTTTTTTTTTTTACTTAACTTGCATTCAAATTATTTAGATAAAATTACTTTGAATTCACTAACTCTAACAAAGTCCACTTAAGTCATTTAATTAATAAAATTGTTCTTTACAAAAATTGCATAAATAAACTACTAATGACTTTAGATACATAACTTTTTTATTTGTTAATAACGTTATATATTTTAAATTGGTAATGCATGTATAACATTTATAATTAGATTAATAATGTATAGTGTCAATTAGAGGTTATAATGAGTTAACAATACGTAGTAATATAAGATCTGATAGAGAGAATAATTCAACAAGTATTGAACTTATATGTTTCGCACAGTTGGATGACAATTTAATGAAAAGAATCATTAAAGCCATCAAGTTTAATAAATTGCTTGAATGAATCCACAATTAGGGCAATTCATTCTATTTAAATTTAATTCTCTTTAAAATGATCTAGGACGAAAAAAACTAGTAATTTAGCATAAAAAGAAAGTGAATTCAAGGGTAGATATAGGTTCCCGACATTTTTGTTGTAGTATAGCTTAACTTTAATTTGTTCAGATATTGTAAGTCTTTGTTGTAGTTCTCTGGTTAAATTTAATAAAAATTTAAATTATGCTTGAATAGGTAAAAATCGTCTGAGAAGCTACGTCAACAAGTATGACTAATTAGAAGCCGGAAGAATGGATTGTCACTGTGGCCAAGCGGGAAAAACTCACCTGAACTATTGATCCATTTGTATCCCATTTGACGGTTCAGATTTGATTAGTTGTTGATAAAGATAAATTAAGCATGATTAGATAAATTAAGTCTGATGTGATAAGCTTAATCTATGGGGAATATTCTGTTATTCCACAGGTTTAAATGGATTTAGCTGAATTTTGTAACTGATCAAGAGCCTATAAATAGAGGCCAATTGTAAATCAATTCATGCAATACAAACTCAAGCAATTATATACGTGTTCTTGAGAATTCTCTCTCTCTCTCTCTGTTATTATTCTTATTTTTTAGTGTGATAAATTTTTACTTTACATTTTGATACTCTTATTGAGAGTCGAACTTAAGAAGATAACTGAAGATGCCTCGCACAAGGTCATGCTGCACGGGAAATGGGAAACAACCCCAATCCCACTGCCAGTCCCTCGGATCAACCTGCACAACCGACATGAGTGCACAACATGATTCAGCCCATTCTGAACGAGATACAAGGAATGGAGAGTCGTCACAATGAAGCACTGCGGAACGTATGGCATACCGTGCAGGGGCAGACTGCCACATTGCAACGGGAAATTGTGGAAATGAGAGCGGAAGCCAGCCAGAATATTGTGGCACGAGAATGTGAAGCAGAAAACCAGAACCAAGAGCAAAGGGAAGTAACCAAAATCGATCCAACATCCATCATGAGAATTCTGAAGCCACTTCGCGTGATAAAGGGAAAAAAATCATGGATGAGAACCGGCCAGTCCAGTCAATCACGAAGCGAGCAGTGGAAAGGATATTGGAGCAGAAAATGCTCGAGATGAGGAAGCTAGGAGGGAGCGGAGTGGCAGATCTGGAAACTTTAACTCGCTCCCCACTATGCCTAGAAATCATATCCACTCTAGTACCGAAGAAATTTGTAGCACCCAAGTTTAAGTGTTATGAAGGGAAGTCAGATCTTGTTGACCACCTTCGGCATTTCAAGCAAGTGATGGCGCTTCATCAACATGAGGATGAACTGATGTGATGAATGTTTCGAACCAGTTTAGACAGGAATGCGTTAAAGTGGTATCACTCTTTACCCTCTTGCTCAATTGATAATTTTACTAAAATGTCTTCTATTTTTCTGGAGCAGTACTCCACCTACCAAATGATGATGGAAGATTCAAAACATCTCATGACGGTTACAATTAAGAAATGAGAGTCATTGCACGAGTATACACATCGCTTCAAAGATGAAATGGTCAAGGTGGAAATTGTGATGATCATGTGGCTAGATTAGCATTCAGGCGCGGTCTAGATCTCAACTCTCAGCTTTTCGAAGATCTGTCCAAAAATAAGCCCCTCACCATGGCAGAAACCTTTCTCCGAGCACATACATACATAGCTTTAGAAGAAGAAAAGAAGAGCATTAAAAAATTGATTGAGCAATGAAATCCAGTGCAAAGCAAGGATGACAGTAGCAAGAGAATGGGAAAGCGTGGAGTCGAACATTCTGAAAAGAAGACAGAGGAGAAACAGAGTGTCTTCGAGAAAAGGTCAAGACTAGCTGGAGGAGTTCACCTCGGGGATAAAATCTATACCCCACTGACTATCATAGTGAATCAAATTCTTGAAGTCATCAAGGATGAACCTTGGCAGAAACGACCTCATCCCATTACAAAGGAGCTAAATCAAAGGGATAAAGATAAATATTGCCACTTTCATCGGAGTGCTGGTCATGAAACCCGGGATTGCTACCAACTAAAAGACTATGTTTAGAGCCTTGTTCAGGAGGGACATTTGAAGGAATATGTTCTAAGATGGGACCAACCAAGGAGAAATGAAAAGAAACAACACCTTAGGGAAAAAGATCCATTAAGAATAGTGGACACCATCATGAAAGAGTCAAAATGAGCAACTAGGAAGGAAAGAAAAATCTACTGTAAAAAGCCCACTCTCGAAGTAAATATTGATCAAGAGGAAGCATTTGGTAGCGTGCCGATTATTTTTTATGAGGAAATCAACAAACATGATGGGCACAATGACGCTCTTGTTAGCACCATTCATATGTTTGCTACGGTGGGTATTGCTGGAAGTGCGGTGAAGATACTTCACCATTCAACACTTGAGAAGAATGTGATAGACGCCCACAAGTTGCTTACCACAAGACAATCGCTTATAGGGTTCAATGGGACAATAACGATTTATAAAGGGATTTTGTCAATCCCAGTGGGCAGATCCGTTCAACCACATCACTGATTTTATGGTCATTGACGCACGGTCGCCCTACAATGCAATCCTGGGAAGAACGTAGATTCATAAGATAAGAGTTGTTGCGTCAACCTACTACTAGACTTTGAAGTATCCATCGCCAGATGGGGTACGAACCATTATGGGGGATCAAGCTTCGGCAAGATGCTCCACAGTGTCAGCACTTGATTCTATAGAGAATAAGGATCTCCCTGTTCTTGAGAGCGGGGAAGAAAAAGTTGAACAATAGCAATTAGATGTGGATGAACCAAGCGAGAGCAACCTAACATATAAAGCTGGAAGAAAGACCGAACCTATAGACCTGGGAAAAGGAAAAATAACCATAGTGGGAGCGAGACGGTCTGAAGCTGAAAAGAGAGAGCTTATCAAGTTCCTTAGAAAAAAATGGATATTTTCACCACCAATACCACATAAATGCCAAGTATGGACTAGTCGATAATTTATCATACGGAATGTTGACCTTTTCGTTAAGCCTGTAAAACAGAAGAAGCGATCCTTCGCTCCCGAGAGGAAAACGATAATAAAAAAAGAAGTGGAAAAGTTACTCAAAGCAGGATTCACATGAGTAATCATTACCTGAAGGGACTAGCAAACGTTGTGATGGTAGAGAAAAAGAATGGAAAGTGGAGAATCTGCGTGGATTTTACGTATCTAAATAAAGTCTGCCCAAAGGATGATTACTCGTTGCCAAGAATTGATCAACTGGTGGATGCCACAACCGGACATGAGCTCCTGAGCTTCATGGATGCCTATTCTGGATATAATCAGGTGAAAATGTTCCATTTAGATTGGGAAAAAACATTTTTTATCGTTGATTTTGGAATATATTGCTACACTGTAATGCATTTGGTTTAAAAATGCGGGAGCAACATACCAAAGATTGGTCAATAAAATCTTTGAGAAGTAAATCAGAAAAATGATGAAAATATATGTAGACGATATGCTTGTCAAGGTAGAAAGAAGGGAAGATCACATTCGCAATCTAGAAGAAACTTTCTCTACCCTGAGAGAAATCAATATGAAGCTGAATCTGGAAAAGTGTATTTTTGGAGTGGCAAGGAGAAAATTTCTGGGGCATCTGGTGAACAGTATGGGGAATTGAAATCAATGCAAATCGGATAAAGGAAAACATGGACGTAAAATTACCACATACAAAAAAGGAGATCCAAAGCTTGATAGGAAAGTTAGCAGCTTTAAATAGATTCTTGTTCAGGTCAACAGACAAGTGCAGACCATTCTTCACCAAAATGAGGAAGAATTCTAGACAGTAGTGGGATGAGGAGTGTGAAGATGCTTTACAAAAAATCAAAGAGTATTTGACTTCACCACCGCTACTGTCGTGGCCTTTACCAGGAGAATAGCTTTTGCTTTACCTCGCAGTGTCAAAAACCACAGAAAGCGCAGCACTCGTCAGAACGGAAGGAGGGTGTCAAAAACCTATTTACATTGTGAGCAAAATCTTTGCAACCACGAAAGCTAGATACAAAAAAATGGGAAAACTGGTGCTTGCCTTGAAGGTTGCTGCAAGGAAGTTCAGACATTATTTTTAGGGACACACCATAAATGTGGTGACAGAGTTTCCAATAAGGTGTCTACTACACTCACCTGCGATAATTGGAAGACTTGTGAAGTGGGTAATAGAGCTTGGGGAATATGACATTCGGTATGCTCTCGCACTGCCATAAAAGCTCAAGTCCTGGTGGACTTCATTGTAGAATTACTATTAGGACAAAGAACATGATCTAATGATGGTGGGAAAAGGAGAAGACGCATGGAATTTATTCATGGATGGGGCGTCAAATCATCATGGGGTCGGAGCGGGAGTGGTAGTTCAGACTCCGCACGGAGAAACTTTTGAACATGCTTTGGAGAGGAGAGAAATGGAATTTACAAGCTTTCTACCAGTGACCGAAGACCAAAAAGGGGAATAGAGAGATAAGTCTTAAGTGGTCAAACCAATTACGATCGATTCGCTAAACATTCAAGATTCGAGATGAGCTGCTAAAATAAGGAAGGGCGATAGAGAAATGTGGAAGAAAGATAGCCTATAATGTATTACGAGAAGGAGACAACGCTAATAGCTAGAAGACCTAGAAGTCCAGAACGTCAGTCAGTGATTGCACCATAACAGAGCGCTAGAGGGCCGGAGAGAGATTGATTAATGAAATACATAGGGATTGCGATTGCACTTACGCTTGCTGTCAGTTGTCATTTAGTTTCCAGGCGTCCAACAATAAAGTAGAGTATGAAGCCCTTTTAGCTGGATTGTGCCTTATGACTGAATTAAAGGTAACAAGAGTAAAACTATTTTGCGATTCAATATTAGTTGCTACCCAAATCGCAGGAAAATACAATGCAAAAGACAGTCAGATGGCAGAATACTTCCAGAGTGCCAAGGAAATGCTGCAGCTGTTCAAAGACCATGAGATTATGCAAATTCCCATAGCAGAAAATTCAAGGGCAGATGCATTAGCAATCTTGGGGTCGCCAACCCAAATTCCGTTCAGAAGAACAATAAATGTAGAGTACTTGAGTGAACCAAGTGTAAAGATGTCCGTTCAAGCGGAAGTCACAACAGAAAATGATGCGAATGGTTGAAGAGGAATATAGTGCAGCACATGTTCTATCAGGAACTCCCAGCCAACAGAGTGGAAGCTCAGAAGCTCCAACAACGGAGTGCTAGGTACCATGATTAATCGGGAGCTGTATAGAAGATCATTCTCATGCCATACCTCAAATGTCCTTCCCCAACAGAAGCCCAATACGTAATGACCAAAGTATACGAAAGAATCTATGGAAATCATTCTGGCAAGAGGTCTATATCCAACAAGTTATTGAACGAATGATACTACTGGCCAAAGATGCAAGAGGAAGTGAAGTGCTTCGTGAAGAAGTGTGACAAGTGACAACGACACTCTCCTATTCCAAAGATGGCTCCCGAGGCATTACGGACGTTGTTGAGCCCATGGCCGTTCATGTAGTGGGGAATTGATGTAGTTGGGCTGCTGCCAATAGCTCCTCCTCAGAAAAGATTCTTACTAGTGGCGACATACTACTTTATAAAGTGGATAGAAGTGGAAGCATTAATAAAAGTGCGGGAAGAAGAGGTAAGGCAGTTTTAATGGAAAAATATTGTGTGCTGGTACGGGATACCTAAAGTACTTATCTTGGACAATGGGCTTCAGTTTACTAGAAGCCAAGTAAAAAGCTTTTGCGATGATCTCTGAATAAGGAATAGACTGTTAACTCCGTACTACCCACAAGGCAACGGGCAAGCAGAAAAGGTGGCCCACGATGCTAAGGTTACTACTGTCGAGGAGCGGAATTTAGTGGAAGCCCTCAAAGCCGTAAATAAGGCATTGGTTGAATATGAGGTGGCTAGGGATGAAGCTGAAAAGGCCAGAGATGTGGCCATGATGCTGAGTACCAGGCTTTATTTAAGCATCGGGAGCTTATGGTTTATAACGCGCGCTATAGGGATGCATTGCCAAATCGTCCCCCCAAACAGCCTATTACTCCAGAAGTTGAAGGCTCTATGGGTGCTTCAACAGAAGATTCTCCTACTCGAGTCTCGTCGTATGCTCTTGTTCCTGCTTTAGAGGAAGGTGGCCCCGAGGGGGATCCTGAAGCTGCTGTAGTTTAGGCTTTTTTCTTTTTTCTTTCCTTGTTATATTTTTCTCTTTCGCTTCTCTTTTCATTGTAATTTTGCCTCATAACAATGAAAATGATGTTTTGTTTAGCAACCTTACTTGATTCCTTCTTAAGTAGATTTTCTTCATCTGCATTTTCAAAATTTTTCCATTTTTTCATCTTTTCCCCTCATTTTTCTATGTATGGAATACTTTCCAGACTTCTTTTCTTCTTTCCAGACTTCTTTCCTTTTTAGTCTTCTTCCTTCTTTCCAGACTTCTTCCTTCTTTCCGGACTTTTTTCCTTTTCTGACTTCTTAATTTTCAGGCTTCTTTCTCTCCAGACTTCTTTCTTTTTTGTTTCTTTTAGAGGGTAGTGTTGCAGACACCATTCCCCATAGACTTAAGCCCTTAGTGAGCTCAGGGGCATGTTTCCTTTAGAAAGTAAAAGATTTCATGGACATAAGCTCTTGGTGAGCTCAAGGGCCCTTTTTATTTCTTTAGAAAGTAAAAACCTTCATGGACGTAAGCTCTTGGTGAGCTCAGGGGCCCATTTTCTTTTTCTTTAGAAATTAAAAGCTTTCATGGACATAAGCTCTTGCTAAGCTTAAGGGCTCGTTTCCATTTCTTTTAGAAAGTAAAAGCTTTCATAGACATAAGATCTTGGTGAACCGAGATGCCCATTTTTATTTTTGAAAAAGAGATAATGAACACCAAATTTTTACATGGAAAACCCTTAATGGGAAAAAATCACGGGTATAAATGTTTTCACTATTTAAAAATAATTACACATAATATTTATGTAAATGAAAACATTCCAAGGTTTGGGAAAGTCACTTTCCTTATTTCGAGGTAATAAGATCCATTTCCTCTAGCTGCTTTGACTATGAAGGGTCCTTCCCGATGTAGCCCCAATTTTCCTTCACTTGATTGAAAATTCTTTTCAGCACAAGATCTCCCCTTTGGAACTACCATCCTCTGACTCTTTTCTGGAAATAGCTCCTCCTTTTTTTATTGTAATTGGCTATCGTTACCAGAGCGGCTTCTCTTTTTTCCTCCAGAAAGTTTAGATTTTTAATCATACGTTCGGTGTTGGTGATTTCATTCACTTCTGATCTCGCAGTGGGACATCAACTTTCTACTAGTATGACAACTTTTGCCCTAAATGTTAAAGCAAATGGCATTTTTCTAGTCAGTTCTCGCGGTGTTGTGTGGTTCGCCTAAAGTACTGATGGTAACTCTTCAACACACTTTCCTTTGGCAGCTTCTAGTCATTTTTTCAAATTCTCCAATATCGTTCTATTTGAATCCAAATCTTTCTGAAGCTCAATCTTGCTCGCCACGAGTTGTTCCTTCTTAGATTGAAGGCGAGCATTTGCAGAGTTAACCAATGAAAGCTCTCTCTGAAGTTGGATCAAGGCTTGATCACGCTGAGTATGAAAGTCTTGTAGATAAAGAAAAACTTACTTGTATCAAGTCATGGCTTAGTCTTCTCATATGATCGCCGATCGGAAGCCTCCTCAAGATATCGTTAGTGGAACGAGACTGAATACCGCAAAGGATGATGTGAGAAGCTACTGGGTCATTCAAAAAGTAGACCGTTTCTGGGACGAGAGCATTAGAAAAACACCTTAACTTTCACGGAGCGGGTGGGGGAACAAAGTACCTTCAGACCCCAAGGCGATTCTCGTAGTAGGAATGCATGTAGTAGAAGCGGGCACAGTAGGGGTTGAAATGAGAGCAAAAGGTGGAGATACGTCAGAGCTCAGGGGAGCCTCGATCCACGCAATGGGTGTAGTGGGAACAGAATCAGTAGAGACAGGAGCGGCAGGTGCAAGCTTTAAACGGGAAAAGCTTGAGGTGTTAATACGGGTTCTTTTCTCAACGGGACCTACGAATTTGCTTCCCAAATTTTGCCTATTCTTATGCCAGTTGCAGCTCGATCATAAAATTCCTGATGATCCGAAGAACAGGAGCTGGAATTGTCAGAAACTGAACGGAAAGAGCGAGTTGGAATTGATGAAGAACATGCTGGAACTGGAATAGCAGTAGGAGTTGAAGATGAAGATGAACCTGAAGTAGAAGCGGGAGCTGAAACGGAAGAAGGGTTGATGTCAAAGAGTACTTTTCAATCCATTTCTTGTGCTCGAAGATCAAAGGCAACAACAAGCTTTGCCTTAGACTCTTTGGACAGCTAAGGCTTTGAATTTTTCTTTGCTGCAGAAGTACACATCAGTTAGGAAATTAAGGAAAAAAATAAGTGAATAAATGAAAATAAAGACAAGAACTGAAGCTCCGATGACTTACTGAAAATTGCCCATTTCATGGAAATTGTCCAGCGGCCATCACCACCCCAGTTCCCACCAATCAAAAGCGTGTCCCTCTCCCAACCTTTGTCTCCTCTTAGGATCCTGGTTGAGTGAATTGAGAATGAGTTAAACCTACTGTGTGGAAGAACCGAGAAAGCAAAAGAGAAAATGGAAGCTTAAGACCTAAAGCTATAGCAATAGGGTTGAGAGTGATTTGGTAAGGAGGATTACATGGAATGCCTATAGACCCACTCTCTCCTAACGCGCATATAACATCTATAGGGAAATATTCTTGATAACGGGCCATGAACAGTCTAAACTCTTATGGGTTCTTTACTAGGGGCACAAGGATATTTCACTTCTCCATAATCAATGAAAAGAAAAGAAAAAGAAAGAAGGAGGAAGAGAACTTATGAGATAGAGATTTGAAAAATGAAGAAAGGAAATGGGGAAGGAAGCCTTATATAGGCAGCGGATCTCAAAAGACAATGTAAAGCAGATTGTTGGGACGGAGCAATGGAGGGCTGAAATTAATAGAAATGTGATCGTTTGGACTGAAACTTGGGGAGATGTGAAGGGTGAGACAAGAGATAAAAAGACGCTATTGTTGACAAGTAAAGAGATGACACCTGACGCGTTTGTAAAACTTTCTCTGAACGGGAAGATGACAGGTTGTTCTAAAATTACGTGTGTAAAACATTCTCTAAACGAGAAGATGAAATGTTGCTATGGAATGGAGCATGTGAGATATTCTCTGAATGGGAAGATGAATGGTTGCTCCAGATACGCATGTGAGATATTCTCTGAACGAGATAATGAAAGGTTGCTCTAAAATGGTGCGTGTAAAATATTCTCTTAATGGGAAGATGAAAAGTTGCTCTAGAATGGCGCATGTGAGATATTTTGTGAATAGGAACTGAAAATCCTGACAAAATTAGAGATTGTACAGTATGCGGCATAGTCTCGAGAACAGGGAGATGAAGCATATAAAGAATATGGAAAAGACAACCATAAATGATGCGTAAAAAGGTGGAGAATAATGATATGCAATGATAACAGAAAATTTTAATATTGCAAATTAATTTCACTATGTGATATTGAATGTAATAGAGGCAAATGAACGGGTAAAAATTGTCTAAGAAACCATGTAAGTAAGCATGACCAATTAGAAGCGGGAAGAATGGATTGCCACCGTGGCCAAGCGGGAAAACCCCACTTAAATCGTTGATCACTTTGTATCCCATCTGACGGTTCAAATTTAATTAGTTGTTAATAAAGCCAAACTAGGCTCGATCAGTTACTAGATTAGATAAATTAAATAAAGCTAAACTAGGCTCGATCAGTTACTAGATTAGATGAATTAAATCTGATATGATAAGTTTAATCTAGGAGGAATATTCTGATTATTCCTCGGGTTTAAAGTGATTTAGCTGAATTTTGTAACTGATCAAAAGCCTATAAATAAAAACCAATTGTAAATCAATTCATTCAATACAAACTCAAACAATTATATATTTGTTCTTAAGAATTCTCTCTCTTATTATTCTTATTTTTTAAGTGTGAGGAATTTTTCCCAAACAATGCTTTAGTTCATATTTTATATATTAGAATTTTAAACTAATCGGTAATTTCAGACAGAATAGTAACATAAGTGATACATGGCTACATATAATAATTAAGGATGAGTGAAAAAGTTATTTACAAAAAAGCCCTCGTATGGGAATTTGTTGTACACAAATAAATATTTGTTAATTTAATTAATTTTTTTATTTATTTTTCAACTATATTAAATTTATTCCCATTTCAAAATCTATATGGATTCATTGAACCATTTTAAACTTGAACTTAATTAAGAGTGTAGAAGATTACAAGCTCAAATACAAAAGCTACAATTTCAACAAGCATTCATGATTTCAAAATTTACCTTCCCAATAATTTATGCCTGAAACGAATACATATTTAAATACATACTTATTTAATTAAATGTATAAATGTTAAACATTTATAAACCTAAATTAATCAGATTTAATATAGAACTAAAAATATATATGGTGACCAAATTAATCACTAAACTTGATTTATGTATTCATTTATATAGATGAAAACAAATAGTTGGCAAATAGTTGATGGTGGTATGATCGAAAAAATATGATTGAACGAGTCACACGCGCATCACATGTGTTGTTCTATTAGTGCTCCTATAAGATTGCAATGAAATATATATCAGAGTTCTAAGTATTAGAATACAATGAAATATATGCACTTCACAATTACAATGTCATGTCCCTCAGAAACATGAGATCCATACCAAATGCAATTTAAAATTCACAAGAAAGAGCACACTTCTAGACAAATTGAGAATTATATTTAGTACATGCCAATTATCTCATTTAAGCATCTACTAAATAAAAAATCTACAGAGAGATAGAGGGAGAGAGAAACCCCAGAATCCCCATTTCCGGATCACTTAGCTAGAAAACACATGAAAATAAAAAGAACACAAAATTATCATATAGATAATCTCTTCAATAGTTCATTTGATAGAGACATGTACTCAAAGAAAAATACATAATAGTACATTATTGACTCATATTCTATATTGATTTCAGTCTGACATAATTTTTTCGATGTCCATGAAGAAAGCATGAGTAGTAATAAGCAAGCTTCAAATGATCACATCTCCCATATTTTGTGTTCACTCAAATTCTTATTTAACTAGAAGCATAAACTCAAATCTAGAAGACCGCTAGGCTAATCAAGATTGAAAGACCTTCAGATTCCCTTGAGCCTGAAAATAAAAACTAACAAATAAAACACTTTCCCCAATTGAAAAGTAAAGGTTCCCAAATAGAAGAATTCAGGGGACCATTTCCTTACCTATTCACCATAATTAATGGGTGCCATTTACATTCTTCACCATTCGTTTGAGCATTTGTGACTTTACCCTTTCATCCTTCATCATACAAACAATACAATTATTAATGCTTTGAAATAAAATGAAGCAGCAAAATCAATAAAAAATTGTTAGTCGAAAAGGTGAACTAACAAAGACGAAGAGACATACATTTATTAGACGAAAATGAAAACCCCTACTATTGTGCGCATTCTGTAATAGAAGAAACAATGCCTGACAAAATTCAAGTATCATACACCACAGGACAAAATGAACGCGAGTAAACATGAAACAAATTAAATCAAACATTTGATTACCTTTTATTCAAGAGATTCACTAAAATAGACAAAATGAAAGATTCAGAAAAATAGATCAAACCTGGAAATCAAAACCGTGGCTTTCGTGGCTGAGGCAAGGGTTGAGGATCTCTAATCTTTGATTTTAACTTCTGCAATGAAAACCAAAGAATCAGAAGAGAGAGAGAGATAGAGAGAGAGAGAGAGAGATAAAAGCTAACTAATTGCTCGTTTTTGTTCACAGAAATCCAAAGAATCAGAAGAGAGAGAGATAGAAGCTAACCCTTGCTCGTTCTCTATCCTTGAATAGAGAGAGGTGGAAGCTAATCGAGAGAGACAAACTGATGCACATGCTCTGTTCTCTCTTCTTTGACGAAGCTAAAGCCCTAGCTAGGTTGTGGGTTCGTTGTAGAGAGAAGATGAAAGGCGTTGAAGAAGATGAAGGGCGCTGAACTAAAGAGAGAGGGCGCTGAACTAAAGAGAGAGGGCGTTGAACTAAAGAGAGAGGGCGCTGAAGAAGGCTTCGTTGCAGAGAGAAGATGAAGGGCGCTGAAGAAGACAAAGGAAAGAGAAAGGGCATTGAAGAAGGCTCATTGTGGAAAGAAGACGCTGAAGAAGATGAAGGAAAGAGAGATGGTTGTACATGTGAAGAGTGAGGGATAAGTCTAATTTTAGGCGGGTTGGTGTATTTTGTTCCCGCGCCCCTATCCCCGAAAAATTGGTTCTCTTAGTGTTTTGATATAAAATGTAATTGTGGTGTGCTATAAAAACGCACATTTATTGTAGTGTATGTCTTTCGTATTCTTAACTTAGAGCAAGTGTTATTCAACATTAAATATCACATATTAATGTTCTTATCTAATTGTTTTCAATTATTTAAATTTAGCTCTAGAGTAATTTAGAAAGTAAGAGTCTCACTAAAGACTTATTAGTCTAACTCAAAATAGTGTAAGGGCAAATTCATAATTATATTTTAATTAGTTGACAAAAAATGCTCGATAATTTTTATCATTCCATCATTCCTTTTTATATATATTGACCATTGATCATTGATAAATTGTCAAAATTGAAAAGATATGAAGTAAGATGAACGTCGTATCATACTTGGGTAAAATGAAAAAACTGATTATTTTTTTAATATTATAAGAATAAATCTAATAATATAATTTTATCAAATAATTTATAAATGGTTGACACATCACTTAATCGATTAAAATGTAGCATATAACTTGATTGATATATATTCAAATCGCATATTCATTACCATTTGTTAAAAGAAAATTATTTTTTAATCTCGTAATGGGAGTGGTTTTCATATAGAGTCAGATACCCATAAAAAAAATCATAGGGGTAGTCCATTTTTCCTTGTTATTAAATAAATAAATGTTGCATAAATTGCTAATACATGTTGGGCTTAAAATTTTGCATAAAGCATGATTTTAGGTTCTCAAGAAAGAAAAAAATGATTTTGGGATTATCTTTTGTAGTTTTAGTTACACTACTAAAAAAGATCATTTTTAGTATTAAGACTTACAATTTAAAGCTTCTTATTTTGTCAAGATTAATAAATTTTGTAATTTTAATGTTTTTTGGTACATTTTTCTAGTAAATGACATTTTTTCCCAATTGTGTATATTTTTAGCAATTAAACAAGTTCTATAATCTTGTGCATGCCCAAAAGTCACGATTGTAATATTCTAAGTTCTCGGATAAATGCTAATTAAATCATAAAAGAATAATAAAATAAAATCCCGAAATGATTTTTTATTAGTGTGACCCAAGTGGCCTAATTCACTGAATTGATTTCTTTAACAAGATCATGATCAAGATTGGAATCAGAGATTTGTTTGTTTATCAATTGCAGTAGAATGATTTTGCTTTTCAAGATGGGACACATTATCCTATTTGCTTTGTGGATTGATTCAACATCCACTACAAATTATAAAATAAATAAATAAAGGGACTTTTTTAGAGATCAACTAAGAACCTAGACCAAACATGTGTGTTGTTGCCACTAAACTTGGATTGGTTGGTCAAATTTTAGCATTATATACTGAGAATCAATTGTATCTGCCAAGTATTAAGCATTTGCATTCTCACCCATCAAACATGGAAACGTGAGAGAGATTCAGTGAGTAAGCCATAGTTATCAGTTTAATCACTCAGGTGACCAGTTGGGCTAATATTACTGAACCAACACTCACAGTCATAGAGTTATAGGTTCGAGTTAATTATCCTACTTGGGTATATAACTTTGTGTAAAAGAAAAAGATTAAAGCCATGTGGGTTAGGTTATATGATAAAGTGAGTGCATAAACCTTGATACTATACCTCACCATTGTACCTTCTTATATGAAGGTGCGGAACACTTAGTCCAATATTTATGAAGTAGCTTGAAAAGAAATAAATTAAAAGAGATTTATAGAAATGGGTATAACTTTTCTCTTGAGTATTAAATTTATGCAAGATCGAACTTTCCGTTTTCTACATTTTTTTCAAGATGACGTGGTAGCCGAAGGTACCACATCAAACTTTTAGGGCCAATTTCATCGTTTAGGTTCTATTTTGATATTTTGATATTTTTCATAATATAAGGGGTCTTTTGTAATTTTTAATATTTTGTTAGTATATTTTCTTTAGTTTGCTATTGAAGGGATTTTGTATTCAAATTTTGACAACTTTGGAATAATAAGAATATTCATGTGTTTTCTCTGGTGGGTTATAGTGAATTTATTATGTCCGTCCCAGTATCATTAGAGCAAACACTTCTTTGTGTATTTATGAACAATATCTTTTCTTTCTTTATTGAGGTGATCTTTTTTTACCAGAATCATGCAAGGTGATCAATGTCAGAGAGAATGACATATTTTTAACCGCACATAGAATTTCCTGGTTTGGTATTTCGGAGTAGAAAAAAGAAAAGAAAAGGGTAAGGTCTATCCGACTTGGATTTTAATTTGCTTTTCCTAACAATAGTACTCTTTATCTTTTACTTAATTTGAGTTATTATATTTGATGTTATGAGCTTGACTAATCTCTCTAGATGGTGTAATTTTATACTTGAAACATAATAATCTTTGTTATATAAAAAAAGGTATACCTTTTGGATGTGACGATACAATTAGTTTTTACACAAAAGACAAATGTTGCATCAGGAGATCATCACATAGAACTATAAACCCTAAACATACACAAGACATGACCAAATGTTACAAATCATATAATTGTAACATTTGATCACTAAGTGCATCATTATAAAATAAAGTCTAAATTGATCAGATCAGTTTTATTTTTTTAGATAAGATTATTGGTGATAAGAATCAGTATGTGCACTAGGACATTCCAAACAGATTGGTATCTTTCTAGCACACTTATCATTTAACTCAACCCAACATATTTGAAAATAAAATAAAAGAGACGATAAAAGAAAACACCAAGAGAAAAATTAGCAGAACTTAAAAAAATGCATATTACAAACATTATCAGAAATAAAACGAGGAACAAATATTCAGAGTATTCTACCACCAAGTTGGAGTAATTATACTAAGGGCACTGGATGCCAAGCAATCTGCAACCCGGTTACCCTCTCGACAAATGTGAGTGACAAGAAAGTTCATCTTATTGATTGAATTTAAATATCTATCACAAGCAATATGCCAACACCAATGGATATTTCGAGATTCTAAAATGAAAAATGACCACTACATAAACAGAAATACTTTCCAACCATAGTTGTCTGCGTCCATAGGTCGAAGTATATACAATCACATTAATAGTAACAACCAACTCGACCTCGAAAGTAAAACATTCACACTTGGATCGGGATTTGGATCATCTATCATTGGGCGGCCCCAAATAAAAAATAATAATTTTAACAAAAGAGAATAAATTATTTTATTTTATTTATTTACCTCTATTTAAGCTGTCTAGATCGAGATAGACGATCAAATGGGAATAGCTCTACTCTAGCATTTAATAATGAACGAGTGAGAGTGTTTTTAGACATAAATAATAATTAAAAGAAAAACAAGTAGAGATTGCATGGAAAGGAATAAGGACTAGTCGTCCCATTATTGTAGTGAGGTTTATCTTTTTGCCACATTGCTTCATGTTGATTGCACACATTTAATGGTTGATATTTTATAGAGTTGTTGTCTCTCTCTTTTGGGTCAATATGCACCCTCCATTGCTGGACTTTGCCGCTCACCATCAGACCCTTTGTTGCTTGTCAACTGGACATTCACTTTTATTACACTTTATTCATTAATCAAATCCCATTGATTCGAGCATATTAGTCACTATTAAATCAACTCATAATTGATAGATACATTTTTAATCATTTTGAGTTTATTCCGATTTCTTATTTAAACCGCCTATGTTTGATATTTTCAATCACGTACTCAAAATTTAAAACTTTTTTCTAACAAGATTTTTTATTAAATATCAAATATTGAAATCACTTGTGTTGTTGACTCTCAGACGTTTATAGTTAATGCTTAGTGTGTTTTCATTGTATAGGTCATTAACGAAATAAGACATCTGATTTCAAATTAGTATGAAGCTGATACTGAGTACCGAGTGAGAAAACAAGACTAAACAATAACTAAACTAGAGTTAACTATTCTTAAACCAAAGTTTAAGCATATTATTTTTTAGAAATGAAAAAATAATAATAATCACGTGATTAGACAAGTAAGGGATAAGAAAATGAGAGACACAAGATCCAAACTCAATATAATATTCTTCATATAAGAGAATTATTGCTTATTTATAGCTCTCCTTCACTTTGAAAGAATCAATAGCTTTGAGACTCTTTCCTTCTTATTTCACTTTCTTTACACTTCAACACTCAAAATCCATCAATCTTTTTAAAAAAAAATATAGATGGCATACTCAGTACCTGAAAACTGTGATTTTTTCAATGACAAAGATGATGATTTTATGGGTATTGAATTCTCTAAAATTGATGGAGATCTTCTCATGTCCATATTAGAAGAAACACAAGGTGAAGATTGTAATGACCATGAGAAGCTTATTAGCTTAATGCAGTCATTGGAAGCTGAGATCAATTTCAACACAGTGGACGGTCAGGATTCAGCGATGAACTACCAAACATGCATGGATAAACACATCGAAATTGATCGTAATTGCTTATTGTCATACGATCAAATGTTTGATACGAAGGTCCCGTCAACGTTACCGAGGGATGAGACTCATTGGTTTGTTGACCAATATGGAGATGATATGGATTGTATGATAGAGTATGGAGGTGATGTTGGAGCATATTCTGTCCAAAATGAATATGGATTTCCTTTGGAGAATGCAAATGGGAAATAGGGCACTCTATTTCTCTTTGTATTGGAAATTTTGTTATGGAATTTGTAAGTAATGTTTGACTAACAACAACTTGCGAAGGCACAAATTGTGAGATATATTAAGGTTATCTTATGTTAATCCAAAATAATTTGATCACTATTATAGACTGTACGTTATATTTAATATTATGAGATCTAATAAGTTTGAAGATGGAGATTTTTTAACTAAGATGAATGACAGAGAGTTAGTTCGTCCCATATTGATCCTTAGGTAAGATTTAAACAACTCATATGAGTTGAAATAGAAAAATAAGAGGAAGTGACAACGTTTTTTTTTGCTTTAAACATATCTTGACCATCAGAATCAGATCTGGCAGTCCGTATTAAGCTCTAACTTTATAATTATAGAGAATTTGGATCCGATATTTCATCATTTCTCCTCTCTTGATCTCGATTTACATCATATGATCATTTCTTAGATATGCCAAAATGAGTCTCATTTCTCAAGAATCTTGATAATATACAAACGCAAAAGTATTTTTATGAGTTTGTAAAGTGGTTGCGACGAAAACGTACAAAAAGAAAAAAATCATCAAAATTTGACAATCGTTCTGTCTTTAGTTTTAGTTTGACACTACTATATTTTGGCCTTAAATGACGGTGAAAACCCGTCATTATAACCCTATAATGACGGTTAACTGCCTGTCATCTAATGAGATGTCATCTAACGGGCTGTCATCTTTATTTTTTAACAAAAACTGTCATAATAGGATGCCGTGAAAAACAATTAGATGACGGAGATTCCCCGTCATCATAGTTGCCACAAAAAATAATTAGATGACGAGGAATCCCTGTCATCATAGGTGCGGCCAAAAGTAATTAGATGACGAGAAATCCCTGTCATCTAATATCTAAATTATTTTTAAAAAAATTGTCATGGAAAGGTAAAAAATGTCTTTCCATGACAATCTTTTTCATTAAAAAACATTCATATGACAGATTTTTTTTATATACATTAAATTGCTTGCTCCATACATATTGATTATAAAATAAATCATTTGAAACTTGAGGAAAGTATCTACAATATTAAGAACACTTTAATATAGATGTTGGTAAGCTTAAAAATTTGATAGTAAAATACTTTGGAGTGAGATAGTAACAAACTAAGGGAATATAAACTCAATTTGCACAACGTAATAGCAATAAGCTAGTCTGTAAAAGCAACATTCATGACTTAGACCAATTAAGCTTACGCCATTGCTCAATCATAGTCAATCACTTCAACCATACATTTTTCTTGTCATTAATAAATGTTCATCCAAAACTGTTCACAATCATTATATCCTCCTTCATTACAAAACTCACAAATCACACTCATAAATCAAACTAGACCAAAAACCAGCATCGAGATGAAATTCATAAATCAAATTAGACTACAATCACATGGAGAAAAGAACATCAAGAAGTGTAGCTACTTAGCATAAGGAGTACTATAATAGAGTTACCAGATCCTGAACTTCTAATTATGCAATGATTGAAAGTGTAACCTAACATTGATATTTTTTCTTTATTCTTTTTTTTTTCTCATTAAAAAGAAGGCCCAATACTTAGAAAGAGTCTCGATGTGCTAATAGGGAGAAGACAAGGCATTGGTGACATGCAGATATACAAAGAAAGACGTGAAAAAGGTAAGATTTTACTAATAAGGACAAAGAAAGAGTAAATTACACCAATTATCTATTGCCCGATATCAGAGAAGTTGTTAAGAGCAGCCCATTGCAAAGTGTAATACCCATTGGTATTCATTAAAATTCTGCCTAAGAAGAAAGTTTTATGAAATGAGATGAAAGACCCAATATCTAGAATAAGCAGCAAACATCATATACTAAGAGGAGAACAAAACAAGAAAGTTGACATAGAAACATAGAATGAAATAAAATGAAGAACAAGGATGAAGAACATCGAACCTCCTAAAATAGTAAAGCTTAAACCAAAGAGAGCTCGATAATGTTGCAGCAAATAAAGAACTTTCAATTGATTATAAAAAAAAGAATAAAGAACTTTCTTTATTCTTTTTTTTCTCATTAAAAAGAAGGCCCAATACTTAGAAAGAGTCTCGATGTGCTAACAGCAACTGGACGTACAAGCTAATAGGGAGAAGACAAGGCATTGGTGACATGCAGATATGCAAAGAAAGACGTTAAAAAGGTAAGTGTCTACTAATAAGGACAAAGAAAGAGTAAAATACACCAATTATCTATTGCACGATATTAGAGAAGTTGTTAAGAGCAGCCCATTGCAAATTGTAATACCCATTGGTATTCATTAAAATTCTGCCTAAGAAGAAAGTTTTATGAATGAGATGAAAGACCCAATATCTAGAATAAGCAGCAAACATCAAATACTAAGAGGAGAAAAAAACAAGAAAGTTGACATAGAAACATAGAATGAAATAAAATGAAGAACAAGGACGAAGAACATCGAACCTCCTAAAATAGTAAAGCTTAAACCAAAGAGAGCTCGATAATGTTGCAGCAAATAAAGAACTTTCAATTGATTATAAAAAAATGGTGAGAACACGGACATTTACACTCACCTCATTCACAACAGTAGAGTTAGTAATACTTTCATACTAAGGACAAATCAAATAAATCTTGTTTACACTCACCTCATTCACAACACTAGAGTTAGTACTAATTCAATTATAGATGCATTTAATATCAAAACCATGACTTCGTCTACACGGAAAACTTGAGCTTAATGGAGATGGCATAAATTGACTTGTATAGATACATGATGTATAGCACTAACTACTTTGAACGCCTTTGGCACTTTTAAACCTGTTCATATGTCATTCTAAGAAACTGAAATGAGATATATTCACGTAAGAATGTAATAGTTTATCCACAAATGTAGCAAGAACACAGCAAATAAAACTCGAGTAACTAAAATATTAAAGCATTCAGAATAAGCACCACAACCAACAATACTACATATCCATGGGTAAGAACTTTAACCTTCTTCTCGAGGTGAACAACCTTACCATTATCGTCATCGATTTTCTTTTTCACATTCTCAAATTCATTCTACAAAGCTGCTAGTTTCTCCATGTTTCCAGCAACACTTGAAAGACCATAAGCATTCCGGGTGGGAAAATACATGAGATCGTTCAGGCAGGTATTGTGTGCTTCAACGAATTCATCAAGAGATTCATCTTCATGTCCCATTGCAACTCAAAGGTACCGAACCTCTTCCTTTATTAAAAAGTCAGCCTATTAACAAGAACATGGCAAAAGTAAGATAAAAATCATCGTGATGCATACACGAGTTTTCATGCCTCTTTTTCTCATTTACCATAACAATATAAAGTAATAGAAACCCTAGTTAAATGTCCAGAGAGCAAGTATCAATTTAAGCACTAACTGAGCACTCCCACAGTACCTAAATCTCCAATATCTTTGATTGTGAAACAGAAACAGACAAAAGAAAGTACTTGACAACAACTCTTTCACCATAAACCTCTGAAAAACAATGGAGATAGAATATTCATGACAACTCTACTCGCATTATGTGAGCTTTATGGTTGTTACCTTATGGGATATGTTGTAGTACCTAAAGGAGTAAGTCTGTAACAAAGAAGATTTTCATTTAAAATTTTATCCTTCATAATCCATGTTACCTAATTCATCCACTAAAAACTAAGTCTGTGATGAAGATCCATCAATCATCAGAGCTTTATGTATCAAAGTATATTATCTTACGTAAATAAATTCAAGACATACACAAAAAATACACATTTGTACTCACTACTCGCATCACGTGAGCTACGTAAGAAATGTCAAATAACAACCATTTCCAATTTGTTTGTAATTATTTGACCTTCCATTAAATAGCATGTATAGTGATTGAAAGAGCTACTCTTACAACTTACATAATAGTTCTAATATCAAACACAACTAATATGCTTATGTTCATGATTAACAGATAAAATCAAGAAAAGCCATTGTAAATTGTAATTATAATAACTTACATAGTATTCCCATTATAGCCAAGTCAGTAACCAATGTCTACCTTTTTGTCATCATAGAGGCGACGAGCATGAAGTGAACCAAGCATAAGTAAAGTGGCTACTGTTGCGCCAGACACTAAATAAGAATCACCTGATTAATACACATTCAGACTTCACTAGCAAACACTCATATCCTTCGAGATAGAACTAAAATTCTCACTCAACACTACAGACCTAGAATTTAACAAAGTATCATAATATGTGTGAGTAATGCTTTTTCAATCTCTAACTATGAAACATAAGACAACATATAAAAACCATATTGCAGAGAAAAAGTAGATGAAAAGAAAGAATGAACCTTGCTTAGACTACTTAAGTGGAAGAAGAATTCTGGAAATTTCAGCCAAACAATAATAAGTGAAAACAAGATTCAGTAAAATCCCCACGTTAAATAAAACCTTAGATCTGTAACTAAATCAGCTGCTGGTGTGCGTTTAGCAACAGTTTGAGTCTCTAAGCATCCCACTCCCAACCCCGAGAATCTGACCTAGGAACATTAATTGAAAACTAATCTTCCTTATTGACAGATTTAGTAAAGCATAAGCTAGTCATAAGCCATGCAGATCTAGCCGTGAGTTACACCTGTAGATCTAGCCGCGAGCTCGTCACCATGCCCTAATCACGCCAAAGCTCTTATGAATCTGGTGGCAAGCTCAACTTCTTTAAAGGCGTGATCTAGGGCTGAGAGAGAGAGAGAGATCGGGTTAGAGACTAAGAGAGAGAGAGACTTCAGGTTTGAGGATTGAGAGATAGAGAGAGAGAGAGTGAGTGAGAGACTTCAGGTTGAGAGAGATGAAGGCTTCGATTGTTTGAGAGATGAGAAAGATGAGAGGTAATATTAGGGTTGTGAGAAATTTCAGCATATATACTAGGTATTTTTGTAAATAGAAAGAACTTTGGTAATAATGTTAGCTTATAAAACACTGTCATTACATAACAAAAAAAAATTATGACGGTATAAAAAATGATTGTCATAAAAGTTAAAACATTTATGACAGTTAATTTAAAAACTGTCATGTTTCTTAAAATACCAAAATTTTCCAACCGACGTTTTTTTTTTATAATTTTTCGTAACTGTCATTAAAATGAAAGAAAAGCTGTCATTGTAAGCCAAAATTGTAGTAGTGTGACTACATCACATTTCAAGAAATAAAACGGTTTGATTTTTTTTGGTAAATGTTTTAAGGAAACTATAAAAACATGACTCGGTTTGATTTCTTCCGTTATTCTGTCCATATTGTTTTAACGTTGTTAAATAGTTTATTTACATTTCAAAGATAAAACGGTTTGAGGCAGCTGAAAAGCACTCAACTTCACCACCTTGATCGAACTGACTTATCAGAATTCTACCACCAGAGTAACAATGCAAAACCAAGACTTGAACCGAAAAATTAAACCGGACTGAACTGAAACCTAAACCGGGACCGAACTGAAAATTGAACTGGGATCAAAACTGAAAACCAAACAAAGAAAACTTGAAGGAAAACTAGAAAAAACGTGGAGACTAAGAATCGAGAGAAAATGAGAGTTAGAATGTTTCTTTGCTGTGTAAAATGAGGAGGGGAATGCCTCATTTTATACTACTCATGAGGAAATGTATTATAAAAGCTATTTAACTCATTAAAATGTCATTTAACCCAAATATAGCCCAAAAACATTTTTCATCTTAATTTGCAAAATAAAAAACGTTTTGGGCCTTCAACTACAAAGAATATTCTATATTCTATGGCATTTGGGTTTCTTATGAGAAGAAACAATATATCTAGAGCAAAAGACAGCCCATTGGCCTATATAGAGAAAGCCTCTAGACTTATCAAGTTATCATCATTGATACAAACATCTCTATATATACCACTCCAACATTTTCTCCTTTCCAATGTGGGATTTCTACAATTCTCACATATTTTTTTCATTCTCATTAGCTCACTTTGGAAGATAATTTCACATTCATCCCAAAGTCAATTTTGACAAATTAATAGTCAATTTCGATGTACTCGCAGATGAGAACTCAAATATCCTAAGACCTTACACTTTTATATAGTAGGTCCTACCTAAAAATTTGTCCAAAATTAGTCTATGAAAATGGTGTATAAAATACCCATCTTCCAACAATTCCCCACAAGAATGAAAATTGAAGACCAACCACACGACAGACATGGTGATAGAATTCTACATTCTGAAACTTGCATAGGATAGGTAGGCTTTCCCCTTTGAAGCTTCCATTATGTAAGTATGTTTACTTTAATAGTTGACCAATAGACATGATGTCTTTGAATTGTTCAGCCTTTTGTAAAAACGATGACATACTACACACATGAGTTGTCCCTGACACAGTTCAGTTCTCATGATTATGTTCGTTTTGACCATGAACATCCTCCTGATTCTGCAAGAGTTTCTAAAGAATTGTGCCCTTACAATTCCTATAGAAGCGGCTCCACTTCACTCTCACATAGATGATATCTTAATTTAAGAGTAAACCCATATTACTCCACTCGGATCTCATAATTTCTGAAGCATAAGAATCACTAAAATCTCAGCTTAACCTAATCTCAACGGGTATCACTGTTTTTCGTCATAAGAATGGATAGAGAAAATCCCCACAGTGATCTGGTTAAGTTTACACAATTAGGTTGTCACTCTGAACCTAGATCTTGAGATCTTCAGTCAATTAGGTCGGGTTTTATTTGTATCAACTTATTTTTACATGAGCTTTAGTCTAATTCTCATCGATGACTTTTTAACTAACTCTCTATTTAACCATTTTGTTAATGGATCCGCAATGTTATCATTTGGCTTCACATAATCAATAGTGATAACTTATGTTAAGAGTCATTGTTTAATGATATTATGTCTACGATGAATGTGTCTAGACTTACCATTATACATATTACTTTGTGCCTTACCAATAAAAATTTGACTATCACAGTTTATGTAGATTAGTGGCGTAGGCTTTGTCCATCTAAGATATCCTCTAGGAAGTGGTGTAGCAACTCAGTCTCCTCCTCACATTTGTCCAAAACTATAAGCTCATATTTCATAGTGAATCTAGCCATAACAGTCTGTTTTGAGGATTTCCATGCTACAGTAGCGCCTCCTAATGTGAAAACATATCCACTAGTACACTTCATATTTTTTTTATCAGATGTTTAATTTGCATCAGTTTATCCTTCAAAGACCGCTGGATATTTTGAATAGTGTAGTCCATAACCCTAAGTACATCGTAAGTACTTCAGTACTCTACCAATGACTTTTCAATGTTCAGCTCTAGGATTACTCATAAATCTACTTAGTTTACTCATTGTATAGGCTATATCAGGTATTGTACAGCCCATTAAGTACACCAGACTACCTATTAATCTAGAGTACTCTACTTGAGAGACATTCTTGTTGGAATCTGCGACGATGCGCGATGAAAGGCATGGTGGTTTTTTAAAAAAAAATTATAAAATGATAAACGATCTCATCTTTACAGATCCCAAGGATGAAAACTTTTTAATTGAAAAATATTTTTTTGGATCGGATCCATTATATATCTATACATTAAATATAAGACATACAAATATATGAATTATACATCTTGTAGTCTATCAAGCGTCCTTGTACATAACGAGCTTGTAATCTCACGAACAAGACAACGAGATCCACACCAAGATCTTTCAAGTCAAACCCCAAACATATTAGGATGTGTGTATGCACGTAGAATAAATCGAAGACATTTTTCTGTCTTTAGATGTACTAAACACGTGAGATATATAGCTTTGGAGAAGGACTATTGTGAGATAAAATTCCGAGAGAATTAGGAAAACTCACAGAGCTTTTTGATTAACATTTAATCACATAATTGCACGCTGAGACCAATAGAATAATATCAGTATATATCATCTAGGACAAAGCTCATCAGATTTTCTAGAGATTTACACAAATTAATAAATTAGTTACAAATGTGTCATTCCAGTGGGACCCACTGTAATTGAGCAACACTGTAGTGCCACGCAGCACTACACTGTGCCATGAAGAGTCACAGTGCCTCACGACACTGATGACTCATGACACCACTGTAGTGCCGTGAGGTAGTACAGTGTGCCAATTATCCACTGTAGCGTCACATGACACTGCAGTAGTTCATGTCAATCTCTGATTCAAAATAAGTGATTGATATGTGACAGTCCAATATGTCGCGTGGCAATTTTCTAAATTCATTAGTTATTTTAATCAGATAAATATCCTGATATTAGTTAATTCAAAATTAACCTATATGATTTCTCAACCAATTATCTTATCTGTAATTAACTGATTAGATAAACCGAATTAAATCATTATCTCTTAATGATTTAATATTATTTAATTTCATAGATCAAATATTTTGTCTCATTTATCAATCAAAATAAAATTAATCGATAAAATTATTTAATTGTAATTTTGGAAAATTACATTAAATAATTTACTTAATTAATTCTTAATTAATTAATTACATATAATTATCTCACAATTATATATTTGCCCCAAAAATTTAATTCCTATCACAAGTTAGTCATCTTCTCATGTCCTGAAATATTCACATCCTAGACTGTGTAGTACAGATGTGACTTGGAGACCAAAGTACCTATAATTTTAAGCTCCAATAAATCAGATAATTAATTAAACTATTTAATTAAGTAATTTTATTTATTAATTCTATTATTATCCACTATAAATATGAAATTGTACTCTTAGTAATTACAGAATATATTTACAGAGTATTGTCGTGTAGTCTATTGATATAATCACTTCATGTAGTTCTGTCATCCAATTATTGATTCATAAATTAGAGCTAGTCAAATGACTATTTTACTCCTCTAAATTACGTCTTGATCCTTAAGTACCATTAATTCACTAGTGAATGGTCAATTTATAATCGTATTATAAATTTGAGCTTAATAACCATTCAGTCTCAGAATTAACATGTAAGGGAACCAATATACGACCCGCTAGGAAAGCTTAGATCCAAATCTTGTAAAATCATGTTTCCAGCCATCCATGTCACTAAATCTCCAAAATAAAAAGGCAATAGCATGTTTTATAAATAAATCTTAACGAGTGAATCAAAAGATCCAGTAGACATGTATATGAGTTCATGACTACTGAAGATTCAACCTAATCTACATCTGATCATCAGTTTTGATCTTTATATTAAACAATAAAAGATATTAATCCACATCGATCTTGTCCTATATAATCTAATTATATAAAGTACATTCACTAAGATGTCTATCAACATCAATGATCCGGATCTAGATCACATGCAATCATAATACTTAGTGAACCGTACTAGCAACCATTCATTAAAGATTTCATACTTTAATATGTTGCAGACTATTTTATGCACTATTTATGATCTTAATTCTCTCATATTTAATATGATCATAGTCTCATTAATGAATATAAAATTTTCAAATATTTATATATAAATTATTCAACAATAATTCAAAAGAATAATTTTAAGAAAAATATAATTTCATTAATTTTATATTAAAAATGTCTAAACGCATGCTTTGAGGGCAATATGCCCAACAATCTCTCACTTACCCTAAAGCAAATGTGGTATCTCTCTCAACCTCATATTACGCACATGACCCTCAAATGACTTTATATGAAGTGTCTTGGTAAAAGGATCAGTCATGTTCTGATCTGACACTATCTTTATAACAGTCACATCCTTCGATGCACGATCTCTCTTACAAGATGATATTTCCTCTTAATGTGCTTGCCCCTCTTGTGACTCCATGGTTCTTTAGAATTAGCTACCGTCCCATTATTGTCACTGTACAGGATTAGTGGTTTGTCCATATCTGGAACTATTTCTAGATCAGTATATAACTTTTTAAGCCATATCGCTTCTTTCATATAGATACTTTCTTTAAGAAAGTCATTCGGAAAAGCTGTCTTGACATCCATTTTTCATATTTCATAGTCTAAACTAGTGGCTATGGATAAAAGGATGCGAATAGATTTTAGCATAGCAATGGGAGAGAATGTCTATTCATAATCGACTCCTTCCTTTTATGTATAGACCTTGGCTACCAGCTATGCCTTGAAAGTCTCTCCTTTCCCATCTGCACCTCTTTTCTACTTGAAGATCCATTTACATCTAATGGGCCTGACATTTTCAGGTGGATCTATAAGTTCCCAGATAGAATTGGACTATATCGATTCCATTTCTTGGTTCATGGTATATTTCCATTTCTCATTTTCATGATCTTCCATCGCCTCTTTAAATGTTAATGGATCGTCCTTATCAGTGTCATACACTAGGACATGTGCCTCTAGTTTATAGTGAATAGGTTATCTCCCTCCCACACCAGGGTTTCCTAAACAGGAACATTGGTTTATGTGGTTTGTCGTTTATCAGTAATGATGAAGGTGATCTAATTTGATCAGATGCTAATTCTTTAAGAACTACTTTGCTATGAGGTTTGTAGTTTTTCATATAGCCGTGTTCAAGGAAAGTGGCATTTGTCAATACAAACATATTTTTATCATTGTGATTATAAAAGTACCCACATCTTGCTCAGCAACATTTGCCTTACCCTATTTGGTCATACTCTTGTTGAGTGACTTAAAAATTTACAGCTCATTCAACAATTGGGTCATGTTGAAATTCAATTTATTCATGACATACTTGGTGGTGAACGTAGAAAAAGCAGATGTGAGTGACTCAAGTATACTACTGACTTGAGTTGGTTCATCAACGGTAACCTCATGTGCTTATGCCTCATGAATTATGTTTATCATGTTCAAAACATGTTCTTGCACAGAATTACCTTTCTTCATCTTAGTATTCATATAGCTCCTAGTAGTCTCATGATGACTTTGATCAGACTACTACCCAAACACCACCTGTAAAGATTCCATAATCTCATAGGCAGTTTCCATGATTTCATATTTGATTCTTAGAACATTATTCATGCTCACAAGCATGTAGCATTTAGCTTTGTTGTTGGACACAATCCAAGCATCAAACTTGTCCCTAACATTCTTAGGGACATTGGCAGCGGATCCTCAAGACATTTCTCAGTAAGAACAAACTTGTGGTTCTCACATGTCAACATCAAATTTAAATTTGACTTTAATCTTATGAAGTTATCACCATTAAGTTTTTCATATGCGAGTAAAGCAGTAATAGGGTTGCCCATGGTTGACATAATAATAACTGAAAAATAAAACATACATAATTCAATATAACTGAATAAATATCAAGAAATTCGGAAAGTAAAGGTGATGCATGAATGCAACATATCAAACACATAAACTTAGGGTCGGTCAGATTAATTTTAAACTATCTATGATACATTCTCATCCTTATTAATTAAAACTTAAAATATCTCATATTTTCTCTTTTAACAATAATGTCTCGCTAATTTGGTCAAGTCACAATCATCCACACAAAGCTTAATCGTGATTTATGAGTGTAACCCATTATTTCAGATTCCATGACTTGATTTAGAATATGCCGTCTTAGGGTCTGTCAAGTCTAAACTACATCACTTAGTCCTATCTTCTTAAGAAGTTCAACATTGATATTAATACAGTTCGAAACCTTCCTTAAGGGGATGAAAACAAAGTCATATTCAGGGTCTCTCTGTATCTCACAGTGTTGTACTAATAATGGAGATCATCGGTTACATTGACATGTCAATCTTCTCCCACTCACTATTTTATAATTAATGTGTTTCTAATCAATTATTCAATTAATTTCAAATTAATTACTAGTTAAAATGCCCTACGAATGTAAAACTAATTATTAATCTCATCTTATTGGTCTAAGTTCATTTAACTTTTTAAAGAGTCTAAATCAAAATTAGGTGAACTTAGAAAAACTAATTAATTATATTCATCAAACTTTAATAAAACTCCTTTAATAAAGTTGGTTATCCTAAAGGTTATTTAGGCCTTTAGAGTTGTGTGATTACCAAGTTTAACTAATTAAAATTTAGCAATATACATACAATTGATTTCCCAAAATAATTCATATAAACATATTAGAAGAGTCCTAATCAATCATATTTCTACTGATGAAATGTATGATTAATTAAAACTTGTAGGATTTTATAAATGGCATGTGATTGACTAATGCATGGTCATGTTATCAATCAAATCAATAAACATTTTTTTAGATAAATTCAATAAATGAATGAATGATAAACCGAGTGACTATTAGGTATTTCTAGATTACAACCTTCGAAAAATAAAAATAACTACAAAGAGGACTATAAGAATACATATTTCCAAAATAACTCATTCTCCTCCAGAGGTCCATCTTCATAATCTTTAAGTTTTGATCAAAACCCTTTTAATTAGGATAAACTATTTTTTCTAATTAAATAATCTCATTAATTATCTTTTAAAATTAATTGAATTTGATTAGTCAAAACATAATTTGATGACTCATCAATCTTGGGTCAAACTCAATCGATTAATTAATTTTATTTTTCAAAAACTTTAAATGGATAACTATCCTTCTAGAATTTCAAAATTTTAAATTTAAAAGAAAAATTATAGGATCAGGGTTTTCACGAAGTATCGTAGGGATAGAGAAATACGATATCGGGGATCTGTGAAACATACCCTAGCAATCATAATGATGGTTGTCGGTGGTGGTAGTTGGACACTGCCACCACCGTCGCTGCCACCTTACCTCCGTCGGTGGTGCAACCGTTGACGTCCCTCACGGCGGTAGCGGCGCCGGCACCACTGCCGTCGAATTTTCTGGCGGCAATTTCGCCACTAGAAAGCCGGCGGCAATTCTACCGCTAGAAAGCCGGAGGCAATTCTACCGCTAGAAAGCTGGCGGCGCCAGTGCTGGCAACCACTTTACCAGTGCTGGTAACCACTTTGCCAGTGTTGGCGCCAGAATTTGGAATTCTTATTTCTGTTTTTTTCTCCCCGTTCATCTCGTGCGTTCTTCGTCTTCCCGCGTATGAAATTTTTACATCATGATATTCAAAATAAAAAAAACCATAATTCTTAAGCCCTAATTCGCTTATAGAATATTAAAAAAAAGAACAAAATCTAACCTAAAAGTCATCATATAATTAACGATTCATCATCTTGCATGCATTCAAAAAACATAACCATCCATTGAATCATACATATCAATATATATAATAAACAATGCAAGAAACCCACACAGCATTTAATGTATACATATATAAAGACTGCTCTGATACCAACTGTTGAAATTTACAGTGACGCGCGGTGGAAGGCGTGGTGATTTAAAAAAAATATAAAAAAATAAACGATCGCGGCGTCGCAGATCCCAAAGATGAAAACCTTTTAATTGGAAAATACGTTTTTGGATCGGATCAATTATATATCTATATGTTAAATATAAGACATACAAAGATATGGATTATACCTCTTGTAGTCTATCAAGTGTTGTTGCAAACAATGAGCTTGTTATCTCACGAACAACAAGTTGTAAGATACACATCAAGATCTTCCAAGTCAATCCTCAAACACACTAGGACGTGTGTAAGCACGTAAAATAAATCAAAGATACTTTTCTGTCTCTAGATGTACATAACACATGAGATCTAGAGATTTTAAAAAATGACTATTGTGATACAAAACTCTGAGAGAATTAGGAAAACTCACAGAGCTTTTTTATTAACCTTTAATAACATAATTGCACACTGATTGAAGTCAATAAAATAATATCAATATATATCTTCTAGGTCAAGGCTCATCAGATTTTTTAGGGATTTACATAAATTATAAATTAATTATAAACGTGTCATTGCAGTGGGACCCACTGTAATTGAGCAACACTGCAGTGTCACACGGCACTACAATGTGCAATGAAGAGCCATAGTGCCTCATGGCACTGATGACTTACAGCACCACTGTAGTGTCGTGAGGCACTATAGCGTGCCACGCGTCCACTGTAGTGTCACACAGCACTACAGTAGTCCATGTCAATCTCTGATTCAAAATCAGTGATTGACACGTGGCAGATTGACATGTGGCAGTCCAATACGCCACATGATAATTTTATAAATTTATTATTTATTTTAACAAGATAAATATCTAGATATCAATTAAATTTAAAAGTAACTTATATGATCTCCCAATCAATTATCTTATTTGTTAATTAACAGATTAGATAAATCAAATCAAATTATTATCTCATAATGATTTAATATTTTTAATTTTATAAATCAGATATTCTGTCTCACTTGTCGATCAACACAAAATTAATCGATAAAATTATTTAATTATAATTTCTGAAAATTATATTAAATAATTTAATTAATAAATTACATATAATTATCTCATAATTATATATTTAGCCTAAAAATTTAATTATTATCGCAAGTTAGTCCTTTTCTCATGTCGTGAGATATTCACACCCTAGACTGTGTAGTATAGAGGTGACTTGGGGACCATGAAACCATAATTCTAAGCTCTAATAAACCAGATTATTAATTAAATAATCTTATTTATTAATTCTATTATTACTCCACTATAAATATAGAATTGCACTCTTAGTAATCACAGAATATATTTACAGAGGATTCTCGTGTAATCCATTGATATAATCACTTCATGTAGTTCTGTCCTTCAATTATTGGTTTGTAAATTAGAGTTGGTTAAAATTATCGTTTTACCTTTCTAATTACCTCTTGATCCTTAAGTACCATTAATTCACTAGTGAATAGTCAGTTTATAATCGTATTATGAATTTGAGCTCAATAACCATTCAGTTCCAAAATTATTAGGGAACTAATATACGACCCGTTAGAAAATTTTAGATTCTAAATCTTATAAGATCATGTTCCCAGCCATCCATGTCACTGAATCCCCAAAATAAAAGTTACTAGCATATTTTATAATCAAACCTTAACGAGTGAATCAAAAGGTCAACCAAACATACATAGGAGTTCATGACTACTCAGGATTCAGACTAATCTACGTCTGATCATCAGTTTTGATGTATATTAAATCTGTCTTTTTATAAATGGTAAATTAATAAAGATATTAATCCATGTCGGTCACGTTTTATATAATCTAATAATATAAAGTACATTACTAAAATGTATATCTACATCAATGATCCAGGATCTAGATCACATGCATTCATAATGCTTAGTGAACCATACTAGCAACCATACATTAAAGATTCCATACTTTGAATATTTTGCGGACTATTTTATTCATTATCTATGATCTTAATCCTCTCGTACTTATAAAACATCATAATCTCATTAATGAATATGAAATTTTCAGATATTTATATATAAATTATTCAACAATAATTCAAAAGAACAATTATAAGAAAAATGTAATTTTAATTTCATATTAAAAATATCTAAACACATGCTTTGATGACACTATGCCCAACAACTCTCACATTTATTCTTGGATAAATGTACACTTATATCTATCGGTGTTTTTGTTTTGCCAGTGTCATTTTTGCTAAATTTTCTGAGAATAGAATCTACATAATGAGACTAACTTAATATAAGTCCATATGATGTTCTTTTGATTTTTATTCTCAATATAATATCAGCAAGTCCTATGTCCTTCATATCAAATCTAGATTTTAATATGTCTTTCGTAGATTTGATCATCTTATTATTACTCTCAACGGTAAGCATGTCATTAACATACAAGCACACAATGACATATCCATTTTCTATGTCTTTACATTCTTTGATTTTGAATCCAATTGACATCATGTGATTGTTAAATTTCTCATGCCATTATTTTGGTACTTGTTTCAAACCATACAATGATTTGTCTAATTTATAGACTTTCTTTCCTTACCCAGGAGTGGACAACCCTTATGGTCGTTCCATGTAGATTTCTTCCTCCAAATCTCCATTTAGTATGGCTGTTTTCACATCCATTTGATGTACTTCAAGATTTCACAAAGCTGTAATTGCAAGTTCCATCCTAATGGAGTTTATTCTCGACACCGGAGAATATGTATAAAAATAATCAAGACATTTCTTCTGTCTCTAACCTTTAATTACAAGTCTAGCCTTGTATTTGTCAATTGATCCATCGGTTTTCATTTTTCGTTTGAAAATCCACTTGGAACCTAAAGGATTACATCCAGGTGGGAGATCCACTAGTTCCTAAGTATAATTTTATAAAATGGAATCAATTTCACTCTTAACATCCTCTTTCCAAAAGGACTTTCATTAGAGTTTACAGCTTCAATGAAAGTTCTTGGTTCACTTTTAATCATATAGGTCAAAAAATCAAGACCAAAAGACTTTTCTCTCCTAGCACTTTTACTCCTTCTAGGTTCTACCTCGACTTCTTCATCTTGGTCCTGATTATCTTCTTCATCAATAATCTCAATAAGCCTTTTTAAATAGCTTGGCTCCTCCTTAGATTTGTAAGGAAATACATGTTCAAAGAAAATGCATTCCTAGACTTCATTATCGTGTTCTTGTGAATCTTAGGATTGCTAGATTCGTACACAAGGAACCGATAGCGCTATTGTTATTTGTAAGGAAATACATGTTCAAAGAACAATGCATTCCTAGACTCCATTATCGTGTTCTTGTGAATCTCAGGATTGCTAGATTCGTACACAAGGAATCGATATGCACTACTGTTATTTGTATAACCAATGAAAATACAATTGACAGTTTTTGGTCCTATCTCCACCTTTTTGGGTGTAGGTACCATCACTTTAGCAAGGTATATTTATATGAAGATTTTATACCTTTCCATAACTCATACAGAGTCTTATCCTATTTCTGTTTTGGTATCTTATTCAAAAGATAGTTAGCCATCAAATCGGTTTCTCTCCACATGTTCTGAGGTCATCCAAAACTGATCAACAATTCATTCATCATTTCTTTCAAGGTACGATTTTTGTGCTCACCAGCACCATTAGATTGAGGTGAATAAGGTGATGTGGTTTCATGTATAATCCCATCTTGAGCACAAATCTCAACAAACGATGATTTATACTCACTACGTTGATTACTTCTTAGTACCTTAATAATTTTTTTATTCAGTTGATTCTCAACTTCATTTTTATAGAGAAAGAATTTTTCTTTAGCTTCATATTTTCTCTTTAGCAAATATACATAAAAGTATTTTGTGCTATCATCAACAAAAGTGATAAAATACTTATTACCACATCTTGTTTTGTATAAATTTTAAATCACATATATGCACATTGAATTAATTCAAGTGGTTCGGTGTTTCTTTCAACACTCTGAAATAATGACCTCGTTAATTTTGCCTCGACACAAGTTTCACACTGGCGATTTGAATCAATATGAAATGTTGATAAATGATCCACGTTAATTAATTTACGTAAAGTATCATAATTAACATGACCTAGTCTACCATGTCATAAATTGAAAGACTCAAGCAAGTAAGCAGAAGAACTAGCTTTATTAATATCGGATTTGACCAAAGTCATTACATTGAGTTTGAACATTCTTTCACTCATATTACCCTTACCAACATACATTCTGCTATTAGACAAAATAATTTTGTTTGACTCAAATACCATAAGAAATCCATTTTATTGAGCACTGATCCATGCACAAGGTTCTTCCGGATTAACGTACATACAAGTCATTGTTCAAGGTCAATTCCTTCCCAAAAATCATCTTCAACACCACTTTTCATTGGCCTTTTATCTCAGAGGTGGCCGAGTTTCCCATGAACAGATTCTCTCCATGCTCGATAGATTCAAGGGTACAGAACATCCTGTGGTCAGAAGACACGCGGCGGGTAGCTCCAGTGTCAATCCATCATTCCTTTGGATTTGATCCAACCGTGTTGACCTCAGAGACCACTACTGAGAGGTTGATATCAGAAACATCTCGAGCAATGTACTCAATCACATTAGCCTCTATGTTTCTTTTGGGCAATCTACACACAGAAGATTTGTGACCCAACTTACCACAATTGTAGCACTTACCTTGGAACTTTGATTTCTTAAAAACCCCTCATTTAGGTCTCAGCTTATTTGGACCTTTCCCTCTGTTATTGGTCTTCTTGGCTTTGAAACCTTAATAATGCTCCACAATGTTAGCCTTTACTGCAGAAACATGGTTTGACCCTCTTCTTTTGGATAGCATATTATTTTGTTTGATTCGAAATCGAATAATAAGATCCTCGATACTCCTTTTCTTTCGTTTGTGCTTGAAATAATTCTTAAAATCCTTCCACACAGGAACCAATTTCTCAATAACACAAGTCACTTGAAAATGATTCATTCAGCATCATTCCCTCAGCATGAATCTCGTGCAGGATAATTTGTAGTTCTTGCACTTGACTGGTCACCGTTTTGACACCCCCCCATTTTAAACTCCAGAAAGTGGGCCACAATAAATTTCTTGGCGCCTGTATCCTCAGTCTTGTACTTTCGTTCAAGAGATTCTCATAGCTCTTTTGTTATTTTCTTGAATCAATATTATATAAGGAATCAGTAAGACCATTCATTATGTAATTCCTACATAAATAATCAGAATGTTTCTAATCATCAATAGCACTGATCGTTTGAAAATCCTACAAATATCCTACATTGAGCTTAAGAGCTTCTATAGTCAAGCATTTTGTCCTATAGTCAAGCATTTTGTCAGATTCAGCGTGGTCAGGTAAAAGAGCATCTTTTTGTTGCCACCTTTTAAAATTCAGACCGTTAAATTTTCAGGTTTCTCTCTCTAAGAAATAGGCATAGGCCACGGTGCCATACGGGTCACAGGGGTCACCGTAGGGTTCTGCACATATAGATTTGGCATTTGAGCCCTAACGGTAGGGTTCAACCATTGGTTTTCAGCAGTATGGTTCGTTATAACATTGTTGTTGGTTTCAGTTATCATATTTTCTTATCTGAAATATAAACCACAAGTGTATCAATACTTTTGAATAAGATTAAATGGAAATAAAGGTAATACAACAATTATGTGAATACATTAATTATGACAGGTAAATAATTTAATTACAGAAAGTACTGTAAAAACAATAGTTTCCAAATGTAAATAGTTTTTTACCAACGTTAATATGGACATAGTAACAGAAGAAACAAAACTGAGTCATGTTTTCACAGTTTCCTTTGAATAGTTACGCCCCCTCACTTATGGTACTAATGTTGATAACAATATCAGTTTTCCAAGATAAAACAATTTGAGGAAGCACCCAACTTTAGCATCTTGATCGAACTGATTTGTCAGAATTCTATTACCAGAGTAATGAAGCAAAACCAAGACATTGACTGAAAAACCAAACCGCCGATGGAACCAGAAATAAACCAAATCGGACAAAATAAAAACCCGAATCGGGACCGAGCCGAAACTGAAAACCGAACCAAGGAAAACTAGAAAAAAATGCGGAGACCATGAATTGAGATAAAAAGATAGCTAGAATGCTTCTTTGGTATATTAAATGAGAAAGGGAAGACCACTTTTTATACTTCTCTCATAAAAGCTATTTAACCCATTGAAATGCCATTTAACCCAAATAAATCGAAAAACATTGTTCCTCTTAATTTACAAAATAAAAAATGTTTGGGCCTTAAACTACAAAGAATATTTCATATTTTATGACATTTGGATTTCGTATGAGAATGAACAATAAATCTAGAGCAAAATACAACACACTGGGTAATATAGAGAGAGCATCTAGGCTTATCAAGTTACCACACTTGATACAAGCATTTCTAATATACCACTACAATATGTTCTCCCTTTCTAAAGTGAGATTTCTACAATTCTTACCTATTTTTCATTCTCATTTAGCTTATTTCGGAAGATAATTTCTCATTGATCTCAAAATCAATTTTGATAAATTAATAGTCGATTTCAATATATTCGTGGAGGAGAACTCAAATATTCAAAAATCTTACACTTTTACATAAGGACCTACCTAAAAATTTATCTAAAATTAATCTACGAAAATAATATACAAAATACTCATTTTCCAACAAAATTATATGATCATCAAAACCAAACCTTCACTTTCCTCCTTCATCTCTCTCATTTTCTCTCGCTAATTAAGAAAACCCGGAGATAGAAACCCATATCTTCTTCACAGAGTTCAAATCCAAAGAAACTCAGTGTCTATCTGCATTACTCAACAAATCTACCTCTATACTTTTTGAAGTAGGCATCATAGTTTCTAACTTCAGAACTCCATAGCCACCCATTTGGCTTTTCTTCAAGACCCACATCTCAGATCTCGAAGTTCCAAATGCCAAGCTCAACCATTTGAGCAAAATCTATGCCCGCCCATTTGCTGCTTCTAAAGCTAGATGTGAAAGAGAAGAGCAAGACATTTCAACTTGGTGTTATTTTTTCTTGGTCAGTGGTACTTCCAATCTTAATTAAGTGCTTTTATTTTAATTTTTTTCTGGGGAGTCATGTGGTGTAGCATGCTATTTTCTGAGAGAACCAGCAACAAGATAAGGGGAATGTGAAGAATTTTTTTTTTAAATTGATTAAAATAACAGAGTTACGAACCATCCCATATCTGAAACAAAAGTAACAGATTTAAATATAAATAAATCATTATAAATGTCAGAAGAAACCAATAAAAATATGCTAACGTACATTGAGGGAAACATGTACATAACTAATACTTAAAGATAGAGTTCAATCGGCTCGTTCTGAAGATCCCCCACCAACTAATCATGATTCGGCCTTTTAACATTGAAAAACTTATTCGCATGAAAATACGCAACATCTTGAATAGATCTGAAAAACTCAGGACGTACGGTACCCAAATCAAGCCTAAAAAACTCCATTGAGACTAGATCTAAAGAGAAAATATCCAAGACCAAAGATCTGGAGGAGGTAAAATCAACATAAACTAAGTAGAAATAAAACCTTCCATATCAGAAGGATGATGTCAGCACAAAAGTAGAACAGATAAAAAAGCAAAGAAAAAGAGGAGGGAAGGAGAAGATCGGGAGAGAACAGGGGAGATGGGTAGGGGAAAACAAAGGAGAAAGGGAAAGAAAAAAGAAGAAAAAGATAACCAGGGTAGGAGAAACAAAGAAGAGCAGAAATGAAATGGAAACACCAAGGAGAAGGGGAAAGAAAGAGAAAAAGAAAAGAGAATTCAGAGATCTCCTTCTAACCTCAAGCCCTATCAAGCAATGGATTCTTCGTCGGATTCGTTCAAGGGGAGAAGAGAGGTGAGTAGAAGAAGAAAAAGGGAAAAAGAAAAGGAGAAGGGAAAATAAGATAGGACAGGGAGGGGAGAAGGAAATAGCTCTCCCCGCAAAGTTTAGGGAGAAGAAGAGTCACCTAATTTAGAAAGAGTTATGTGAAGAAGAAAGTTGAATCCCTTGGGATTCGAATTCTCCCAATTACGGTGTTTTCATTTAATTTTTCTTTAAATTGGTTAGTGCTTGAGAATCGAATAAGAGACTTCAACTTAGAAAATTTATAGTAGTGATCAATTTATCAAAAGTGTTTATTAATTAGAAGTAAAAAGAAGTAGTCTTGAGGAGAGATGGGATTTGGAGGGAAATGATGTGGAATAAGTTGGAGCTGAGAAAATTTATTATTTTAGAAAAATTGCAAATTACACCTTGAATTTTTGTTATTTATAATTTTAAACTTCTAATTTAATCATTTATAACTTTAAATTTTACATTTTCATCCACAAATAATCTTCTGTCCAAGATCTCAAAACAGACTTTAGATTAACTAAGCAACGCTGTTTCTTAAAGAGCAAGACAATGACGCTTTTAACCCCTCACTTATAACCTCTCTTTCTCCCCTTCTCCCCTCTTTCTCCAAAATCTCAATCCTCATCTCTCAACATGATCTCTGCTATTTTCTAAAGTGACAGAAGAATAAAATTGAAATGTTAACTAATTAGAGGATGAAATAATTTTTTTAAATGTGATAGTAAAATTAAAACTATTAACGAACTACAAGTCTACAACTGACAAGTTTGTATTCTAAGAAAAAAAATATTGTATTTGATAAGTAAAGTGTGGAGTAGGGTTTTATAGGCATTTTACACGTAATAAATTTGTTATGCTTTCACACACATATATCAGATAAATTAATTTCCAGAATAAAAAAGAAGCAAGAACAAAGAAGAACACCAGCAAAATTATACTGGTTTAGTCTATCAATGTGATAGACCTGCATCTAGTTTTCAGAGAACTGCCAATCCACTATATGATCAAATGTTACAAAATGCAGAGTTGCAGAGAAACTATTTCAAACTGAAGAAGGAGAAAGAAGAAATATAGAGGAGATAATGCATACTAGAAAATACTCTTCTCGAGTTTTCTCAGCAACCAAGCAGATCTCCAGATGACAGCATGAGATTGAGCCAAGACACTGTCCACAACCAAAATGAAAGTGTTTTGATAACCAACTTATCCAACCTGGCAGCTACATACTCAGAATGAGTATTTACAACTGCACCACTAAAGTTGATACACATTACAAAAATAAATACGAGGTCAGTGTATTTTTTAAAAATATTTAGTATAAATATGTAGAGGTCATATAACAGACTAATAAAATAAATTAGAAAATAAAATTAATTAAAAAGAGCTACAATATTTAATTAATTCAAACTAAATCATGCTTCTAAAAAATAAATTAAATCTAGATCTATAATCGTTTGCTAATCAAATAATTCTAAAACATATTAGCCAAAATTTAGTGGATGTGACGTGTTAATGGAGAATTGTATTATTAATTATTAATGAATATCACACTAATTTTTATTAACTAACTAAATCTAATTAACCAGTTGGGAAATGCAATCCATGTAACAACATTTTACCAAAAAAAGGAGTCCATAACTACATGATCATGTTATTGGGGAGTAATTATGGGAGTACTTGCCAATTGTGGCTGGCACTTGTATTTGTTAGATGGACAAATAAACAACTTTTATTTGTTTTGATTTAAAATAAAAAATAAATAAAAATAAGTTTATATTTTTTATTTTTGATTTAAACAAATCACATTTGTTCAGATTTAAATCAATTGATCATAATTTTCATATGTGAGTCCCGGTCACAATGTGACCTCCAGATCACAATGTGATTGGTACTTCTAATAATCATTATTGGGGCACAATTTTTAGCTAATTGTTATTTCTTGCAATTACTATAAAAAAAGTGATAAATGCTACAAACTCTTTTTACATTTTCATTGTAGTTGTGGGCTTCCCTATTTCAATCCCAATAGTTTATAGAATTAGATTAGTTAGTTAATAAGTATTCACTATCATAATTATAAGTATATTTTCCCACTAACATGTGACATCCCCAATTTTCGGCAATAATACTCTGAATTATTTGATTAACAGTTGATAATAGATTTAGATTCAATTAGTTAAGATATTCATGAATTTTTTCAATTTTATTTTCTTATTCTCTAGGTATTTAAATTAAATATGTTTTTTCTAATTTAATATTAGTTTTTTTGTATGAGTTTGATAAGATAGTTGAATATTTTTAATTTGATTTACACACTTATAATATTTATTTATTCATTTGTAAAATTAGTTTTGCAAAACCATAGTTATAATTATTTATGTTTTTGTTAATATTTTTAAATATTTCATTTAACAATATACTGATTTAATATACAGAGAAGATACAAAACAAAATAGATAAACATACTATCTGCGAGTGTATTTCGAAATTATCAAACAATGAATATTAAGATTATCACAGTATATCATTAAAAGAATTTATAGAGACACACAATCGATTTAGAAAAGAAGAACAAACACTAAGAATAATAAAATAAAAGTATGCAGACTAACACATCAAGCAATAGATTCACCAAGCAAATTAAATGAAAATTTGCAAAAAAAATAGGTATATCTATAGCAAAAATAACATATATTTCCTAATGAAAACATCCTTAATAAGAGTGATCCCATTGACATGCTTTGTCACTTTAACAGTCATAAACCAAATAAAACAAAGAACACAAATCAACAAGTAAATGTACAAAAAAGAGTGTTATAAATTTGAGAGACAATTAGATGGGTGGTATAAGATTTTGAACAAGGTCTATCAAATTTTCATATATGCACGTGTGTATATGTACGTGTGTGTATATATAGTGTGTATCATAATGAACAATAACGCGGAGATTGTTATATCATATAAAATGCATAACAATATTTTCATGCCAAAGGAATTGCACAACAAACTTTTATGTTATGGAAAAAGAATTACAGGTTATTTCACTTTTAGCCTTCAAAAAAATATTTGTCAGCCAAATAGACAACAGTTGTTCGCTCGCGACGCATGCTTTCATTATGAAAAATATCCTTTTTTCCATTCATTTTCCATGATGTTAACGTGATTATAGGAATCAACGGCATATCTTTCATGTGATTGTGCAATTCATCAACAACCTTGATTCTAGAATGTAAATCGGCAGATTTTTAGGATGTATTTTTAGAATGTGTATCACAGCAATTGACAGATTTTATTTTCTTTTCTAGGCATACGTCTCTTGTATAATTTTCAATCCTCTTTGTACAATAAAGATCAAGAAATACACAAATTCCTTCTTTGTTAATATGGTATCAGAGCTATTCCTTTGAATTTTTCTGCATAATTTTCTGGTTCTTGGCTCTTGGCTTTTGGTCCTCTTTGCACGTTTTCCTCTTCTTCTGTCATTCTTTTTTTTTTTCAATTCTTTGTAACCTCCACTCCCAAATGGAGAAATCTGATATTGCAAAACCTATTGCAACGGTTTTGGCTGGCTCAAACTATAATCTATGGGTCCAAGGAATGAAAAGTTTCTTGATAGGTCGCAAGCTTTGGCGTATTGTTACTGAAGATATCACTAAGCCAACCAAACAACAGATGAAAGTGATCCCAAAATTACTAATCGTCTTGAAGATTGGTATAGCAAAAATCATCAACTAATTACCTGGTTTCGTAATACCTCTATTCCATCTATTCACATCTAATTTGTTGATTATGACACTGCAAAAGAAATTTGGGATTTCTTGGCCAATCGATATCAAACCACTAGACTTGCTCATTATTTTTAGTTGTGGACTACTCTTCATAATCTCAAACAAGAATCCGGTCAATCTGTGAATGATTTTCTTACTCAAGTTCAGCAAATTTGGAATCAAATGTCTCAAGCAAAAATCAGCAAAGACCACATTCACCTTATTCAAGTTCTCATGGATCTTAGACCTGAATATGAAGCTTTCCGAGCCTCTCTACTATAGCGACACCATCTTTCTGACATTGGATATGGCTATACAAGAATCATTTTTGAAGAAACTCACCTTAATCTTGACAAAACTCTAAATTTTGAATTGCTCTAGCAACTACTCGCCTATCATATCAGAAATTTGGCAACAACATGTGTAAGAATTGCAATCAAATTGGTCATGCTTTTGCTAATTGTCCTACTGTAGAATGCATATATTGTCATGCTCTTGATCATATTCTTGGGAACTGCCCAACTCGCCCTCCACGACCAAAAAGTGGGGTCTTTAAGCCCAGTAGCTTCTCAAAGCCTAGATTTACTTCTATCTCTGTTGCTGCCACAAAAGGTTCTACTGCCATCACTATGAGTGATCTTGAAGCACTACCCAAACAGGTTATCTTCTCCGATTCTTCTGTTTTCATGTCTGTCACTCCGGGTAACTCCCATTGGCTCTTTGACTCTACATGTTGTAGCCATATGACTACTAATGCTAAGCTAATGTCTTCCAAAACACCAGTATCTTTCTTGCCATCAGTCCACACTACCAATGGTAGTCAAATGAATATCACTCACACTGGTCATGCGTATACATCCAATCTTAGCCTTCTTGAAACCTACTGTATCCCTAACTTAACTCTCAATCTTTTCTATGTTGGTCAGCTGTGTAAAAATGACTAAATGTTAACTTTCCTCTTTTGGTTGTTAGGTACAGGATCCACAAACGGGACAGATTCTCGGGACGGGTCGCAGGGTGGGTCGATTATTTGAGCTTGTATCTCTCCATCTTCCTCTGAGACTTGTGTCTGCTGATACAACTACCAATTCTTCAATTCACCAATGACATCTTCATCTTGGTCATGCCTCTGCCAATAAAATTCAGCCTTTAATTTCCCGTGGCTTGTTAGGATCTACAAAGTTTGAGTCATTTGATTGTTTAAATTGTCAACTTACAAAACAACATGCATTGTCTTTTAATCATAGTGATTCAATTTCAGACATTCCATTTGGCTTAATTCATTCTGACATTTGGGGTCATTCCCCTATTTCTTCGGTCAATGGTTTTCGATGTTTTGTGGTATTCATTGATGATTATTCTCTCTTTACATGGATATATTTTTTGAAACATCAATCTGAATTACCACAAACTTACATTTCGTTCGCTAAAATGATTAAAACTCAATTCTCTTCTAGTATTAAAATTCTTTGAACAAATAATGCTATGGAATATCGAGATTCTTCTTTACTTCAATTTCTCAGTCAACATGGCACTGGGTTCAACGTTCTTGTCCTTATACTTCCCAACAAATGGATGAGTTGAACCAAAACATCATCATATACTTGATTCTGTTCGTGCTCTTCTTCTCTCTGCTTCTTGTTTGAAATTTTTTTGGGGCGAAGCAGCTCTTACCGTCATATATAACATTAATAGAGTTCCTACTTTAGTTCTACAAAATTTATCCCCCTTTGAAAAATTGTTTGGTAAGCCTCCTGACTATTACATCCTTAAACCTTTTCATTATGCCTGTTTTTTTCTTTTACAACCCGTGAAAGTACCAAATTAGAACCATGTTCGAGTTTATGTTGTTTTAGTGGGTATGGGATAGAACACAAAGGGTATCATTGTTGGGATCCTATTACCAATAAACTATGCATCTCTCATCATGTTACCTTCTGGGAAAATACCATATTCTCGTCTCTTTCTAAATTTCACAATTCTGTCAATATTGACTCTATGTTTTTCACTGATTCCTCAATTGATTTGTTTCCAAGTTCTGATACAGCTAATTCTTATACACTCAATATTAGACCCTCTCTACATGTTTCTCTTGATCCTGTTCTTATTGTTGATCCTGCACCTGTATTTATAACTACTATCGACACCATTGTTCGTCGTTCTACCCCGGTAAGAGAAACTTTGCATTACCTTATAGATTTCCATTGTTATTCTGCTATCGCAACCCTTCATGAACCTCGCTCTTATCATGAGGAAAGTTCTGACCCTCTTTGGCAGCAAGCTATGACTGAAGAACTTCAGGCTTTAGAAAAGACTCACACGTGGGACTTAGTTGATCTTCCTCCTAACAAGACCCTTATTGGCTGCAAATGGATTTATAAAATCAAGACTCGTTCTGATGGGTCTGTTGAGTGTTACAAAGCTCGCTTAGAAGAAAAAGGGTACACTCAAGAATATGGGATATACTATGAAGAAATTTTTGCTCCAGTAGCTCAATTAACATCTGTCTGCAGTCTATTAGTTATTACTGCAGTTCATAAATGGAAGCTTCTCCAGATGGACGTCAAAAATACTTTTCTCTAAGGTGATTTGTCAGAAGAGGTTTATATATGCATCCTCCCCTAGTTCTCATTCTCCTTATAAAGTTTGCAAGCCCCGATGAGCTTTGTATGGATTAAAACAAGCTCATCAGGCTTGGTTTGCTAAATTTAGTTCTACTCTTGCTCAACTTAGCTTTGTCTCTAGTCCACATGATTCTGCATTATTCACTCATCGATCTGACCATGGCATTGTTCTTCTACTACTTTATGTTGATGATATGATAATAACAGGTAATGACACATCTGGTATCTCAGACTTACAACATTATCTCAGTCAACATTTTGAAATGAAGGATCTTGGCAATCTCTGCTATTTTTTGGGTCTTGAAGTTTCTCATAATTCTAAAGGCTATTATCTCTCTCAAGCTAAGTATGCATCTGATCTACTTTCTCGAGCAGGCATTACGGATGGTAAAACTATATCAACCCATTGGGAACTCAATTGCAAACTTACTCCTCTAGATGGCATTCCTCTTGATGATCCTACTTTATATCGGCAACTTGTTGGTAGCCTTGTTTATCTCACTGTTACTCGACTTGATATCTCATATGCTGTTCACTTGGTCAGTCAGTTCATGTCTGCCCCTCGCTCATCACATTTTTCTGCAGCTCTTCATATACTTTGATATATTAAAAGAACTATTTTTCATGGTTTACATTTCTCTACTCACTCCTCTTTGATGTTATCTGGCTACTCTGATGCTGATTGAGCTGGTGATCCCACAGATCGTCATTCTACCACTGGATATTGTTTTTTCTTAGGTGATTCTCTTATCTCTTAGCGTAGCAAAAAGTAAACAGTCGTTGCCCGGTCTAGCACACAATCTGAGTATCGTGCTCTTTGCTGATGCCACATTTGAATTACTTTGGTTACTATGGTTATTAACTGATATGGGTGTCCACAATCTTCTGCTACTATGCTTCACATAAAACCTTCTCGTAAAAGTATTTTAACAATGTTTTCGGTGATATTAGTAGATGGTATTCGAACCATTCCTTTTCTATTCATATCAGCATTGCGTACAACGGTTATTATGTTAGCAATAATGTCCTTACCCATGATAAACGAAAATTCATGTTTCCTTCAAATTTGGATATAATCAAACATGCTGACAAAATACATTGAGATTGATTGTCATTTTGTTCGTCATCATGTTACTAAAGGCACTATACTTTTAATTCCCGTCTCCTCTGCTAACCAAACAACTGATATCTTCACCAAAACACATCTTCCCGCTCGTTTTCAAGATTTACTAAGCAAACTCAAGTTGGCATCCACTATACTATCTTGAGTTTGAGGGGGTGGGGGTGNTGGGGGTGTTAACGTGATTATAGGAATCAACGGCATATCTTTCATGTGATTGTGCAATTCATCAATAGCCTTCATTCTAGGATGTAAATAGGCAGATTTCTAGGATGTATTTTCAAAATGTGTATCACAGCAATTGACAGATTTTATTTCATTTTCTAGTCATAGGTCTCTTGTATAAATTTCAGTCCTCTTTGTACAATAAAGATCAAGAAATACACAAATTCCTTATGATATGGGAAAGTTTATTGTGCAATTCCTTTCGAGTGAAAATAATTTCATACATTTTACATGATATAACAAACTATGTTCATTGTGCTATATATTACGTGCAGGAAAATTTGACAGAGATCATACATAAAAATCTTATATCAACCCTCTAAGCCTCGAAAATGTGAAAGGAATTGCACAACTCTCTCATATTAGGCTAAGCCTTTTTTAGATGAGATTTGCAATAAGTAGCAAAATCATCAACCATCAACACCCCATTCGCAAACACCATCTCACCATGAGCCCCTCGAACGGAAACTTCCTCCACAGGATTCTCATCAAGCCACTACAATGTAACCACTCAAAAGCATCAAGAAGCACACAGATGAACCTTTTTAGAAAATGACACCAACCACGAACACCTTTATGATAAAAAGTACATTTTTCTCGGGACCTAAAACCAGAACATATATATTTCTCAAGGATTGGGATATAAAGACCAAGTGCACTGACAACCAGAATCGAAGCAATTGCCACAAGTTTGTATTTAAAGTGCTTGATCTTGTTGCGGTCTCCATCATTTGTCTCGCATATGCATTCTCCTAAAACTAGTAGTATATGGAGTAGTACAAGAAGACAAGAGAATGAGAAAATCTGTTGAACTTTGTTCACAATGATAATGATTGCAAATTTGGCGACAATTGAAAGATGAGAGATTTCATCTTACTAACTCTAAGTACTTGGGACTGCAGATCATGAAAACAATATATTGCTGAAAAAATAGGGAAGAAACTGACTTGGTGGTGGACCATGTCTTTATTCGTCTACTCTTTTGCTGCCTCAGACATAATTTGTATAACTTGTTATAGATTCAGTTGATGTTTATGATTTTTCTATTTTTTTTGGTCCTGTGCGGCTTGATTTATTACAAGCATGCATGAAAACTTTTTAGATCTAGTTGATGTTCGGGGTTACATGCAACATTCTTTTTTTCATATTTTCTATTATCTCTCTTTTTTGGTTATTTTTAGTAAATAAATATTGCGTATGTGATTGTTAAATGATATTTTTCTCCTATAGATCAATTTATCTTATTTAAAAAAATAGATGTCGTTATTTGTAATCATTTTCCTTATTTGCAGTGAAGGTAAATAAGGTATATCAAAATTTGAGAAAATGCTTATAATAAAAGAAGTGACATTTTGCCCTCATTGTACAATTAGTGTCAATAAAGTTGTATAATTGTCTAATTTTCGAGACGTGTATTTCATTCTAATGAAAGAACAAATGGTCGGGACTAGTTAAATAAAGGATCACAAATTACGTACGTATGATTGATAGTGAATATGTTAAAATCATTTTTAATGTCTTACAATCTCCAACATTTCATCTAAACATGATTTTATTAACAATGGAATTCGTAAAGAGTATTCAACTTATCACTAATATAAATTTGGATTGCTTGCGTTTAAGAACCCTTACTCTCTATTCTTTTTTTCATGGTGAAACCAATCAAACATAGACAAAAAATTCCAACTTTTTCTTTTCTAGAATTCTGTTCTCACACCATTCTTTATTACTCTTAGCAACTAAGAAATTGCCAAATACCTAGAAAAGGCAGCAACTTACCAGGAAAACTCCCTTTTACTTTTTTCTTCTTCGTGGTATAATTCACCAAACAAAATATTATAAAAGTTGATAATTTGGAAATTATATATAAAGCTGCTCAATAAAGCAATGCGCACTAAGTTGTAAAAATTACCCATAAGAGCCATGGAAATGCCCAATTGTCTTTTAATTATTTGATCACGTAAAGTTAAAGGTAAAAGCTTTTCCATACTTTTCAAATGTTTTGACTCTTAAAAATGATGTTAAAATGCAAAATCAGTCATTGTATTAGTGATTGTTTAGTACTCACACTATTAGTACACTAAAAATAATTAGCTCACTATTATCCAAATGATGCTTTAGGTTAGTGCATGAAGAAGTCATTGAGATCGAGATGAGAAAATAGGTGAGTAGAGGAACACATGTAAATGATAGAGATATTAAAACTAATGATTTTGCATAACATGTAACTAAATAAAAAAATAAAAAATTATGGATCACTACAAGAAAACATATTTGAGCGACTGTTTTTGGCCTTTTGCAATGGTTTTAACCATCGCATAATTTGTTATGACGGTTACAAAATCGTCATAGAAGCCCATCCCAATACATTTTGGGACGATTTCAAAAACCCGCAAAGATACGATCGCTAAATAACCGTTGTTGAAGTTTGAAAAAACCAAGTCTTTTGCGACGAATATGTAACCATCGCTACATAGTTCTTTTTCGATGGTTCTTAAAACGGTCGCATCATTTTTTTTAACTTATGGTGACAATTATAAAATCATTGTAAAAAAATTATTGATTTGCAATCCACCATTTATATTGTCAACTATTCCCGAAATTTCTAGCATGTATAGTAATTTTAACAACTCTATTCACATCAGTCACAACACAACAGTATTTATCCTATACATTTAAATTGTACATAAATTATCGAAGCATTGACCCATGAATTCAAAAATGTAATCGAAATATTAGATTACCAATACAAAATAGCTAAAGTATTCAAAGTATGAAAGTATATGTAATGACAAAATATTTCACAAGTATCAAATTAAGTTCAAAGCATGAAATCTTATCCCACTGCAAGACCCATGCATAAACTTCATAACTAAGTTTAGTTGAACACGCATATCTGAACGTTCAGCCGTAACTTAGATATTCGTGCACATTGAGTCTCCAACTCAAGCACTCGTGCACATTGAGCCTCAAACTTAGGCACTTGTGAATATTGAGCCTCCGACTTGAACACACATTTGCGTTGAGTCTCAAGTTTTGTTGTTAAACGGGAAACATCTTGCGTGGAAGATTCTCCATGATAACGCATTGATTGTGTGAACACTTCAGATGGAGTTTGCTTGAGTCTTAATCAATGGATACACCTAGGATCTCTGGACTAAATACTTATGAGAGCACGTCATTTAATGAAATTAAATCATAATCACCATCTAGAGTGCATTCATGCGCTCTTTTTTTTTTACCTACAACACAAAATTGAGACTTAGTATCAATAAACATGTAATAGAAACTTAAAAACTTTGTATAAGTATTTATAACCTACTCGAGTATGAAGTGTTAAAATTGCAATGTAGCTAGAGAAAATACATAAGTTTTGCCTCACTTATTTGATAACTTTTTGCTTTCTTAAGCACGAGTGCTTCCTTTTCTTTGGTAGAGTGAGTTTGTTTTATGTTTGCTAAACTTTTTTGGAAACCAACAAACAACAAACAGCTTATTGAGGTTAGCAAATAAGAAAGCTGAAGAAAGTAAAAGAAAAAGAAAAGAAGTACGTACCATTCTATTACAATTAGGCAAAGTAATAAGGTTAGAAATAGGAATTAAAAGGTTCAACTCCAAATCTTTAGTCCTCTTCTTATTCAGGAGAGTGATACCAATACTATGAGGTTCAACTCCAAAATCTTTTGTCCTCTTCTACATTTTTTCATTTAATTCATATAATGAAATTTCATTTTCTATTAAATAAAAATTTATATATAATTTATTAATAAAACTAAATACTTTCCTTTTTATAATATTATGTAACTAGAAATGTGAATCTTCGTCAAAATAAAACTTGAGATCTTTCGTACAATTAATCTTTCTTTTTAAGTCAGTAATAAATTTTTTGTTAAAAAGTTATAAATTAAATATGTTGTAATACTTATGTTATCGGGAACATGTTTCATATAAATGAATTTAGAAGAAGACATCAACATATTTTTAATAAGAGAAATTTTTTCTTGATATGATATAATCATTTATTAAGAATATGACAGATTGATGAAAAAAAATCATTTTATATACTATTCAAAGAGCAATATTATATAGTACAATCTAATACAATCATTTTCTATAACTTTCAAAGAGAAATGCTATATAATATATTTTAAATATCATAAACAAGCTAATATATTCATTATTTTTACTATTTGCTATTAGTTTTGATTTACGGTAAAATTTAAAGATAGTTAATATGAATTTTATATTTTATTTATTTTAAATTGATTTATCATGTGTGAAGCACGTACTTTTTAACTAGTAAGCATAAAAGTAGCGAATGCATAACACTATTATATAACATTCTATGTTATTAGGGTTTTTTGGATAAACGGTCTAAAGAAAAACCCATTTTGGATAAAAAGGCCAAGAAATATTTTCTGGAGAATGGGACCTTTTGAGCTTGTGAAAATTCCTTTATACCCATCCTTAGAAAAGAAGTCCAAACACCCAAATAAATATTTTTTCTTCTTCTTCGTTCAAAAGTCAAACAATCTGAGACTCTTCAAACCTGTCATTTTTCTTCTTAGCTCTCTTCTCTTTCAATCTCCCTCATCAGCTCTCGCGCTCTCTTTCTCTATCGTGACTCTTGGGTACTCTTCCATGAAGAGAAACAAATGAAAACAGAGAGAAGGAGAAAACAAAGCAAGAAAGTGAAGAAGAAAGAAGAAGAAGACAGAATTGAGAGAGAGAGAGAGAGAAGAAAGGAAAAAAATATCTCATCAACAAAGCTAAAAGAATTACACAGTATTAAAGACTAACTAGATGGAACGGTTAAACAAGACCAGTTAAACTAACTCAATTATCCTTATCTAAATTATTTACAATGATGTCATTATAACTACTAACACTTAAGCCACTACACTTATCACCCCCCTCAATTCTCAGATTCAACCATAGCTTATCATTTCATTGAACTATCAGTTTTTCTAATATAATTGGACTATTAAAGGGGAGAAGCAAATGATATCAAATTGGCTGAACAAGGAAGGGCTAAGGAGTGTTTTGGGCCAATATGGAGAAGCCTCACATAAAGGAATTAAGAAGTCAATTACCTTGATGTTATTACCTTGCATATAATTTGATTCATGGAGTTCATGTTAGAAAGTAAAAGATCATTACATATTAAACGAATCACTTGTAAAATTAATTGTAAGTAAGCTAATTAATCAAAATACATGCACTAATTAAGAAAAAAAATCTAAAGAGAGCTCCACAAATCTAAATCAAATAGGAAGAATTTCACACTAATTATTTCCATTTACATATACAAAAGCATTAAAGCCTCACACATATAAGAAAACATCATAGTAATAGAAAAGAATATTGTAACCGAAAATAAAAACTTCAACATGGAGGGCAATGATCTAGAATACACATTCTTATCAACTTTATAAGGAGAAATCTATTATGATATTTCTTATTTCTCTCTTTCAACATTCGAAAGGAGGAAGACATAATAAATAAAGATAATCAGACCAAAACTCGAAGACAATGAAGCTGGGGGAAAACCTCTAATTCAATATTTCTCATCTTAACGACTTTAATGACTTTAATTGACGGAAACAGACTACCAAAACTCAATTTTGATAATTATAACTTTCTTATTTCAAGAATTTAAGAAATATATGATTAGGGAAATGGAAAACTAAATTAATGCTTCCTTTTGTTTGCCCACACTCAAGAAACGAAACCAAGATGATGTTTGCTTCCTTCGCCAGCTTAAGTATACCTCTGTTTTCTTCGGTAATAAAATACTGATTTCCACAAGCTCACTACCAAAACAATCCAAAAACCTAATAAAAAATTTAAATTGATTATTGAAAGAAAAATGACAAAGAAGAAGAAGAATGAAAACCTGTTGCTTCGTGACCTACTTCTGGAATTAAACAGGGGATTGATTTCCAAAATCTCTAATATTTGAGAACAAATACATAATCATACACCATTGTTATCTTCATTATCACTATTCAATGTGGACCAAGTAAGAAAATCGCGACTAAGAGATTCACCAAGCAAGACCCTTCTTAATCATGGATTTTTTTGTGAAATGAATGAAGTCGTAAGATTCACCTAGAAAGATTTTTTATGAACCATGCTAGAAGTAAAACAAATGCATGAGAGATAGAGAGCACCAAAGAGAGGGAAAGAAGAATAAACAACTTTTTTCTTAGGACTTTTAGACTTCTTTCACAAAGATGAGGTAAAAATGACATTTCATCATTAAAAAAGACCTTAATATCTGAGAAAAAAAATTCTCGACCATTTATCCGAACGTTATTTTTCAAAGGGACATTTTTTCCAAAAAAAAAACTCATTTACTTTATTATTTGACGTCTTATCCCAAATATAGTACATTCACATTGTTAGATTGAGGATACTTCATACGAACATATGTCACACATCACACGAGACCTCAGTTCGTATACTATTTAATATATAGTTTCAAAATAGAAATATTGGAAAAAAAATAACAAGGACATGCTAGAATTTGTAATTAAAATAAAAAGGAAGCAAAATGCTGAACATATGACAAACATGAACTTTGAAAACCACTGTATTTACATCGTCTTCATCATATTTAACAGTCAACTCAGCTCTCTTTCACTCACTCATCGAGTTATTAACAATAAAGAAACCACGCCACTTTCAAAAGACTGTCACCATCTCACATCCTTCCTTCTCTGTCACAGAAGAGAGAGAGAGAGAGAGAGAGAGAGAGAGAGAGAGCTAAAACCAAAAAAACCAGCTTCGAAAAGCAAAAGCAAAAAGATCACAACCTTCTTTCTCATTACACCAAATAAAGCGCCCCTCGAAAAAGCAAGACCCCAAAAGCACACCACGTTAAGGAATTTGGAGATGAAGATCGCACGTATATACTCTGCATCTCTCTGTCTCTTCACTCCCACATTGCCTATTCACTTCATCCTACACCAATGGGGGAAATTACGCTTTCAGAGCCTGTCTATGGAGCTGATACAGACCTCACAACAGCCATTTCGAGGTCTATCTCCTCCGGTGATGCTTCTTCGTCTGACTACGTTCCTGAGCCCTTTGACAGTGAGAGGTTGCCTATCTCTTTGGCTTCTGAAATCCAGAGGTTTCTTCGTGTTGCTAATTCGATTGAAAAAGAGGAACCTCGTATTGCTTATCTTTGTAAGTCCTTGAGTTTTCTGGTTTTCGGTTTGTTCAAATTATCATATTTAAAATGTTTCTAGTTTTAAGTCACTGTGTTCTTATTATAGGTTGATTTTCAGTATTTCATTTGCAAGTTTTTAGTGCTAATTGCCGGTTATTAGGACTTCATTTATTTATTGTTGACGGTTGACCATGAAAATTTACTCACTTATGTTGCACTATTGTTTTTCGCATTATTGCAATCACTTTTCTTGCGTAGAGGAACAGTTAGAGAATTGATTTGTGTTCGAAATACAGAATGTATAACTTCAGTCCATCCCATAAATGTTTTATCGAGGTGAATGCGAACTTTTGCAGATTTTTACGTGATACTAATATCTTTGCCCACCTTGCTGAAAGAGACATTAATGAGTAGAGAAATTTCGTTGACTTGGTGTAAGTAGTTGAGTAACATAGCATATGCCCTGTACAATTTCAATCAAGAAGTTAACATTCAAAAACGTAGATAAATAGATGGGCTGAATGATCTTATTGCTTGAACCTTTGCTGAGTCTTTTGCATCATCAAGAAAAATCATTAGGACTTTATTTCATAAGCAATGTTTGAGTTCAAGTTTAAAATGATATTCCGTAACATCACATGCTAATCAGTGGCTTTGTTGGCAGGTCGTTTTCATGCATTTGAAATAGCTCATAACATGGATCGAAATTCGAGTGGCAGGCGTGTAAGGCAATTCAAAACCTCTCTTCTTAAGCGACTTGAACAGGTAGTTATTCTGAAGCACATCAAAAGAACAAGAAATTGCTGATACATGAATACGGTGCTTCAACTGTTGTATTTATATTTTCTTCATAGACGAGGATCAACTGTTCAAAGAGAGTTTTACATCCTTCTCGGAGCTTACAAAATGCGAAAATGATATAATACAAAAACTGTACTATAGATTGCCCTTTTCTGGTGTTTTCTCATCTCTCTCCTTGTGGATTTGTATGTTTATCTTATATAAACTATATTTTGGTGTAGGAACATAATTTATTCCATAAAATCCTAATTAACAGTAAAACAAATTGTTTAATTGCTCTTTAAGTTGATTACGCTTCCATGTGGTCCTCCGCATAACTACCGCTACTTCTTGAAGTCCTATTTCTCCAGCTCGATATCGCACAATGCAAATGTTGTCTTTTATTCTCAATATTTCTATATTACTCCATTTAACTAATGACTTTTGTGTCTGTTTTGGCATTGAAAATGCAGTTTGTCTCCAATGTAAACATATTCGTTTGGTTTTCTACCCTAATTATTTGTTCTGTTAAACACTGCTATGAAAAAGAAGAAAATGGAGTCCTAACAACAAGGTCTATAATATGTATATATACGAGAATATCTGATTATGTACACATGATTACATGAATATGTATTTGTGTCTACTTATTTTTTTAATCATTGACATGAATATGTATAGTTATATGCATTTTATAGCTATTAGTGCTGTCTTCTTGTTCTGTTTCATGATTGTTGAAGTAACTTAGTCTTGCTGAGTGACTGTTGCTTGTTAGTTGATTTTGAGATCTATAAAAATCTTTCGTGAATTTTCTTGTGACATCATATTGATTCAAAATCAAGGCTCAAAGTCCAGTACTTGATTTTTTTTTCATTGAAAGCTTAATTGAATTGCCTATCATAAGAACAAGTTAAATCTTCTTCTCTATCATTGCTGTTTCCCAATTTAAAGATTCCATATATTTCGGCCTTGTTGCTCTAGGATGAAGAATTTACAATACATAAGCGGAAGGAAAAAAGTGACATACGAGAACTCAGGCGAGTTTATCGTGCATACAAGGATTATATTCTTAAACATGATGGAGCATTTGATTTAGAAAATAGGTAAGAGACATTTTCTTAATTATATATCGTCATCTATGATCTGCCTAAAGATGTTGATTCAGGGTATGTGTCTGAATCAGTCATAGAGACAAGTTGGTAAATGCACGTAGCATTGCTTCAGTCTTGTATGAGGTGCTAAAGACGGTTACATCTGCAGCTGCTCCTCAGGTGCTATATCATTTCTTATAGCTTGAGCATTTATTATATATTTTATGTTTTCCTGTTTCTTACTTCTTTTCCATTCATTTCCATCTTTACTTCCACATGCATTTCAAAATTTACCGTGAACTTTGTTTCTCAGGCAATTGTTGATAGAGATGGCATCCATATGGTACCATATAACATTCTTCCGCTTGATCATGGAGGTATTCAGCAAGCAATTATGCAACTCTCTGAGGTCTGAAACTGTATGAAATCTAAAAATTACGTGTTTGTTAATGTTTCAGCTCTTAGTCAATGAGTCAGCATATTTTGTTTCTTATAAAAAAAATCGATAAGCCAGCATATCTCTTGGTGCATGGTGCTGTAGCATGCCTGTAATGTAATAACATGGAATAACGATTCTGATAGAAGATTTAATGCAATTACACAGATTAAGGCTGCAATTGCAGCTATTCGCAATATTCGTGGTTTGCCTTCAGACATAGACTTTCAGAAACATGGGGATTTTACTGATTTGTTTGATTTTCTTCAATGTAGCTTTGGATTTCAGGTACTTTATTCCTAGTCCCCTTTTACCTCTCTCTCTCTCTCTCTTGATTTTTTAAATAAGATTCTTGTTATTTACATCATGTACACATTCTCCATCAGAAAGGTAATGTAGCCAACCAGAGGGAGCATTTGCTTCTACTTCTTGCTAACATGCAAGTTCGGCTAGCTCATAAGCAGACATCTGTCTCGAAGGTACTTTGTCTTAATATTTTAATTAATTTGTACAGACCAAAAAGAACATTGTAATTCATTCTAATTTTATCTTTTTGACTCTATAGTTTCTGGGATTGTTTTGATTTTAGTTAGGAGATGGTGCAGTGGATGAGTTAATGAGGAAGTTCTTCAAGAATTATACAAATTGGTGCAAGTTTTTGGGAAGAAAAAGCAATATTCGGTAAAATAAGACCTTGTCCCCCCCNCAAATAATTTGAATTTCATTGCTGATCATTTTTTATAATATGGTCTGTTTAGTTCTTTCTTTCCTTCATATAAATGGTCTGTTTCTGACAACTTTCCTATTACTTAAAATCTTAGTTTCCTTTCCTTACAGTAAGTTATTAACTATTTCTGCAGGTTGCCTTATGTGAAACAGGAAGGCCAACAATATAAACTCTTATATATTGGGCTTTACCTTCTCATATGGGGGGAAGCCGCAAATTTGAGATTTATGCCAGAGTGTCTCTGTTATATTTTTCACCATGTAAGCTGAAGTAATGGTCTTTCATCAGTTATATTTTTCACTGTGTTCTGGTATACAATGCACCCTTCCTTCGTCTCCCTTTTAAGTTAAACTCGATTTCTTTTAATCATGTAATCCTTTTGAGTGAATGTAGTTTCGGCTAGGAAAGCATATATGATAATAAAAGGTCCAATATGTTTGGCTCTTGGAGCCTCTCAGGCATAGTAAGTCATGGATTGCCTAATCTAGGATTCTTTGCGGCTCTAGATGATCTGCAAGGCTTCAACTGCAGCATTCAGAACTGCAATTCTCAATACTAACATATTACAACTCTCTATATCTTATCAGAACAAAAAAAGACAACTTTATAAGAGTTTGTAAATATCATGTGAAACTGAGGGATCCTATTAACAGGAGAAAGAAAATAAATATTTTATATAAATAAGAGAAATAAATGGAAACGTTCAACTGGCTAATTACTTGAATACGTCATGCATCATTGGGAAATGTGAAAATTTGTCATTCTATGTTCTTTGAATGAGTATTCTTCTGCTTTTATCGTAGTCTGCCTAAAATTTGTCATTCTAGGTTTGGACTTGGCTGTGGCAAGTTGTTCACCACTTGTATATTCAGTTATCTGGTGCATGATTTACTATTTTCATCTCCATATGTTACAATAATTATGTCATTTTTTTATTCCCTGTTTCTTTTACTCTTTTGCAATTCTTTTTATCCTGTGATAAATGGCTTATCTAAAATTACTTTTGTGCTATGGGAATAGATCGTTTGGCATCCAATGGGCTTGTCCTAAAAATCATTTGACGAACATATCATTCTTTTCTTGACCTTTCCAATTGACAGGCTATTGTAATGCAATAGTTTTCTCTTATTACTTACCTCGTACTTTTCAGAGCTTACTTCGACCTCTACTTTGTACCACTGTGATCAATATACTTTTGTTCTTTCTGAAGAATAAATAAACTACTACTTTCATGTAGTTTTGGGGTAAAACTACCAGAGTAAGCTAAAGTATGTAATTTGCAAGATTGTCTTTACGTGTTCTAAGATATTCCCTTATAGTTATGGCGAGGTAAGTAAATATAATAATTCTGACGTGTTGAGTGATCCGGTCAGATGTGATGTTCTCTTTCTACTGATAAAGAATGAAACAGTCAAATGATTTGCTACCTTATTTGAATAGGGAAAGAGATCCTCTCCCTGTTTGGCCAACCTGGCCTGATGATGAAATGGTTGTTACTCAGATCGACTCGGTATAAAATCGAAAAAAAAATAATAAAAATGATTTTTTATTTGTGCCTATGTGGATCGTTGAAAAGCAATTTAACAGCCCAGATCGCCAATATATCCTCTCTTCTCCCCAACAGGAGAGGATCTGGATCCTTTGAAAATAGTAGTGGGGAGAGGATCTGAATCCTTTGAAAATAGTAGTGGGGAGAGGATCTGAATCCTTTGAAATAGTATGTCAGTAATTATTTCTAATGAGATTCAAACAAATATTATTTGATATTGTTATTCCACTCTTTTACTGCATATTGTTATTCCTCTTTTGGCTGAGAAGCATTATCTAAAACTGGATATTATGACATGTTAGAGTGGATTATTCCATCATCAGGTAGGCTTTTTGGAACACATGTCAATTGTTCTTTTTATCCATGACCTCTCCGTTATGTTAGATCCTCAATGGGCTCAGGGTCTAAATCCTTATGGAGCCCAACTTGCTTGATTTATCCTTTTCCGTAATTCATAAATTAAAATTTTGTGCATTCTATCTGCTTGGTTAGAGTTTGTGGCCTGATTTAGTAGCATATTTCCTATGAGCTTGTTGAAATCACTGAGATTTTTAGTACTTCCTTGCAATAAACAGCCATTAGCTTTGGATCATCTAATTTTGTTTTCGGTAGTTACGATCATATCATGTTATCTCTGAGCATGAGTGTTTTTATTATATATTTGAGCTGTTCATAAACCTATTGAATTGTTATTATAAAACCATACTAGTCACTATCTGAAACTTTTCTCTGTGCTATTAATAGTAGATTATATTACTGATGGCCGGATGAAGGGTTCAAATTTATGAAAAAAATCTCTCGTTATCAACATGGGAGAATCTGAACCAGCAAACAATTTTTAACGTTATGGGAGAATCATTGTAGCATTATATATTATAAGATCAGCCTACCGTAGTATTGTACCAATAAGCTTTGTAGCTAGAATTGAAGTTCCGAGAGAGAACCTTTACGCTAAAACTCACATGTTGGGTCTTTTACATTTTTCTACTTGTTTTCCTTTAGATGGCATATGAGTTGCATGGCATGTTGACTGGGGCTGTTAGCTTAACTACATGGGAGAAGGTCATGCCGGCATATGGAGGAGAAACTGAGTCGTTTCTAAACAATGTAGTTACTCCCATATACAGGGTTATAAAAAAGGTACTATTTGATTGCACTCCGATGTAATGCTTTTATACAGTAACTAAACTGTTTTACTCAAAACCGTAGGAAGCCGAGAAAAGCAAAAATGGTTCAGCTGATCATTCCAAATGGAGAAATTATGATGATTTGAATGAGTATTTCTGGTCAGTGACGAATTTGTTCAATGTTTATGTACATTTCTTTTGCTTGTATGCAAATTTAGACATCAGAGAACTATTAAAGATGAGTTGCTTATTGCTGCTGTATATCTTCAGGTCACCTGATTGCTTCCAGATAGGTTGGCCATTGCGTTTGGACCATGACTTCTTTTGTGTGCAGTCCTCAAACAAATCAAATACAAAGAAAGTAACAGTTTCTCACAGTACAGCTGAAGAAAGGATGGAGGGAGAGGGGAACGAAGATATTGAAGTTGGGGTAAGATGTACCTTTAGAACATTAGTCTGCCGCAATGTGGTTCTAGTATCTATTTACTGTTTTGTTTTTCTTTTTAAGAAACAAATATATATTTCATGTAAAGCAATTTACAAAATATAGTATAGAGGACAATAGATCCTCAAAATAGAAGAAAAAAGAGAAATTCAAAGTTCCTATTAATTGTAACTCTTACAATGTTCATCAAGAGATTAGTGGAGCATGTTATGATGAGGGGCACTAACAATACGTAATTAGCTCTTTGGTTTTATGCCCTAAGCAAATATTTTCAGGTCCCTATAAATTGATGGCAAATGTTGGTTTCCATGCCTTTTCATTTATGGATAACACTAAATCCTCTATGTACTATTTTCTTGGAGAGTAAATTCTCTCTGGAGCATATTCTTTAATTGATAAAACACAGTTATTTGTATAATTAGCATTGGAGAGGTACCACAACATTTACTAATAATTCCTATAGTTTGTTGAGCTCTGGTGCAAAAAAGGGCTGGTAACAGTTATAAGTTCTTGTTTCTTTAGACTGATTTTTGAAACCAGGATTGCAAGGTGTGACGCCATACATGAATCCTCTGTTCCGTTGGCATTCTGGTCACATAGTTCTTGCTTTTGTTTTTCCTCCGGCAGGGTACTACTGGAGAAGATCATGAACAGAAATGGTTAGGGAAAACAAATTTTGTAGAGGTGCGGTCATTTTGGCAGATTTTTAGGAGCTTTGAGAGAATGTGGAGCTTTTTAATTTTATCCCTTCAGGTGTGGAAAAGCCTAATATGAATAATTGATCGAGATACTGGCTTCTGACTAATGAAATTATTGATCGTCTTCTCGCAATTACTAATAATTCCTCTTGCATCCTAGGCGATGATAATTATGGCTTGCCATGAATTGGGATCTCCACTTCAACTGTTCGATGCTGTCATATTTGAGGACATTTTGAGCATTTTTGTTACATCTTCAGTTCTTAAGCTATTACAAGGTATGTATCAGTTTCAGTTTCAATAAGTCCTCAGCTTAACGTGTAATGAGGCACTATCTTCAACTTGAATATGATATAATCACCAATTATGGTAAAGAAATATTAATAAATTTTGCTACCTTCAGTTTCTTCTATTGTAATTTACACACAAGTGTAGTGCTTTACAATACACCACCATAGGAACAACACTCCCCCTCAGGGGCAAGACAGATTTAAAATATTTTTTCTAGTGGGCATTACAGTTTTGTAACAGTAAACTAAAGTAACTGTGTCGAATATTCGATGAAAATACTAAAGCTTGATATTAGCACAGTTATGTCTATTAACAAGATATTAGTACAATAAATGTTTGAAGAAGATCAAAAGCGCGATGTTGAGATAAATAGATCACCATATCAGATATCAACAAGCAATTGGGAGTAAGAAATAAAGAGGACTAGGAGATGAATAGAACATAGTGATTATATAAACAAATTTGATATTGAATTTCTACTAAAATGATTAACTGTACGCTTTTAAATAGATTGTTCTTTTGTTTATAAACCAAAGTCTTAACATGACTAATATATTCCTATTTATTAATAATTCATTTTATTGCCACATGGTGATCTGCTTTTAATTAAATTACCGAAATCATTTTCACTAGTCTGTTATGTAAATACAGCATGTGAATGCTGATATCAAATTGTTGCTACTCTATCTTGCTCACTCCCGGCTCTTTGGTTGTCTCCGTTTAATACTGTATGATCTTGGGGGTTTTTGCTTCCTTCCGAGATGGGCCAAAGAAATGATGATTTAGTGCTTCTGAGGTGGGCAATGTAATCCTCACAGCTTCGTTTTCTCTCTAAAAGGAATGTACTCCAGTTCACTTAGTTGAGTTAAGTTGAACATCCCTCTAGACCAGATAAGGCTGATTTCAATACAAAAAAGGCATCGTCAAAGTATAAAGTACCCGACACAAATTTGAAAAGACTAACTTCTCTATGAGTTTTGATGTTTTGGTGTGTTGCTTTGTTGCTCACTTATTCCTCCTTAAATTGAAGCCATTCCTTGTTGTGGTTCTCAAGTAACAGGTCTTAAGGATCACATCTAATTTAGTCTCTGCTTTAGTGACATTTTCTGAAATAATCTGGTTAAATACATGTAAATATATGTGTGATGATAGAAGTCCAATCTGGGTTTGCAGCAATTCTTGACATTGCCTTCACCTGGAAAGCCAGACGGACGATGGACTGTTCTCGGAAAAAGAAACTTGTGATGAAGCTGGTTGTGGCAGTGATATGGACTATAGTTCTTCCAGTTTGTTATGCAAAGTATAGAAGAAAATATACATGTTACTCCAAACGTTATACAGGCTGGGTTGGAGAATGGTGTTTTTCTTCTTATATGGTTGCTGTTGCGATTTACTTGATAAGTAATGCAGTTGAGCTAGTTTTATTCTTCGTTCCGGCAGTTGGCAAGTACATTGAGATTTCCACTGGCCGGATAAGCAATATATTTTCTTGGTGGAAAGAGGTAATATTTCAATACAATTAGATTATTCATTCATAAATGACTTTTACTTATGTATGAGTTGATCATATTGTCATACATCCCATTTGTGGGACTCACTTCTTTATCTATTTTGAAAATGGTGGGTACATTGACGAAACACTAGAAACACTGATCCAATTTTTTATTCTTCCTCACATTCTCACTGTCAAGTAGTGAAGTTTATGAGCTTCTATTCATTGATACGAAAAACGTGTGTCAAAAACCCCAGGGGTTGTTTGAGTGGTAGGAGGCCTATTCTCCATTGACACCCAATGGAAGATTACAAGCTTAATCCCCAGTGAGTGCAAGGGATTTGGACAGTTTGGTCTTTTGTGGTTTAGGATCTAGGAGTGGGTCACAAGGGCTATCCCTTGGAGTAGCTACCATCATTAAAAAAAATGTGTTCCACAATAGTTTTTGGCAAATTCCTTAACTTACTTGGGAATAGTTAAACTCTTCTACACTATGACATGCTAATTCTTACAACATTACTGTGCAATAGTAGATGCTAGGAAATAGCTTAGTGCATGAAATTTAGGATATTCATTTACCCTGGCAAAGCTGCTGCTTTTTAATTACAAATTGGACTACTGCCATAATGATTATTTTTTTTTCTCGGATTAATTTGGTAAAGTTCATATCAATCAACCTTAAAATCTCCATTTTAGATACGGATGTCTTTCTTGGTTGTATGGTACTTACATATTGGCTAATCTTCTATACCAACTGGATTAGTATAAGGTTGAGCTTTATTAATATTTAAAAATTTGCTTTCATCATGTAGCCTAAATTATATGTTGGACGTGGGATGCAAGAAAGCCAAGTTTCAGTGCTAAAGTATATTCAATATCCTTGCTTAAATATTTTCTGTGCATTTTCTTTTTTCATACGTCCTAATTTATATCTTTCTTACTAAGGTAGGTATACATTTTTTTGGGTACTTGTACTAGTGACCAAGTTTTCCTTCAGCTACTACTTTGAGGTGAGCAGTAGCGTAAAACTAGTTTGTTCTTAATTGAAGAATAGATAATTTATATTTCTATTTAGTTAATGAATAATCTTTCGAGAGAGTCGATAGCTTACTTGTTACACCATTCCACATCTCAGATCATGTTATGCGCTATTTCTTTACTCTGATCATGATCAAAAGATGTGCATATCTTGTAAAAATTTGGGTATTGGAAAATGCAGATCAAACCACTCATAGAACCAACAAAGAGGATAATGAGATTTGGTGTGAAGAAGTATGACTGGCACGAGCTTTTCCCTAAAGGTATTCCCTATTCTTTATCGGGTACGAGAGGATGCCTTGGGTGATACACCAGGTTATATCTTGCAGAATTCCTTTCTTATGCTGACAAGTCTAATAAAAGAGTTGTCTACTTGCAGTCAGAAGTAATGCTGGTGCAATTGTGGCTGTATGGGCTCCTATAATTGTTGTGAGTTATGCTTTAAGTTTCTTTAGTAGACCCTCTTGATATTCATACTTCTTCAGCTTTGATAGAGTCAATATCCTGATGGAATAAATTTTACCATGACTGACGGAACCTTCCATCGGAGCTCAGCGATGAAGATGGAAAAATCAAGTACTTTTATCATGTACTCTCGAACAGTAATAGTGAAGCTAATACTATACTTAAATTTGTAATATGCCAAATATATCTTTACCTTTTTTCGTGATTTCTCTGTATGGAATTTATTTTGTCAATTCTTATTTGTCACAGGTGTATTTTATGGATACACAGATATGGTATTCTGTTTTCTGTACGATCTTTGGTGGTCTTTATGGCATTTTGCATCACCTTGGTGAGGTAGGCTTTATTTTCTTTCTTGTAGTGACATTACTGTGATCTTATGAATCTGATATTCTGCAGATCCGGACATTAGGAATGCTGAGAAGTAGATTTCACACCTTGCCCTCCGCGTTTAATGTCTCCTTTGTGCCACCCTCAACGAGTGACCAAAAGAGGAGGAAAAGTTTCTTCCGCAGTAAATTTCACAAGGTTTGATTTTTAACATTGTAATGCCATCTACATTTTCTTTAGCTTTCTCCAAATCTGGCAATATTACTTGTTGTCTCAGGTGTCAGAAAATAAAGGAAAGGGTCTTGCCAAGTTTGTTCTGGTATGGAATCAAGTCATTTATAGTTTTCGATCAGAAGACTTGATAAGCAACAGGTGATTTTCTTACTTCCTTTAGTTATATGTGGAAAAAAACACATTTTTGTTGTTTTGATCAGAGAAAATATAACAAGTAAAAATAAATAAAAGTATAGCACTTTTTTAATTAATTTTTATCAGGGAATTGGATTTGATGATAATACCAATGTCATCAGAGGTACTTTCTGGTGTGGTCCATTGGCCTGTTTTTTTACTAGCAAATAAGGTACTTGTTTTATTTTTTTTTTAGATTTTTTTGATATTCTTCTGCATTTTATATTCATATTAAACATGAATATTTACTATTATACAGTTTTCCACAGCATTGAGTATTGCTAGAGATTTTGTTGGAAAGGATGAGACTCTTTTGAGAAAGATTAAAAAAGACGAGTGCATGTACTGTGCTGTGAAAGAGTGCTATGAGTCATTGAAGTACATCCTTGAGATTCTTATTGTAGGTGATCTGGAGAAAAGGTATAGAAACGTCTACATTCTCTTTCTCTTCCAATACAGGTTTCTTTGGATATAAAAATTATAAAGGCTAAGTATTAATCTCTAGCATAAATGCGTTTTACTTAATTTTTCTAAGAAACATTAGTATTTCATTGAGTTATAACATATACAAAAGATGACAAGGTAATCCTCAACGATAAGAATGCCTTTTTCTCATTTTACCTCGCAGTGTTTAACATAATAAGAGATGCACATTGATTTTCAGGATCATATCTGCTCTAATAAATGAAATTGAAGAAAGCATTCAAAGATCAAGTCTTCTTCAGGACTTCAAGATGTGTGAGCTGCCAGTTTTACATGCTAAAACAGTCGAGTTAGTTGAACTTTTGGTAATCAATAAAATAAGAGTTTGATGCACTTCATCCCCCCCCCCCC